>CM046874.1:285992128-286592128 GCA_025667525.1 Glebionis coronaria
ACATACACATTTTATGTATAAGGTTTACAAGACACAAAAGTTTATAAGCATGTCAAAAGCTTCACTTTGAAAAAAATTATAACACGTAATCAGTATTTCACTAAATGAGTTCAACGGTTACGTATTAAAGAAGAAGAAGTTTAATTAAAATATATGTTAAAAACCCTATAATACCCTTTTCATGTTATTATTATTTTAGATTTATTTTAATATTTAAAAGACACTTGTCAAAATATAGTTGGTTCTTATTGTTTTTATTTTAAACTTGGGTTTTACTTGAACGCAAATCTATATATATATATATATATATATATATATATATATATATATATATATATATATATATATATATATATAAATATATATATATATATATATATATATATATATATATATATATATATATATATATATATATATATATATATATATATATATATATATATATATATATATATATATATATATATATATATATATATATATAGAGTGGAGTTATTATAAAACAAATCCTATAATAAAATAAATAAGGTGAATTCTCAGCCCTTAGATCAAAATCACTAAATGTGATAAAAATGGTGTCTTTTTGTAAACTCTCAAACTTTAGGGGCAATTCTCGAAAATAATAAATTTTAAAACGTCCCAAATAGCCCGATAAAAAAACACACACGTACGTAGTAAAAAACGATCAAAAAACACACAATACACACTGAATCCTCTCGAATACACCAAATCCACCAAATCCACCAAATCCACCAAATCCACCAAATCAAAACTACTGAATCCTCTCGAATCAAACAAATTAAACATCGCATCCTACTGGTAAACTTTTTTTTTAATTTTTTGATTAATTTTTGAATGATTTGTGTTAGAATGTGTTAAAAATGCATTGTAATGCTCTAGAATGCGATAGGATATCAAACATATATAAGGTTTTATGCAACTGTTTGTTTATGTTGATGTATAAAATGTGTTTGATATAATGTCTCAATGAGAATTATAAAGTTCTCTTTGATATAGAAGTGATTTGGTAAAATTATAACTGTGATGGAGTAGGATTAACACTATGATTGAGTAGAATTAATATTATGATGGAGTAAAACTAATACTATGCATGTGATTTGGTAAAATTTTAATAATAATAAGCAAATTTTATTCTACTGCAGTACAGTTAAATTTTAATGCATTGTAATGCAGTAGGTCACTTGCATTGTTCTTTCTACTACATTACTGTTTAATTTTAATGCACTGTAATATATTACGATACTTGCATTTTTATTTCTACTATATTACAGTTTAATTTTAATGCATTGTAATGAAGTAGATTACGTACATTTTTCATATGCATGATTTAATGCATTAAAACTTCATTTCTACTACATTAAGGTTTAAATTCTAATGCATTTAATGCAGTAGGTTACTCGTGTTGTTCATATGCATGATTTACTACATTGCAGCTTTATTTCTACTACATTACAGTTTAATTTTAATGCATTGTAATGAAGTAGGTTACGTACATTCTTTATATGCATGATTTAATGCATTAAAACTTTATTTCTACTACATTAAGGTTTAAATTCTAATGCATTTAATACAGTAGGTTACTCGTGTTGTTCATATGCATGATTTACTAAATTGCAGCTTTATTTCTACTACATTACAGTTTAATTTTAATGCATTGTAATGAAGTAGGTTACGTACATTTTTCATATGCATGATTTAATGCATTAAAACTTTATTTCTACTACATAAGGTTTAAATTCTAATGCATTTAATGCAGTAGGTTACTCGTGTTGTTCATATGCATGATTTACTACATCGCAACTTTATTTCTACTACATTACAGTTTAATTTTAATGCATTGTAATGAAGTAGGTTACGTATATTTTTCATATGCATGATTTAGTGCATTAAAACTTTATTTCTACTACATTAAGGTTTAAGTTCTAATGCATTTAATAAAGTAGGTTACTTGTGTTGTTCATATGCATGATTTACTACATTGCAACTTTATTTCTACTACATTACAGTTTAATTTTAACACATTGTAATGAAGTAGGTTACGTACATTCTTCATATGCATGATTTAATGCATTAAAAGTTTATTTCTACTACATTTGTATGAAAATGATTGTATGTGCGTGGTTTGTTTGTTATATACTAGAAAATGTGTCATAATGTAGCAGGATGTATGTTGTAGTTCACAGAAATGATTTAGGACGAATGTGTCTTTTTTTCAAAAATGATTATGTGTGCCAAATTATGTGTTTGACGTGGTTTACATTTAGCTATAATGCAATAGCTTGTAAATTATTGTTCATGTAAATCATTTAGGATAAATGTGCTTTCTCGTTTTTGCAAAAATGCTTGTGTGTAGCTTATTATGTGTGTGATGTGGTTGAATTTGAACAATAATGTAGTAGGTTATAACTTGATGTTCACAGAGATCATTTTCAAATGAGCCTTGTCGGGGTTTAATAAATTGGTTGTGTAAGGCTTATTATGTGTGTGATGTGGTTGATAATGATATTGAGGATATAAAAGTGAGATATGGTGATTATCCAGTTATTGTTGTAAGTATACCTGAAATAGATACTGTTCTTTTCTCATTGTAATCTATAATATTATATTCTACTTCATTACTATTATTTCTAACGCATTAAAGGAGAATATATAACTGTAATGCAATAGAATATGACTGTAATGGAGTAGAAAACAATGATGTACTAGAAAATATAAGACTTTTTTCTATTGAATCATAGTGTTAATTTTACTACATTACTATTTTATTCTACTGCATTGAATTTTTATATTCTACATATAAATGAGATGCAAAATAATTTAATTGTAATGCGGGAGAAATAAACAATCATGTAGTAGAATAACACACTGTAATGCTGTAAAAATAAAATTAGATTATTTTTAGTGAATTATAGTTATATGATACTGCATTAGTGTTATTTTATGTTCTATTACATTAAAGTTATTTGGTGCTGCTATTTTATACTAGTAAATGAATGTAGTGCACTAACAAAATAACTGTGTTAAATTATTATATAAATAACAGTGATGTAGTAGAATATAATTGTAATGAAGTAGAAAATATTTGTAATGTATTTGTAGTTTTTTACTACATTATAACTTTATTTCTACAGCATTATACTTATACTCTACTACATGCTATTTTAAATTCTATTGCATCACATAATATATTTTGCTATTTTCATGAAAATGCTTGAACTGTTATTACACAGGTGAAAAGAACATGAAAAAAAACACAAGCGACAAAGGAATATGCATTTACCAAGCTACAAGTAGTAGATTGCATCCTCAAATACCAATTGATACACTCGAATTGAAGGGCGAAATGGTGCACAGATGCATTGAACGCGTAACAAAGATTCTTGGAAGATACTCGTGGATGGTGGATCATTTATAGACAACACTTAAATTATATTAGATGTAATACTTTGGAATACGGAACGTAAATACGATGTATTGAAATTTTAATGATGACAAATTTTGTATAATATTTACTACTTTTGATTACTGTTGATATGTGAATGAACATAGATGCATTAAGTTATCAAGTATGTTGCAATGAAAATAATATTGCATCTGGCGACTACAACTAATGCATCACAATATTGTTTTACTTCGTCAGATTGTTACCATACTACTGAATTGCAATATAACTTTACTCCATCAAAATAATACTTTAGTACACCATTGTATTATTTTACCACATCACAATGACTATTTTATTGCATCATAATGTGAATGCTATTGTATCAAAATATAATCTATATTTTAATGCGTTATAATACACCAAACAAATAAGATAATATACAGTATTAATTATTATTCGTAAAACAAAAGGATACCGAGTATATTTAAAATACAATAAGATACTTTTGTATTCATGTGTGGTAACAAATACTATACATCTTAGAACCGAAAACATGGCTTGTAAGTAATAATTTGATATCTATACACTACTTATTTTGAATATAAAACGAATAATGAAAACATTGCTTGTAAGCTTTACGGGTACATATTCTGTGTCCAGATCTTGTCGCTCTTGTCGGCTCTTCTTGTTGCTTGTTGTTCTTTGGTGGTGGCAACTTCAATGGGCATGCTTTTAAATTATGGCTCTTTTTCTACACAGCCACTACACTTCCTCGTTTTATTACTTTACTGCATCACTGGTGTTATTTTCCTGCATTACAATGTAAACTTTACTACATCAAAATGTATATTCTACTCCATCACAATACAATAGACAATCTTACTGCATCACGCTTTTATACCTACTCCATCATAATGAAAAGCTACTTAACTTTAAGACCAGTAACAACCATTTAACTCTAAAAATTACAGTATTTATATCTAAACCTAATACGTCCCAAACATCAGCACAATATTACCAAATACTGTAACAACCATCTAAATTCATTTCAATACTTCATACAATAAAAAAATTCGATTAACTTCACTTGATCAATAAGAAATAACATAAATGTTATGTACATTAGTGAATCTACAGAATCATTAATGTGAATTACAAACTAAAACATTATAATGCGGTAAAAAATTATAAGTATATTACAAATAGTTTCTACTGAATTGCAGTTATGTTTTATTGCATTACCGTATATTCTACAACATTAGTGTATATCATACTGCATTATTTTATACCCAACTGCATTACTATATATTCTACAACATTACCGTATATTCTACAACATTAGTGTTTTACAACATTAGTGTTTTACAACAGTACCGTATATTCTACAACATTACCGTATATTCTACAACATTAGTGTTTTACAACAGTTATGTTTTATTGCATTACCGTATATTCTATAACATTAGTGTTTTATTGCATTACCGTATATTCTATAACATTAGTGTATATCATACTGCATTATGTTTTACAATTGTTGATCAACTTTTTTCCGCCTTTTGAAACTAATATTTGTTCGTTACTTAAAACCAACTGCATCACGACATAAATCAAGTGCATTACAACTCTAAAATCTCGCTGAAACATTTTATCAAACACCTTTAGTGCAACTTTTATAAACATATTTTTTTTCTATCTGTTACTCAATCTTTTTCCAGATTTAGAACGAAAATCCAAATCTAACATATTTAGATAGATAAAAACATAAAAACTAAACAAAATATTCAGACATGACCAAATTATTTGAAAAATCAATCACTTTTACTTATTTTTGAACATCAACAAAGATCCTACAACATCACAGTCAATTTCTACAACATCATAGTGCAATTTCTAAAGTTATAAAGTTTAAATGAGACATTTTACCAAACACTTTGTATGCATATAAACAGCAACAAAGACCCCACAACATCACAGTCCAACTTCTACCAAATCACATACATATTCAGTCACTTTTACTCAGTTTCGATAAAATAAAAAACACTAATAAATCATAACTCATTCATATGAACAATAGCAAATATCCTACCATATCACAGTGAAATTTCTACCAAATCACAGACATACTTTATCACTTATAACTTTTACTGCATTACTGTTACCTTCTACTACATTACTTTATATCCTACTACGTCACATATATATTTCTACCGCATTGCAGTTACGATCTACTACATTACTGTATATCTTACTGCATCACATTTGAAAATCTAGTTCACTATAGTTAAAAAGTCTATTTGAGACATTTTACCAAACACTTCCTATACAACCTTTTAAACAGGCTTTTTTTTATCTATATAATTCTACACTTTGTTCTAGATCTAGAAGAAAAGGTGATCTAAATTTGAAGGAAACTCTAAATTAAACATAATTAAATCAATAAAAATGCATAAAGCGAACATTAGGTGTTTAAATCAAGATCTTACATTCTTTAATATTAAAAAAACTACCCTTGGAAGATTACAACAAATCATTCTACATCTCGAACGAATCGTTCACTTTGAATCAGGTGGTGATGAACGGTGATGGGGAAGACGATGGTAGAGAACAATGGTGGAGAATAGCGATGGCGAACGGTGATGGTGAACAGTGGTGGGAAAGACGGTGGTTGGTTACGGTGGGGAAGAGGAATGATGTGTGTGTGAAAAAAAACCAAATTATATAGGTTTAAGAAATTTTTGAAAACAGCCCGAGAAGTTTTATAAATTACAAAAAGACACCATTTTTTTTTGAAAAAAAAGGGGACACATGGCAGCTTGTGGTTCCACCTCACCTATTTTATTATAATTTTTTTTTATTTTACCCCAACTCTATATATATATATATATATATATATATATATATATATATATATATATAGATTTACGTTCATGTAAGCACCAACCTTAAAATAAGAACAATAAGAACCAATTAAATTTTGCCAAGTGTCTATCTTCATTAAAATGAATCTAAACAATTAATAATATATATGAGGGTAGCATGGTCATTTGATCTATCTACATAATCTTAATTATGCTCATTAAATAACAAAAAAAATTAAACTATCGTGACTAATTTATTGCTAGTATTGATTCATTGTTTGAGATTTTCATTAATAAATTATGTTCTTGTTATAAGTGGAGTGAGTCAAGTGAGTTTTAGTTTTGGTTGATTGAAAGATTGTGTACAAAGTTTACGAGCCATATTTTTGCATATTAAAAACATTTTAATTCTCATATATTGTTGATGATTTTGTATTTTGTATAAAACCGTGACTTATTTATCGTTCTTGTTGATTGTTTATTTTTTTATGTATTGAATCTTTATTAGATTGCGTATTTTTTAGATATTTATCACTTTAGTCTTTTTTAACTGGTTATTTATTTTTTTCGAAAATGTGTCACTTGAGTTTTTTAGTTGGTTGAGTATTTTTCGGACACGTATCACTCGAGTATTTTTTAGTTGATAGTGTATTTTTACGGATACGTGTCAGTTAGGTTTTTTTAAATTGGTTGTAAAATTTTTTAGATACATATCACTTAGGTCTTTTTTTCGTATTTTTTACACGTATCACTTAATTTTTTAGTTGGTTATGTATTTTTCCGAAGATGTATCACTTGAGTTTTTTTTAAAGGTATATTTTTTTGAATACATATCACTTGACTATATTTTAGTTACTTGCATTATCATGTAAAAAATATAACGTATCATTAAGAATGTAAAAATAATTTAATGTATTATTATATCAGTATCAAAATATCACGCGACACTATAAATATGTTAGAAAAAAATTAACATATCATTACATAGACATAAATGATCGTATATGCCTACAAGACCAGAAAGACGATATGAGAATAATTAGTATAATATACGATATAATTAAATATCATTAAAGGTATAAATAATAGAAATTGAACGAAGCTGAATAAGCTATGCGTGATATCATCAGTTACCCCACAAGACTTGTTTTCAATGCCTTCAAGTTTGATTTATTAACAAAAATGTCATTTAATTAAATTTGATTAAAAAGATATCATTAATGATACATTCAACGGCTGAGATCGGTTCTTATTATTTTTATTATAAGTGTGGTCACCACAATAACACCTCCCTATATATATATATATATATATATATATATATATATATATATATATATATATATATATATATATATATATATATATATATATATATATATATATATATATATATATATATATATATATACATACGTACATATAGTAATCATTATGTGTGCGTGTCTACGTGTGCGCGCATGTGTGTTTCTTTATAGACTTGTTAAACTGACATGTCGACCTCATGTGTTTTAACCAATCACACTCATTTTAAGTGTATGCCACTAGTATAACATGCCAAAACCTTTCCTTCACGATTAAACCCATTTATGTTCGTGACAACTTTACACCAAGCCTACCTTTTCGAATCTGCGTGAAGGAGTTCTAGGATACTTGAAAACCATACGTTTTTGAAGATTAGTTCGTGAATTATGCTAATCAGATATATTATTTTCATCTTAGAAGACCTCCCCCCAAGTACAATCACTGTTTATCCCACGTGGGGGATATATGTTTATTATGTTATGACAATGCTACAATGTATAAATATAAAAGAGTGTTCATTGTTTATAATATGTAGCATGGTCATTTAGTTGGTACGTGTTATAAACCAAATAGTTTTGAGATGGGTGTTATTATAAACATATAATTATTAAAGATCGAGTTCTCACACTTTGAAGCTCAAACTCATGGATGAGTGATGGTGACTGCTGATGACATGTCATCGAATACTTGTTTCGTGTCATTAGGATATATCATACTATTTAAATCCTTAACTTGTGTGAGTAAACCCGTTTCCATAGAAAATACCTAAATGTGCATAGATTTGTGTACATTCTAAGCCTATGACTAACACCTTGCTATGACTGTGCAACTGAGCGAATACCCAAAAATATAACACTTACACTAGGATGAGTGAGAGATTAGGCTTCCTAGTTAGCGAGGTGTTCGACATAGGTTTCCAAGTGTTTTAAGGAAATGTCTTTTTAAGAACTGATTTTAACTGGTCTACTCGAGGACAAGTAGATTCAAGTAGGGGAGGGGGGGGGGGGGATTTTGATAACATCAAATATTTAAATGTCTTTTTTACCAAAATATCCTTTCAGTTATGCGCAACTTTGGTCTAATTAACACCCAATATGGTAAAGAAGCGTATATTTTGTGTTTTGTAGGTAAAAACGAGCAATTAACAAAAAGTAGGGAAAAATGTGGAATTTGACATAAAAAAGGCACCAAGTGAATCTTTCAAAGGTTTCTAAGACGTAGATGGTTTTCAGACCTACGTCGTAGACAAGACGATGTTAAAGTTTACATATTTGAAGGCCCTATGATGTAAACGTGATTTGTCTATGTCGTAAGAGTTAAATATTCTGACATTATTCACTAGGCGACAAGATCAAGGCTAACTAAAGAAACTTTATCTATGGCGTAGGTGTTTGTTCCCTTTACGTCGTAGATCCTATGTAGCCAGAATGGAAAGTGAATTAGTTGAAGGCCTGCGACGTAGGTCGTTGTCCGCTCTACGTCGTAGGTCTAACGATTCAAGAAAATAAAGTATAATATATGTCTCTACGACATATAGCATAATATTGTCTACGTCGTATATGGTCCAAATCTTATATATAGAAATGTTGGAAATACGTTTTTACGTATTTAGGAAGGATTGGTCACTCCAACGATAGATACGTATGGGCTCGTGATCTATTATGTAATAGTATAACCCATAAAGCCCACATGTAGGGTGGGCTATATATACCCCTCCTAGCATGTTAGGAGGGGTTGTTGGTTCTCATTTCTATAAATCACACATCTTTCTCTCCATCCTCTCCTTTCTCTCTCTAACTTTCTCTCTCTAGTTCTTCATCTCTCTCCCTCTCTTTAGATCATTACAACACATTAACAATCATAAGAATATGAGGACCTACAATTGGTAACAAGAGCCATGGATGATTGGTTTGTTCTTGTGTTTGTTCATCATTGATTTGTGAGTTTTGATCTAAATTCATTCGATCTAAATTTTTTTTTGTTTTTATGGTTTATTCATCCTAAAAATCATCTACATCGTGGTAGTGATTTTAGGTATTTGTTTTGGTAAATACACGAAAAAGTTAGAATTTTTGGATTGATTTTTGGGTAAAAATTATAAGTGTTTGAAATTTTTTGGTATAATTTGGAGTAAGAGGGTTTACACATTCCGGATAGTATTACAGTCCAATATTCCGAATTAATATCTGTTTTCACATCCAGCTTATTTTCCCTCAAAAACTCACATTCCGGATTGATCTTAACACACTCTGACTTATATTTAGTGTGTCTATTATTTTTTCCTTCCAAAATAAAAACACATTCCGACTTATAGGTACAGTATTTAGAAAAAAATTGGATTTTTACTTATGTTTTTCTTTTTTTCCCTCCGAAATGAGACTCACATTCCGAATTGTGTCATATAATGTATTCCGACTTATGTGCATGAATAACACATTCCGACTTATGTACATGAATTTCTGATTCCGACTTCCATCAATAAGACTTATTCCGACTTGTGCATAAATAATACATTCCGACTTATGTGCATGAATTTCTGATTCCGACTTCCATATTTAGTGTTTTTCAATTCCGACTTCTATTCATTATATAGATTCCGAATCACAACCAAAATCAGATTCCGAATCACAACCAAAATCATATTCTGACTTGACTTAAGGAATTCATGTTCCGAACTATTGTAAGAAATATATACTCCGACTTGTATTTCGATTTCATATTCCGACTTAATTTTTCATATTCCAAACAACAACCAGCTCAAACCAGTACACAGACTCGACTCCAAAACTCTTCACAAAATTCAGACTCGACTCTCAACAAAAACCTCGACACTCGACACTCACTCAGACTCGCAATCAAAACAAAAACCTGACTCGAAACAGACTCGACACACAAGACTCTCAACACAAGACTCGACTCTCGACTCACATAACATATCACAAAAGACTCGAATAGACTCACAACATATCACAACCGACCCTCAACCCACAACACTCGACCATCAGCCTCGACAAAAACAGACCCGACTCGACATCTACACAACACTCGAATCCTATACCCACACCGAGTCGACATAAACAGATCTCAGTTAAAAAACTCTCATCGATCCAAAAACCAAAAATAAAACAATATAAATACCTACCCGAGATCCTTTTTAAGATCTTGAAGCCTTAATTATGTTCCTCGTTTCTTGAAGAGTGGATCTTATGTTTGATTCAACATCAAAGAAAAGGATGGTTTCGTTTCATTTCTAGTGTGTTGCTCATCTTTTAAAAAGATGGACATGAGATATAGATTCGATTTTCGGTATTAGTAGAGATGAAGATTCGAGATCAGACTTGTGTATAAATTTTGGTTTGATGATTTGTTAGTGTCTGTGAGATATGTATAAAGAAAATTAGGGGGCGGAGGTTTCAAGAATTGGTGGCTGTGAGACTGGTTTAAAGAGAGAAGGAACGGAGCCTTCTCTGTGAGAGGGGAGTATTAATAGTCAGTTTTGGTTTTAGGCGGAGGAAACAAGATATCCAAAAGTTTTAAATATTGTCTTGTTTGTGAGGCGGAGAAAACAAGATATCCAGAGGTTTTAATATTTTTTTGTCTCGGTATTGGCTTTCAAATATTGGTATCCACGTGATAGTGTTGGTTTTAATATTGGTATTGTGTTGGTAGTCAAAAAGTTGGTATCCACGTGTAATGTCAAATATTGTTTCAATATTGAGCATAAACCAACTTAAGACCGAATTTTAAGAAAAACCACTATTGTTTCAATTAAAAGAATATTGTCTTTATTAAGAAAGTTGGTTTAATTAATAGTTGGTATCTACGTGATAGTAGTTGTTCTCCATCCAAAAATCATAGATTAACTTGCTATATCCGAATTTTGATGTTATAAAGATATATTAATTGACTTTTGGTTAATTTGTATTCGGGTTTCGAAACGGAAAAAGTTACGATACAAGGTGACGAGCAAAAGTTACATCTTACCAAAAACGAATTCGAGCTTTTTACGGATCTTTCGTTAGTGTTGTCAAAACCCGTGCATTTCAATTTCTTGGTCTTTTCACGAATTATCTTTCATCGAATTCCAATGGAATCATTGAATTCGACATTTCAAGAGGGAGAACTGCAACACATGCAATTCAAAGAGATCAAATTGCATCAAAAAACATTGGAAATTTTTCACGAGCTCAAGACACACCTTGCAATTCTCTATCCGCACAACATGACCGAACTTCCAGCCACGGTTCAAATGTTCTTTGGCAAAGTGGATAATTTCAAAGAGAAGATTTTCAATAATTTGGATGAGTTACGGTTGCAATTTGAAAGGGAAAATCTTCATGAGGTTAAAGCGAAGATATGTCTAGAAATCCTTCCCACACAGTTTAAGGACTTCTTTGCCTCAACAATGGTACATCCTTTTGATTTTCGACTCCAATCCTTCAGCAGCTTTTCAACTTGTATACGGGTTGCCAGACTGAAACCTTTAGAAGTGGTTTACTTAATCACATCAATATACTTGAGAAGTGTATTGAGGTCAGGTTAGTTAATTACAACGAGATACGGTTGAAAAAGGGTCAGATTCAAAGAATCAAGGGGTCGTCTATATCATTGCATGCATCAATACCTCATGAACATGAGAGAGAGACACGCTTCAAGCTGTCATCAAAAGATGATCAGATCTGCCCGATGCAAGAAATGGGTGCCAATTTGGTCGTCACGGTAAGCAATGGCAAGGAATCAGGAGGAAAGCATGAACCGAGCAGCAAGTCACAAGCACCAACTGTTCAGGTGCCAAGTTTCAACAATATACAGCATGTTGAGCATTTCGAACCAAATTATGCCACACATGGGATGAAAAAGAGTGATAGCGATACCACTTCTGATTCATCCGATGTGTGTCATAATGGGGGAGACAGTATTCAAAATGCTAAACATCATGATAAGTGCCTTATGACTGCTTCTTTAAATAATTCTGATTCCAATATTAAAGAGCTTGAACCGTTTATAGCTCAACAATCAAAAGATCTTGAGGATGACAAACTAGAATTTTCTAATAAAACTGACAAGTTTGAAACATATTTTGAAAAATTTGAAAAGTCAAACATTGTTCTTGAACGAAAATTGTATCAAAAAGTTCTAGATTCTAAAGCTGAAAAGGATAATCTTTTGAAACAAATTAATTTGCTAGAATCTAAATTGGCATCCCAAGATAAATTGCTCAAAGAGAATGAGAATTTAAAGGCACAAGTTCAGGAAAAGGTTTTTGCTATAGCTGCTTTGAGAAATGAGTTAAGGAAAACTAAAGGAACTAGTGTGGAAACTAAGCTTGAAAAACCATCAATCTTGGGGAAACCGCCTCAAATTCAGTATGTTAGACAACCGACTGCATTTAGATCCGAGCGACCAAAATCCTCGAGACCGCGGTTTGCTTCCCAAGTTGATATGATTCATCTTTCTAGACCAATCACTCCACCAACTAGGGCCAATGTGACTAAAATATCTTTTGCAAGACCTAATCACATGATTGCCTCTAGTCTTCCTAGACATAGTCCAAAGAACACGTCTCGAACTAGTTCAAATGACGTTCACCACAAATTTGGTCTAAGGGAAGCTATTCAAAAGACACAAGTAAGAGATAGGAATTTTAGACCTAGTCAGATGCCTTATAGATTACCCAACGCTGCTAACCGTAGCATGTCATATCCTAGGAGCATCAATCAATCATCTAGGAATTCTAGATCTTACTCGGACATTGAATATGCTACTTGTAAATCATGTAGGAAATGTGTCTTTAAGGCAAATCATGACTCTTATGTCAAGAAATTCCTTAATAAGGTGAACTCCCGCGCTAGAGTTAAATCCTAGTGGGTAGCTAAAATCAAACCCATTGGTAAAATGTGGCGCCCCACGGGTAGAACTTTCACTTTTGTAGGAAATGAGTGCCCTTTAACTAGGATAGTCTCCAATTCTACCATGCCTACTAAGGAGGAAACTCAAAAGGATGATCAATCCCTTAAGACAAGTGAACCATACCCTCTGGTCATCTCTGGCACAAGAAAAGAAAACTGTGAATCCCCGCAGGGTTCTAAGATAGATATTGCTAACCCATATAAAAGCATACAAACTTTAACTGAGAATGCAGGTACCAAAGTCAAGGATCAATAAAACAAACCGGTCCGATCTTTGTACACCATTCAACTAAGGACACTCTCGGAGTTTGGTTACTGAAGAAGCTGATATCAGAGAAACAAGTGTCTCAGGGGATTTGCAATTAAGCTCGTGTATATGGCTCATAGTCAAATCACGGTCTGTGACCCGAACTTCAAAGAAAGGGAAGTTTATCTCGTCAACGATAACTTACCCTCAAAACGAGAAATTAAGTTTTCTCGGACACGAGCTTACACTAAAACTATTCAAAGGTTTTAAGTTTGTGTATATGGCTCATCGTTAAATATCAGACGATGACCCGATCTTCAAATAAAGGAAAGTTTATCGCCGATGATAAACTTATCCTCATTAACGAGAAATTAATTTTTCTCGGACACGAGCTATTATTAAAACTATTCAAAGGTTTTAAGATCGTGTATATGGCTCATTGTTAAATATCAGACGATGACCCGATCTTCAAATAAAGGAAAGTTTATCGCCGATGATAAACTTATCCTCATTAACGAGAAATTAATTTTTCTCGGACACGAGCAATTATTAAAACTATTCAAAGGTTTTAAGCTCGTGTATATGGTTCATTGTTAAATGTCAGACAATGACGCAGACTTCAAATAAAGGGAAGTTTATTTTGTCAACGATAACTTACCCACACAAAGAGAAATTAATTTTTCTCGGGCATGAGCTTATGTTAAAAACAATCAAAGTTTTTAAGCTCATGCACAACAGTTTGCAGTCACATGACAGATTGTAACCCGAGCTTCAAAGAAAGGAAAGTTTATCGCCGAGGATAAACTTATCCTCACAACGAGAAATTAATTTTTCTCGGGCATGAGCTTATATTAAAAACATTCGAAGTTTTTAAGCTCATGCACAATGACTTATAGTTAAATATCAGGCTGTAACTCGAACTTTAATTTTAGGAAAGTTTATCTTTCATGATAACTTATCCTCATAACGAGAAATTGAATTTTCTCGGTCATGAGCTTGTATTAAAACATTCCTAGTTTTAAGCTAAAAAGGAAAATGTATCTTTTAAATAAGAGAACTTTTCCTCATAACGAGAAACTCATCTTTTTCGGTCATGAGCTTTCCGTTAAATCATTCAAAAGTTTTCAAGCTCATGAAAACGACTTCTAAGTAAATGTCAGCTTAGAACTTGTCGACGTATAGCCTGGATCCAGCCCGTCCTAACAGGCATACCTAACTTATCCTTCAAGAAACCCTAGCACTATATAAACAGGGTTAAGGGTCTCATTCCACATCAGGTTATCTCTCTCATCTACACCTCTTTTACAGCATATCTACCCGATACTAACTTGACCGTCGGAGGTGGACCCCGGGGCTCCGGCCTCGGGTCCACTCCTAACCGGATTACCTTTGTTTGCAGCATTACTCAGGACCCGGGAAGACGATTAACGGCCTAGGAGAGTCATCGAACCGGCCCAGCCAAACTATGCTCCAACAAGTTGCCGCCATCCGTGGGACCCTACACAACAAATGTTCTGTGGTCTCATACTACCGAAAAGCAAAACTTAATGCAAAAAATCGATAACTCTAATCTTTTTTATTCTTATCGCATGACATTAAACCCAACTGTTATTATGGTAGGTTAAGTCTTTATGCGTTAAAATATTGTCAATTGAACAAATATTTAGCTCGTTGTACATATGTTTTTTCATGATATACTCTAAACGATTTTTTAATATGTCAATTTTGAATATGGCGATACTTTTGCCGCAGATTAACTAAGGAATCATTCATGATTATATGCAACAGATTGATATTGATGCAAATTTTTTTTTTAATATTGCTAAAATATTTTTCTAATACTAATGCAAGTATTGAACTTATCTTTAGTGAACAAAGTATAATATTTGGTCTATGGCTTTGATTAGATAAAATATTTGATGGATATATGTCTTATACTTCAACGAGACAAATTATCAAACTATTCGGATATACTTTTTGGCATGTTGTTTGCAAAATTATAGATGATCTATATAAACTTTTCTTTGGGTGCATCTTTTGGAAACGATAAAGAAATATTAAGAAGATCATGTATGTGGGGCATAAGGGGCTATCATATATATATATTCTATAATTACGTAGATAATTAACACAACTTGTCATGATTTAATAAATCACTACATTCTTTTGTCGCAAGATTATTCATCTCAGTGCGCCATGTTCAAGAAACAAATGTTTTTTTATCAATGACAAGTAATATCGAATTGGTAAAACGATTTATCAATATATTTTAAATTTGCCAAAGGTATAATCTTGGCTATTTTTAGCTGCGATCTTGAGTCGTATCTTTTCGCGTTAATTCGTGTGTTTGGACATATTTTATTTTTATCCGCGGTCATGGCATGTTTAGCCGCGCTCGTCCGCACGTTTGGGCATATTTTTTTACTGCGGTTACAAGTCGCGTCCTCTCGCGTTAGCCCACACATATTATTTATATTAATAGACGATATTACGCATATCATTTAATTTAAAAATATTATTTATCTTTCAAATTTGGTAAGGATATCTTCCAGTATTTTTTGAATTTATAAAATATTATGCATATCTTTTTTAAATATTATATTACCTATATTTTTTATACTAACAAGGAATTAAGCCCGCGCTACACCGCGGGTAGTTGGATGTTCGGTTGTAAGCCCTCAAAATCCACGCTCATGTAGTATTTTCATTTCAAAGGATCCAATTCACTGTTTTTGTTATCATTTTCCATCTTAGCCATCCTTAACTTTTGGTGATGGTCAACAACACGTTTACAGCACCTCTTTAAAAGTCTCCTCCTTCACTTTCTTTGCCTAATAAAATGAGCGCATAAAAAGTTTATAAGGCTATTATGTTTGTTGACTCGAGGGAACCGACAGTAACAAATGTCTTTTGGTCATGAAAAAAAACAGAAGTCAAGTTAAAAAATTTTAGCAGCGTTGCTTACCACAGCTAGCTGTTCATATTGACCCGGTTTATATTTTCGAAACCCGGTTAGACCCGGCGTGTTTGGGGTGACCCGGGTCAACCCGGTTCTCGAGACTCGGCCGGGTTTTGATTTTTTTGGTTTTTTTGAAAAAAATATGTAAATTTTACGTATTAGCGATGGAATTTCATTTTTACGTATTATATTAGTTTGTAAACAATTTATATTTCAATATACGAAGAAGTTTTTATGGTTTTTAACTTTTTATATAAAATTTGTGTTAATTATTAAAAATTAAAAAAAAAAATTTTTTTTTTGAAAACCAGGTCAATCCGGTTTGACCCGGTTCGACCCAGGTTGACCCGAACCAGTGACTCGACCGAGTCAATTTAAGACCATTGGTTTTTATGATACTCACGTGGGTATTAAGATTGGTTTTATATTATTATCCTTTGACTTTGTCTGTATGTGAAAATGTGAACCATACAATATTTTTTTATCTTTTAATCTTTTACTTAATTAAACTTTTATTTTGTTCATCCTTTTACAGTTAGAAAACGTAATTTACGTTTCGAGAACATTAAAATAACTGATTATTTCAAAATTACATACAGTAATTAAGATGATAGGTTGTATCAAATCTTCTTTTGAATGTTTAATATTTCTCGGAAAACAATATGCCATATACGTAAAAAAATATAATGATATACATATACGTTTAGCACAACCGACAATAATGATATACAGTACATACTATTCAACCCATTATTTAGCATAACCGACAATAAAGCCTTAAATTCATCAAATCCCTTATGTCCAGTGAACGAAGAAGACGAACTGAGAGGAATCCTACTTCCGTATCACTAATGCTACATAAATACATACATGAATAAGTATCTGACTACTAAATACGTAACTGGTTTTATATCATGTCTTAGCTTATTTTATATGTTCATATCATGTTTCACTGTTTAAAGCCTTAAACTGTGTTTATCTTATATTCTGTCTATTCTGATTAAGTATTTCTGGTATTTCATGTATTATTATACTTACTGTGTAATAATAAATAACTTTCCAAAAATAGCAGGTTTCCTAAAATAGAAAGTTTCCAAAAATAGAAAGTTACCAAAAATAGAAAGTTTCCAAAAATAGAAAGTTTCCAAAAATAGAAAGTTTCCAAAAAGAGAAAGTTTCCAAAAATAGAAAGTTTCCAAAAATAGAAAGTTTCCAAAAATAGAAAGTTTCCAAAAAATAGAATTACTGCTTAAAATAGATAAGTTTCTAAAAATAGAAAGTTTCCATAAATAGATTAGCTGCCTTAAATAAATAAGTTTCTAAAAATAGAACGTTTCTATAAATAGATTAGCTGCCTTATTTAAATAAGTTTCTAAAAATAGAAGTTTCCATAATTAGAAATAAGCTGGTTAAATAAGCTAAGTATATAAGCCTAAGTGTTTTCATGATTATTTTCTAAGTCATAAGATATAATGTATAGTTTATTAATTATTTCATGTAATTAAAATAAACTATAGGTTAAAATATTTAATTAAAGTATAACATGTTTTTAATTAAATAAAGTTAAATACTTAGGATAAAACATGTATTATTATTTATTAATAATATAACCTAAGTCATGTTAATTAATTAATTATAACCACGGTTTTTAAATAACTAATTAAATATAAGTATAAAAAAATATAAAATACTTAGGTTAATAATTTCATGATTTTTAATAATTAAAATAACCTAAGTCATGTTATTAAATTAATCATGTCATGTTCATTGATTTAATTTTAACATAAGATTATAAAAGAAAATAATCTTAACATACACCGTGAACCGGATCTTGACTAAGAACCATGAACCGGACATGAAATCGAAACCATACCCCGAACCAAATCGTGGTTACCCTTGTCTTGTTGCTGTCGTGGGACCCACACCAACCAACCGGGACCATATGGTCTCGGTGGTGGTCGTGTAGTCAAACCGAGATCCCCTCGGGTTCGGTTTAGGCGTCGGCCAAGAACAAACACCCCTAAAACACCCCTTTTGATTTATTCCAAAACCAACTCCATGTTAGATCTATGATTTAATTAGGTTTTTAAGAAAAACATATCATGTTCTTAATCATTAAAAAGATTAAATCAAAAGAAAATGGTTAAAAGAATTACCGAATGCGTGGATCTAAACAAGGATGAACAAACACGAACACTAGCACCAAAACCATGATCAAAGATCAAATAAACACCCCTTTGGTGTGTTTATAGGTGGCGGCCAAAAAGAAAAGAAAAGGAGAAGGAAGAACTTTTTTAGGTTTTGTAAAAAATCTTCTGTAAAAGTGAAAATGAGTAGTAATCTTTTCCTTTTACCCCATGTTAGTAAAATTTGATGGGCTTGGCCCATCCTCCTTCCTAATTTCGTGGCATATGGGGCCCACATGGGGTAACCCGGTCATTTTCCGTGTCTAATTAATACGTGTGTTCTCGTGTTCGTGTTTTACGCGTTTTAATTAATTATCGATCGTGACTTAATATATTTATTCGTGTTCGTAATAAATATATATATATATACGTAATTAATATTAGCTCGTGATTAAATTACGTTCATGATTTCCTGATCGCATGTTCGTGATTAATTATTGTCAAATAATTATTGTGTGCTTGTGCGTAGTAAATATTTTTCGTGTTCTAACACGTACATAATACATAAAATCCTAACACGTAATCGTAATCATGCTATAATAGGAAAGTTTTAATCTAGTACGTACGATCTTAAGGGTACTATTCATGGTAAAAGCATGCGGGTTTTACAACTCTTCCCCCCTAAACAGAATAATTCGTCCCCGAATTATAGATAACGTACTGAAAGAGAAACATACCCGAATCAAACTGAGAGGGTATGTAAGATAAATGAACGTGCAGGTTAGCTGGCAGAAGGAACGCGGAACGTTACATGTCTTGAAAGGACATGGAACGTGACGTGACTGAAAGGACATATCTAATTGATAAGAGAAAAACGGATAAAAGTCCGGATGAACTTGTCCGTTTCCAAGTGGCCTCCCTCTTGGAACGGTTCCTTCGGAAGATCTTGACACTAATGATAAATCTTGGTCCTCCTGACCTTGATTTGGAATACGAAGAAATTCTTGGTTATCAACGGAAGGTAGATCCCCTAAATTCGATCGAGGAAAATAAGAGTTAACGTGCTAGGGTAACTGAAAAGTTACGATGCAAGACAATCTGACTTAACTGTTAACTAGAAACGATGCGCGAGACATAAAGAAACGTAGTACGTGAAAAATTTTGAACGTGATACGTGAAAAAGTTTGAACGTGCTACGTGGTGATATGGCGAGTGTAGTATGAGTAAACATATCGTGATCCATGATACGTGTAACATATCTTGATCATGATATGAGGAACGTGGAATGAACATGACATGTGAAACATATCGTGAACATAGAATATAATGGCGGTAACGCCAAACGCTACAAGGTGAGACGTGGAATATGACGTGAAACGTCTATCTGATGATGGAGAGTTATACTAAACTTGGGTCTGGTCTCTCAAGTTCTTGCAAAACTTCCGAGAACAAAATGAACGTAAAATCGTAAGCCCAGATACGATCATGAACGTGAATAGTGTCTTGAACGCGAGTGCGAAAGCAAGTCGTGGAATCAGAACAAAGACGCGAAGTAAATAAGGAGCACAATTATGAATATTTGTCTGACCCGATAACTGAGGAATTGCCAAGTGATCGGATGAGCCTTGGCTGGAACATGTCCGATCAATCTGTTGGTTCTACAATCCTTGCGGATGTAAGGATTCTGCAAACTTGATCAAACTGTTTGCAATAACCCAGATAGCATCATGCTTCTTCTGACTGCGTCAATCTGGTAACCAAAATCCGTGGAGATCTTGTCCCATTTCAATTCACAATTTCAGATGATGAAAACATCCCAGTTTGTTGGTATCCTATCTTAACCTATTGGTATGTCAGGTACCTAGATATGAACATAACTGTATCTTGCTTCGTATAACTTGATACATAGGAGTTTGCGAAACTCTGAGTCTCTGAATCTAGACTTCTCCTAGCGTAGGATTTTCTAGAACACCTAATGTAGTGTAGGGTTCTCTCCTTTACGCATAAGCTGAGTCATGGTAAGATTAACAATAGAAACCCATGTGATTCAGTGTGTCACTGTAATCAAACAGGATTTATATTGGAAAAATTTCTAGGGTAGAATGTCTCTTGTCATAGAATTTGCAACATAGTGCAGATATGGTCTTCCTGTTCTTCTCTAGGCTTAGAGGAAATCAGGTTACCCTCAATGAAAACACTGATGAATTTGCTTTGAGTTCATGGAAAATCATTCTTATAATGCCATTGGAGCATTGATGAGACTAATTCAAAATCGTAAATCTAGCATGACCGAGTCGTGTACGAATAGCAGTCATGGACATGTCCTGCTTTTTCACTCGTCACTGTTGGCCGCATGATCATGAGTTCGATCTTGGAAAAGTGATTAACACTATACGGTTGATTGGACATGTCGTCAATACGTGGAGGAGAATAACGGTCATGAATGGTGATTTGTTTAAGTCGACGGTAGTCGACACATAATCTCATGGTACCATCCTTCTCCTTGTAGGTTCTTCTGGAATGTATAGGAAGACTTTGGAATAATCAACTGGCTATGCGTAAAAGAATTAAGTGGTCGTTTCTTACTGACAGCTAGAAAATTTTAGCGACCATGGCTAACAACGCACATGCTTGTAAGCATAGATAGTTTGTACAGACTTTTCTGATGGAAAATCAAGCTGAATGTATTCAGGAGCCTGAACATTACTGTACATAATTATGAATCGTAGCATGGTGTGCTGTTCATAGTCCATAATTAGGATAAAATTCATCCCGTGTCTGTCCGAGGAAATGCGTTAGCAGCTTGGATCTCATCATTAAGCTGAAGGAAAACCTTCGTATGCGTGGAAATATGAAAGGCGTCCTTCATGGTCATGAACATATGAACTATGATGAAAGAATTGAAAGTGACATCGGCAACGTGACAGTTCTCACTGATGCGCCGATAATGGTATTGAAATTCTTGTGGCCTGATTAATACATGGCACAACAAAATAGATATACCCTTGGAGGGTACCCTGAATTTCTTAGAAATGTTCCATAGTTGGACGTGAGTCATGTGTCTTGACTCGTTCCTTGGAACTATAAGCATGACATATGTCTTGACTGGTGTCTTGACATGTGTCTTCAGGAGGTATACGTGAGACATGTGTCTTGACTGATTTCTTGACATGTGCCTTCTGAAAGTATACGTGAGACATGTGTCTCGAGACGTAAAACAATAGAACTACAATATTAGGTCATTATGCCAGACTTGGCGGATCGGTTGGACTACTGATCCTTTGTATGTCTGATCACGTCCGCGGCCGGAGCCTCGGTTGCGATTTCTAGGATAGTTTCTGTCATAGTAGTGGTTACTATCGTCATGTCTGTCAGTTCCATGACGGTCATTTTCATGACCGTGATTCATGTAACTATTTAGCTGAGTGGCCGGCTGGTACCGGTTTGCACTCATATGGCTGAAGTGACAGCCGAATGACGTGTGACATGTAACTAAGAATTAGGACAATGATTGATGGAAATCGTCTGATGGTGAAGCATCTTCTCTTCCAATTGCTTTGCTCTGACGCCTTTGTCTTCGTCTTGTAATATCTCCAGGTTGTGAACAGCATCCGCACCTCGTAGCGTCTCCGAACGTCAGCAGCATCAACCTTTAGTAACATCTCCAAGTTATGAGCGGCATCAGCAATCTTGTAGAATATCAGCAATTGAAAATACGCCCGAGGTGATTCAAAATCGACCAGCGAATACTCGTGAAGTATTGCAAGTGGAATACACATGGATTAAGGTACGTGTAATACACATGAAATACGATACGTGGAGTACACATGGAAGGCACATGAAATGATCGGTATGGGGTCGATCATTTATCATGATTTAAGGAAAGTATATCGGTTAAACGGTTATGAAGACCATCATGATAACCTGGCAATATTAGCATAGACATCATTCTGGTTGTATCGAAAAACGTTAAGGTGTGGTTACACAAAAGTCAATGATGATTTTCCTGACAGTATGATCAATGAAAACCAACCATGGCTATCATGAAAGCAGAATTCAATGAAATCCAACTATGTCTTGCATGAAGGCATGATAACAAATGAGGCGTATGACGTAATCCACATGAAGACGGAATTATCATGAAGAAACACGAAACAATTTAACATGGAGGAGTGTATAACATAATCAGCATGAAACTGAGTTTAACCATGACAGTATGAAAACATACTTGACATAAAAACATAGTAACTTATGAGGGGACATGAAAAAACAATTTATGCGAAATAAATCATGAGAAAAATTTTATGCATGAAAAACAGTGCATGAATGCGTAATGTAGTTTATAAAAACCTTTATATGTGCGCGGGGACGCCTATGGGTCGGTCCCAAAACAAAAGACATGGCGAGGGGACGCTTATGGGTCGATCCCAAAATTAAAAGTTTCGATAAAAGCACATGCGACTAAATAGGGTCAGTCCTGTACCAACCATTACTTAGTCATAATCCCTGCAACAATGATACATGAAACATAAATAAATGGAACTCGTCTGTCAAAACAGTTCACGAGGAACATTATGCATGAAACAATGACACATAACTAAATATGAATGACGGTTGTCCATCCATATTAGTAAAACAATACCGATGAAAACATCAAGGTTAAAACCTCAAGGTGCTGAAAACATCATGGTTAAAACAACAATGCGCTGAAAACATCAATACGTAGAATAACAAACGTTGGCTTAAGAAGCTCTTGGTGACTACCCACTAGTCACAGGTCGAGTTTTAGAGCCTACAGGTCGAAGCCTTGGCTCTGATACCATAATTGTAACACCCCATTTTGATAAATGGAATGTCACGCGTAATTATGGCGTGTCATGAAAGCATACAAGGATAAATGTATAAAACATTACATGACCATAGGGATAACCGGAATCAAACATCGGTTCCCAAACATAAGCCCAAAACATAATAAAGCAAAAGAAATGAATGAAAGACTAAACAAGCATAAATGTATGAAGGCTAAAAGGAAAAGAAGTCTCTAGCAGCTTCCATCCTATGCACGTCCTCCAAATGCTCGAGTCTTTCCTAGGGTACCTGCCGTTTTGGGACATGGAAAGGAAAGTAACGGCTGAGCAAAACGCTCAGTGCACGGATATAGACATAGTATAGATGACTAAAACATAATAGAGACTTAATAGCAGCGGAAATGTATAAGTCCTGGAAAACCTGGAACATGTTCATAAAACTGGTTTTATAGTTTGAAAAGCCTTATGTTTATCTTATGAAAACTGTTTAACATATTTTACCATTAGCCAATATAGGTCATGAAAATCCACCGTGCATGAATACTTGGAAGGGTGACCTCACCATGCAAATTAGAGGGGCTGCCTCTAATTTAATGTACTGGTTCTGGGTAGCAGGGATCAGCTCCTTTTGAAGGATGCAAGGCACACACCACATTCACCATGAAATCCTGACTGAAACATGTAACTAGGATGCACCCATACGCCCCACATGATAAATATAATAATATGGCCAAAAGCTGAAGGGACGCCACGAGCAATCACTCCGCCGTGGTGAAGTCATAACATTGGTGCCTCCAATGTTATGGTTATGGTACCTCCATAACTAGGTGAAACTGGTCATGCATGTATATGGCTTTAGGTATTCTAATTAAACATAAGTAATTCAAAAACATATAAAAAAAATACTTGGAAAACAGTTGGCTGCATACGGGGAAAATCCTAATAAGGAAAGAATGTCCATACTGAAAGGACGGGAATCCGTACCTTATGTCCAGTGAACGAAGAAGACGAACTGAGAGGAATCCTACTTCCGTATCACTAATGCTACATAAATACAATGAATAAGTATCTGACTACTAAATACGTAACTGGTTTTATATCATGTCTTAGCTTATTTTATATGTTCATATCATGTTTCATTGTTTAAAGCCTTAAACTGTGTTTATCTTATATTATGTCTATTCTGATTAAGTATTTCTGGTATTTCATGTATTATTATACTTACTGTGTAATAGTAAGTAACTTTCCAAAAATAGCAGGTTTCTTAAAATAGAAAGTTTTCAAAAATAGAAAGTTACCAAAAATAGAAAGTTTCCAAAAATAGAAAGTTTCCAAAAATAGAAAGTTTCCAAAAATAGAATTACTGCTTAAAATAGATAAGTTTCTAAAAATAGATAAGTTTCTAAAAATAGAAAGTTTCCATAAATTGATTAGTTGCCTTAAATAAATAAGTTTCTAAAAATAGAACGTTTCCATAAATAGATTAGCTGCCTTATTTAAATAAGTTTCTAAAAATAGAAGTTTCCATAATTAGAAATAAGCTGGTTAAATAAGCTAAGTATATAAGCCTAAGTGTTTTCATGATTATTTTCTAAGTCATAAGATATAATGTATAGTTTATTAATTATTTCATGTAATTAAAATAAACTATAGGTTAAAATATTTAATTAAAGTATAACATGTTTTTAATTAAATAAAGTTAAATACTTAGGTTAAAACATGTATTATTATTTATTAATAATATAACCTAAGTCATGTTAATTAATTAATTATAACCATGGTATTTAAATAATTAATTAATTATAAGTCTAAAAAAAATATAAAATACTTATGTTAATAATTTCATGATTTTTAATAATTAAAATAACCTAAGTCATGTTATTAAATTAATCATATCATGTTCATTAATTTAATTTTAACATAAGATTATAAAAGAAAATAATCTTAACATACACCGTGAACCGGATCTTGACTAAGAACCATGAACCGGACATGAAATCGACACCATACCCCGAACCAAATCGGGGTTATCCTTGTCTTGTTGCTGCCGTGGGACCCACACCAACCAACTGGGACCATATGGTCTCGGTGGTGGTCGTGTAGCCAAACCGAGACCCCCTCGGGTTCGGTTTAGGCGCTGGCCAAGAACAAACACCCCTAAAATACCCCTTTTGATTTATTCCAAAACCAATTCCATGTTAGATCTATGATTTAATTAAGTTTTTAAGAAAAACATATCATGTTCTTAATTATTAAAAAGATTAAATCAAAAGAAAAGGGTTAAAATAATTACCGAATGCGTGGATCTAAACAAGGATGAACAAACACGAACACTAGCACCAAAACCAAGATCAAAGATCAAATAAACACCCCTTTGGTGTGTTTATAGGTGGCGGCCAAAAAGAAAAGAAAAGGAGAAGGAAGAACTTTTTTAGGTTTTGTAAAAAATCATTTGTAAAAGTGAAAATGAGTAGTGATCTTTTCCTTTTACCCCATGTTAGTAAAATTTGATGGGCTTGGCCCATCCTCCTTCCTAATTTCGTGGCATATGGGGCCCACATGGGGTAACCGATCATTTTCCGTGTCTAATTAATACGTGTGTTCTCGTGTTCGTGTTTTACGTGTTTTAATTAATTATCGATCGTGACTTAATATATTTATTCGTGTTCGTAATAAATATATATATACGTAAATAATATTAGCTCGTGATTAAATTACGTTCATGATTTCATGATCGCATGTTCGTGATTAATTATTGTCAAATAATTATTGCGTGCTCGTGCGTAGTAAATACTTTTCGTGTTCTAACACGTACGTAATACATAAAATCCTAACACGTAATCGTAATCATGCTATAATAGGAAAGTTTTAATCTAGTACGTACGATCTTAAGGGTACTATTCATGGTAAAAGCATGCGGGTTTTACAATATCTGTTGTATTGCTTTATAGTTAGCTAGCTTATTGTAAGTTTTAATTGCTTATTGTCAGTTTGGAATTTGCTTATTCTCAATTTTGCTTTTTATCAGATTGTTTAGTTTTTAAGTTTGGTTGCTAGTTGCTTATTTTGCTTATTTGACTTATTTTTGTTGCTAAAATCATAAGCTATCAGGCCCAATTGGTCTGATAGATTTTTATGCTGTCAAAAATTTAATTCCAAAAATATAGCAAAAATTGTCTCCAACTGGGCTCGAACCCGTGACCTCACGGTTAATAGCCATACGACTTAACCATCTCTTCTAGTTACTTATTTTGTTATAACTTCAGCTCTCTTTATTAACATAGTTTTTTATTAGTAGCTGTCAGTTAATTAAATAGTTTAAATACAATTTTTAGTTAGTTTTAATTAAAAGTTTTTAATTATTTACTTTTATAAAGTTTAAAAAAAATAAAAAAAATAAAAATAAACATAATAAATATTTTTATTACTATTAGAAATTTAAAATTGTTTTTATAATTTAGTTTTTTTATTGTTAATTAATTTAGTTTCATATAAAATTAGTTTTAAATTTTGTTTAAATTCAAATTAGTTTTTAAATTTGTTTAAGTAGTTTTAATTAGTTTCAAAATAAGTTTTTGTTTAAATTAGTTTATGATTTTTAATAGTTTTGTTTAAAATAGAAAAAAAAGTAGTTTTAATTAAATAGTTCCTTTTTAATTAGATTAAATAGTTTTTAATAGTTTTTAGTTTTAAAATACCAAACAAATTTGTATTCACTAAGAACAATTAATCCACGTTTAAATTTGATATCAATTCGAGTGAGTCGAGGAGAAAACGATTATACTTAAAAAAATCATACATTAAATTGGCGCTGTTGCCGCTTCGCTCGTTACGATTGACGATTTTTCGTGAGAAGCTTTTGGGATCCGTTCAATTTTAACGTTACTTTTCTTGTTAAAAAAATCAAAAACATTAAAAAAAATTAAAAAAAATTAAAAAAAATTAAAAAAAAATTAAAAAATCACAAAAGCAAACTCTTTCCTAAGATTTGCACCAAAAAAATTAAAAAAAATCTAAAAGTAATACTTTTCCTAAAGTATTACACAAAAAATATTACGTATTATTGTTATTTTTCTTATTTCGATTTCTTTCGTCTTTTTATTGTGAATATATATTTTTCTAAAAAATACAAAAAGATTTTTCTTTTACTATATTATATTACGTAGAACAATTAATTTACCTACTTTCAAATAAGACCTTAGTTGGGATTTCATCACTTAGCTATTGTATTCGAATCCAAAACAAAAAAAATCAAGGCAAAATAGATAAATACTAATAAAAAGTTTGAACTCAATTTATACAAACTATAAGGTGGGTATAAGGCGACGCGTTATAAAAGGCCATCTAAGGAAAAAGGTTTTTAAGTGCTTTGTGCCACCTCGTTTCCCCGCTTGCTTGTGCGTATATTGAGAGGGACGACAGATTATTGGTTTGCCAACTCAAGTAGTATTAAGTATATATTTTTTGTAGCTTTTTAATATTGAACCTCTAGAGGGATAATCCCTTTCCTCTCAAAGTCAACCGAGGTCTCATACCTCATTCCTTGATTTTAATTGTATGCGCACTCGCACGCGTACATACATACCGATTGGTGTACCAAATACTTCTAATTCTTCCAAAAAGAAGAAAAAGAAAAACAAAAAGACCGTCAATCAAGCCGATCCCGAGAATCGAGCTTTGAACAACTCAATGGCAACAGATAAGCGACCAATGATTGAGATTCTACAATCTCACGTTGAAGGAAACGATGACGCGATTATGGTGCCGGATATTGGAGCAAATAATTTTGAACTAAAAACGGGTTTTATTCAAATGGTTTCCGCTACACCATGTTTAGGCCGTACTAATGATGACCCACACGCTCATATCAAACGTTTCATACAATTGGCAAACACCGTCAAATACAATGGGGTGCCACAAGAGGCCATTCGTTTACAACTCTTTCCTTTTTCCCTCGAGGGACAAGCCCGGATTTGGCTTGATAAGTAACCACCCCAAAGTATTACCACATGGATTGATTTAGAGACCAAGTTCATTAACTACTTTTTCCCACCATCACGGACCACCTCTTTAAGGAATGACATCATTACCTTTGAACAAAAATATGGGGAAACGTTTAGTGAGTCTTGGGATCGTTTTAAGGAGCTTTTACGAAAATGTCCACAACATGGTTTCACTAAAGTGCATCAAATCAATACGTTTTACAATGGTTTAACTCTTAACGACCAAGACTCACTTAATAGTGCCATGGGGGCAATATTCTTGTGAAATCCATGAACGAGGCTTGGGCAATAATTGAAAATAAGGCAAAAGTACAAACCAAGAGTGTTAGGGATACTATGGCAAGTGCTAGTACTAGTGAGAGCGACAAGAGAATTGATAAGCTTACTTCGCTTGTTGAAACAATTGCTCTACAAACCGCTAACAATACCAAAGCCATCAATGGTCAAGTAAATGCCTTAAAAGAGACTTGTGAAACGTGTGAGACTTGTGGTGGACCACATTCATATTTTAATTGTGACAAGGTTTACAATCAACAACAACAAGTTTATGCTTATAACAACAATGAAAATGAGCGGGTTCTTTTCAAACCAAATGTTGATGTAACCATTTGTCTTATAAGAGTACTAACTATTTGGCTCCCCCGGGTTTTGTAGCTCCACAAAGACCACCCCCACCCGCCCAAAATGCCCAATACCAAAATAGGAACCAAGGTCCTCAAATGGGTAATTTTCAAGGGAATTCAAACGCAAGGGGTTTTAACCAAAATCAAGGGAATTTTCAAGGGCAAAACCAAGGGTTAAATACTCACAGTCAAGGCTTTAATAACCAAGGTTTTCAAAATCAAGGCTTTCAAAATCCTAAACAATATCAAAATCAAGGGTTTAACAATAAAGGGTATAATCAAATGAACATGCATAATCCTCAAATGGACTTGGTTCTACAAAAATTTACCAAACATGAGAAAACTATGAAACATATGCAAGAGTCCACCGATATGAAGTTCGTGCAAATGTTGCATGCCCTTAGACCCCAAGGAGCCTTACCTTGTAATACCGAGATTAACCCTCGTGCTAATGTGAGTGCTATCACTACTCGAAGTGGAGCCACTTTAGTGGGACCTTCCATCTCTCCGCCCATAAAGGAGAGACAAGGCCCGGAGGTCATAATGAGTAATCCTACTCCCCCTTCGGTGATTCCTCCCACTACCACTCCTAGTACTAGTTCTCTATTGCCTAATAAGTCTAACCATAAGGTTGTTCAAGAAGCGAGTCCTTCTCCTTCTCAACCTTCAACGTCTAAGCCCAATATCCCTTATCCCTCTAGGTTGGATAAGGCTAAAGTGCTCACCAAAGATGAGTTCATGTTTCCAACTTTTTGAAAATTATTTCTCAAGTGAATGTTAACATTAACCTTATTGAAGCACTTGCTCAAATGCCTAAATTTGTGAAAATGTTCAAAGATTTGCTCAATAAGAAAGAAAAAATGGTTGAGCTTGTGAACACTCGTTTAAATGATAATTGTTCCGCGATTCTTCTCAAAGAGCTTCCCGAAAAGCTAGGAGATCCCGGACGATTCGTGTTACCTTGCTCGTTTCCTCAAATTGATGATTGTATGGCTTTAGCGGATCTCAGCGCTAGCATCAATCTTATGCCACTCTCGGTATGGAAACAATTGTCATTACCCGACCTTGTACCAACTCGCATGACTCTCGAATTGGCTAATAGAACTCTCGCATACCCCGTTGGTATTGCCGAAGACGTTTTTGTTCGAGTTGGTACATTCACTTTTCCCGTGGACTTTGTCGTCGTCGACTATGAGATGGATCCTCGTATTCCGTTAATACTTGGTAGACCATTCTTAAGATCCGGAAAAGCCTTAGTTGATGTGGCTGAAGGGGAGTTAATTCTTAGGGGTTAGGGATGAACAACAAGTTTTTATAATGGGAAAAATCACAACTAAATCAAATGGAAAAGAGTCGGTCAATATGATTGATGTTCTTAATTATGATATGGAAGAGATTTTTATTAATCCTTTTGGAACTAAAACGTCAAATCAAAATGATTTTGTGATAACGTCATCCCTTCCCTTGGAGCCTCAAATTTTTGAAACTCCTATTTATGATACCTATAGTGATGACACTTCTTTAAGTGATCACACTATCTTCGGTTTAGACGACCCATCTTTTGACCCACCCATTTTTTATCCACCAATCTTTGATACTTACGATGATGACACTTCTTTAAGTGATCTCATTATTTTTGATGACCCACCTCATGATCTTAATGCACCTCATATCTCTATGAGTGATTCTTCCATTATAGAGACTCCTTTTGACTTTTATACCCCAATTTTAGAAGTCATGACTTTCGAAGAGGATCCTCCACTCTTAGAGATCATTCCTACTTTAGAGGATATTCCATTTGAGGATGATTTAGATATCTTTCTAAATACCTATTTTCCTCACGAGGAAGAGTTTTCCTATGACTATGATGATACTTATGTTTTCACATCAAGTTTGGAAGAGGACGACTTTCCCACTTTGGATTATGATGACATTTTGAGCTTTAATGTCAACACCTCTTGCTATTTTCCCGTTAAGGAACCGGTGTTTGATCCCGGAATAGAGACTTTAGTGCTTTCATTGCCATATCACCATAACACCTTTCCTCGTAAGAAATTTTTGACTAAGGGTACCCCACTTTTCTTTGCCTTGTGTGATTTTACCACCTCGGGGTTTATTTCCATTCGTGATGGAAATTATGTGTTTGACCCAGGTGGATTTTTATGGGGTATTCCTTATATGACTATGTTTCACCCTTTATCATGGAGAGATTTTCCTCCCTTGGAAATCTAGGTTTTCCCATGATTTTCCCATTTGAATGATGACATTCGGGAAATCGAGTCGAGCTAGAGACTCGTGATAAATAAATCAAGCATCGTATAACTATGTTAGATTTTTACCTTTTCCTCCCTTTCCACCTTTTTACGCCTTCACCCATTTTCACCAATAAGTGTAGGGGGGAGCCAAGTAGGTTGTTTGTGTTGTGATGTTGTGCAGGGACATGTGCTTTAATGATCCACTTTTGGTGTTTTTGACGCGACCCGTGATCCCGTGTTCCCGTGTACCCTGTTTCTTCGATAAGTTTTTGCTATTATGATTCATACATGTATATAAATAAGATGAATAAATGTAATCACTTTAGTTGTCTCTTCCTTATCTCGATTTAAACAACGTACTCAATGTCCTAAGTGTAGGAGATTTTATTCTCCCACATGCTTAAACATTGAGGGCAATGTTTATATTAAGTGTAGGGGGACTTCTATCGAATTTTACTGGACTTTTCCATGAATTTGACCTCATTTAACCGGAAAATTAAAAAATTTCAACATTTTTCAAATTTTTTTGATCTATTTTGGCCTAGTAGTATTTCCATTTATTTTCTTTTATCATAGCATCGTATTTATATTTTCCATTTTAAGAATAAAGTCAAAAATATATAAATGAATAAAATGGTTTTAACAAGTTTAGATATCTTTGATATATTAGGCCCGTCGTGAATATTTTGACTCAACCCGAGTTTACTTATCCAAGTTTACTCTAGCTAGTATCCTTAACCATATGGACCTTAATTGGTTATTAGGCTAAGCATCCACGTGTCTCATTCCTTGAGATTTTAAAATTATGGAGAACGAGATATGATAGAGTTGATAATAAGTTTAAGGGTTAATTCTTGCTTATATGAGTTTTTGTGGCTCTTTCTTCCCGCTTGTATATTTAATTGCTTAATAAATGAGGATTTTTGCGGTGTAGATTCGATATCTTAGCTCTTAGCCAAATCTTTTATCTCCTTGTAATTAAAGAATGAACACATTGAGGGTGTCAGCGTCGTGGACTTCCGACTAAGGTGGCTCATAACCACAAAGTAGGAGGTATTCAGACCATGGGACCACGAAATTTGGCCTACTATATATATCATAAATAAAGAAAGAATAAGATTAAAACATGACCTCAAGGAGCCTTAGGGTGTGGGGTATGTAACACGAACCTTGTCATTAGAGCCTTAGGGTGTATGACATGGTAAGTGTTGAATAAAAATTGATCAAAAATCAATTCCCTTGTTTATCGTTCAAGGAGCCTTAGGGTGTGGACAATAGATGAGGAGCATTTTTACATCTTAAAGAGCCTAAGGGTATATGATGTGAACTTGCTAAACTCCACATAAAGTCTACATGACATTGGAGGAATAATTAATAAGTAGTACTATTGGCCAAATTTCAGATCCGGGAATTTATTCCCCAAATCGTGTTAAATCATCCTTGATGTGGGCTTACTTTAGTGACAACGTTTTTTAGGACGAGGTTAGGTTTTGAGTGTCGGGTTTGCACCGTTTTGCCTTCATTTTTGGACTAATAGTTATCAAATAAGTCAAATGAGCCTACGGGTGAATGACAATCCTTAAAAGCTAGAGATACAACTTAGGAATTAGAGAAAGAGTATTACACAATTGTCTTATATAAGTGTTTTTAATCTAAGAACTTATGGTAAACAATGATCTCGTTTTTAAGCTTCGTATGAGGAACGTGAAACTTGAGGGTGATTAATATTCATGACACCAAAGCCCTAATTTAAGTCTTAGATTTCTTTACGAGTTTCTTCCATCAAATAATTTCCAAGTTAATAAATTGTTATAACTTTTGTTTCCTTTAAAGTTTTTATCTTTCCATCGTAGTAGTAATAGTATATCGTAATAAAGGCCAGAGAAAAATGTAAGTTTATGCTTTAAAATTAGGCATTGCATGGGGTCATTGCAATGGTCAAGTGTAGGGGATTTAATAATTGTGTAAACACTTATCATTTTGCACTAAAATCAAGGAAAAATAAGACCTAATCATGTGTTTAATATCGTAAAAGTCAAAATTATGCGTGGTTTTGTGTTTTTGTGTGAAATAGGTACAAAAGATCAAAAAGAAAGAAAACACGGGATTTCACGGTCAAATGTTGAAGAAAAGTCCAAGAAAGAGACAAAGACAAAGTCAAAGAACCAAAGATCACGTAAACCGGCAAAATCGACACGGGTTTAAAGGAAAGTCCAAGGAAGCCGAAATCGAGCTCGTTTTTAGTGGATTTAATCTTATTGGAGTAATTTGGGCTTAGTAGGTCCCACATTTGGGTATTGGGCCCAAAAGCCCAATAAGGAGTTCAAGTTAACTAATTTTAGATCATAAGCCCATCAAAGGCCCAAGCCCATATCTCTTATCAAAGGAATGACGAATTGAGTGTTTACATTTAAATGGCCCAAGCCCAAATGATTACAAATTGTGAAGACGGATTAAGTTATAAATGGGTTACAAGCCCATTTCACATCTTAAAAAATTATGATACGGATGAGAGTTTATAGACATGAAAACGTTTTTGGTCAAACCATATATATCCACATCAAACACACACATCAACCTTTCGATAATAACAAAGTACTGTCCATCTTTTTCACCTCTCGCATAACCCGTCCCTTTTAACCACAGACCCCAGATATAATAAATTAGGGGTTTTCATCTTCACACATGTGATCCACAGGCGTATGAATTAAATCACAAGTTTTTCTGGACAAAGAAGGTGCTATCAAGATCCAACGTGGCATCAAGCTACACCACTCCTCTCCTGTGATTGGTCAAGCCACCTATAACCATTGAGAAAGCCAAGCAAAACCCTCCACCTCAGCATACAAGGAAGCACAACTAGCACACCTTGTGCCACGGTGGTGATCCGTGTGTACAAGGGTGTTTTTCAGCCGATGGATCTAAACAGAGATGAAAGAGAATATGGGAATGCTAAATGAAGGGTCAAGATTATTTTTCAGCATCAACAAACTTCCTCAACAAGGTTTTGGGGTTTGCCTATAAAAACCCCCATCAAATGTATAATCATTGGTGCCACTTTTTATTTTTATTTTTATTATTATGCAAAAATAGATTAGATTTAAAATTGTAATTTTCTTTTCAGTATTTGTAATCAATTTTTAGTTATTAATAAAAGTTTTATTTTGGTTAAATTCATCTCATCTTATATTTTTCTGTTTAAGTTTCCTGCTATTTAATTTTCATTCTGTTTTTGTCATATTAAATATTATTTGGAAGTTTAATTTATTTAATAAAAGTGAAAGTAAAAGTGGATAGAAAATTTCCCCCACTGGGAAATTTAAAATTATTGTTCGTATGGTGGTTAATGTTCGATGAATGGTGGTAAACGGTGTTGATTCGGGTCATTAGTCCGCTCAGCGCGTGACTACTTCTCAACGGATTTCGTCATAAGGTGTTTAATCTTCTTTTTATGTTATGTTAATTTTTGATTAATTTTAATAATTGTTTAAGTTTTTGTTTTATAGATTTGAGTAGTAGTTTGCTGTGTTAAGATTAGTCTTGTTTTGAATCTGCTAGTTCTATTATCTATTTAGTTTTTAATCTGAGTTTTAGATTTGTTTAAGGTTATTTGTTTTAATTTTCATGTGATTCGCTTAAGTCTGGTAAATTGATAGCCTATAGCTTTTCAGTTTGTTTGACTGCTGTGTCTCATTGCTTATCTGCTCGATTTATTAATCTTAATCTACTTGCTGTTAGTTTACTGAACTGGTTTAAATTGGTTTTAGTTTAGCTGATTTATTTATTATTCTGCTTATTAGCCTTTTTGGTTTATGCTTATTAGCTGATTGGTTTATATGGTTTATATAGTTTGAATTGATATATCTGTGGTATTGCTTTATAGTTAGCTAGCTTATTGTAAGTTTTAATTGCTTATTGTCAGTTTGGAATTTGCTTATTCTCTATTTTGCTTTTTATCAGATTGTTTAGTTTTTAAGTTTGGTTGCTATTTGCTTATTTTGCTTATTTTGCTTATTTGATTTATTTTTGTTGCTGAAATCATAAGCTATCAGGCCCAATTGGTCTGATAGATTTTTATGCTGTCAAAAATTTAATTCCAAAAATATAGCAAAAATTGTCTCCAACTGGGCTCGGACCCGTGACCTCACGGTTAATAGCCATACGACTTAACCATCTCTTCTAGTTACTTATTTTGTTATAACTTCAGCTCTCTTTATTAATATAGTTTTTTTATTAGTAGCTGTCAGTTAATTAAATAGTTTAAATACAAGTTTTAGTTAGTTTTAATTAAAAGTTGTTAATTATTTACTTTTATAAAGTTTAAAAAAAATAAAAATAAACATAATAAATATTTTTATTACTTTTAGAAATTTAAAATTGTTTTTATAAATTAGTTTTTTTATTGTTAATTAATTTAGTTTCATATCAAATTAGTTTTAAATTTTGTTTAAATTCAAATTAGTTTTTAAATTTGTTTAAGTAGTTTTAATTAGTTTCAAAATAAGTTTTTGTTTAAATTAGTTTATGATTTTTAATAGTTTTGTTTAAAATAGAAAAAAAGTAGTTTTAATTAAATATTTCCTTTTAATTAGATTAAATAGTTTTTCATAGTTTTTAGTTTTAAAATACCAAACAAAGTTTTATTCACCAAGAACAATTAATCCACGTTTAAATTTGATATCAATTCGAATGAGTCGAGGAGAAAACGATTATACTTAAAAAATCATACATTACTTATTATATTCGCCGTGGAAGTATTCCTTCCACTGGTTTATTGTCTTCACCGTGGAAGTACTCCTTTCACTGGCTCATTATCCTTCGTCGTGGAAGTAATCCTTCCACTGGTTCATTATCCTTCGCCGTGGAAGTACTCTTCCACGTGCTCATTATCTTTGCCCGTGGAAGTACTCTTCCACGTGCTCATTATCCTTCGCCACGAAAATATCTCTTCCGTTGGCTTATTCATGCGCCATGGAATTACTCCTTCCGCGGGCTTATTATCTTCGCCGCGGAAGTATTCCTTCCACTGGCTTATTGTCTTCGCCGTGGAAGTATTCCTTCCACTGGTTTATTGTCTTCGCCGTGGAAGTACTCCTTCCACGGGCTCATTGTCTTCGCCGTGGAAGTATTCCTTCCACTGGATTATTGTCTTCGCCGTGGATGTACTCCTTCCACTTGTTCATTATCCTTTGCCGTGGAAGTACTCTTCCACGTGCTCATTATCTTTCATCGTGGAAGTACTCTTCCACGTGCTCCTTATCATTTGCCACGGAAGTATCTCTTCCGTTGGCTTATTCATGCGCCGTGGAAGTACTCCTTCCGCGTGCTTATTATCTTCGCCGTGGAAGTACTCCTTCCACTGGCTCATTTTCTTCGTCGTGGAAGTACTCCTTCCACTGGCTTATTATCTTCACAGTGGAAGTATTCCTTCCACTGGCTTATTGTCTTCGCCTTGGAAGTATTCCTTCCACTGGTTTGTTGTCTTCGCCGTGGAATTACTCCTTCCACGGGCTCGCTGTCTTCGCCGTGGAAGTATTCCTTTCGCTGGCTTATTGTCTTCGCCGTGGATGTACTCCTTCCACCGGCTTATTGTCTCCGTCGTGGAAGTACTCCTTCCACTGGCTCATTATCCTTCGTCGTGGAAGTACTCCTTCCACTGGTTCATTATCCTTCTCCGTGGAAGTACTCTTCCACGTGCTCATTATCTTTCACCGTGGAAGTACTCTTCTACGTGCTCATTATCCTTTTCCACGGAAGTATCTCTTCCGTTGGCTTATTTTGTGCGCCGTGGAAGTACTCCTTCCGCGGGCTAATTATCTTTGCCGTGGAAGTACTCCTTCCACTGGCTTATTGTCTTCGCCGTGGAAGTACTCCTTCCACTGGCTTATTATCTTCGTCGTGGAAGTACTCCTTCCACTGGCTCATTGTCTTCGCCGTGGAAGTACGCCTTCCACTGGCTCATTCTTTTTGCCACGGAATCACTCCTTCCGTTGGTTTATTATCTTCGCCGTGGAAGTACTCCTTCCACTGGTTCATTCTTTTTGCCACGGAAGTACTCCTTCCGATGGCTCATTATCTTCGCCCTGGAAGTACTCCTTCCACTGGCTCATTCTTTTTGCCACAGAAGTACTCCTTCCGATGATTCATTCTTTTTACCGCGGAAGTACGTCTTCCGTTGGCTCATGTCTTTGCTGCGGAAGTACGCCTTCCGCGACGAATTACTTTGCCCGGCCATGGAGTGACTATTCCAAAGTTTATGTTGTTTGGCCTTAATTAGACGGAGCCTGATCAACTACGTTTAGTTCAAGAAAACCCATAATAGATTTTGGGCATTCATTATCATATGTCATGGCCGTAAGACGGATGTAATAGCCGCATCACCTTGCCACAGAGGTACATCTTCTGTTGGCCTTAAGATGAATGACACATTCGCAATATGTTGCATCATTAGTGGGTATAAGAAGTATGCCTTCAAAATGTTCACGATGCAGCATACGGGTTCCACCTCCGCCTTCACAAACGTTCTCACCATCCTCACGTTAGAGATGAACAAGAATGATACCTTGACAATGCTAGTGTTACCCCGACTGTAGAAAGCATATTCTTTTTTACGGGGTCTTTACCGTCAAGTAACGGGAAACCAAGCATTCGAGCACAACCACCTGTCTTACGTATACGTGTTCTCCCATTTCTTTCGACGTGTATATGCTTACAGGTAGCGGATATGGTGTAAAGTCTAGTTACCTCGGTGACAACCTCGCATACTAGACTAGGCGGACATGATGACGTATAGTGGCAACGCTCACTATTCGCAAACCCATCCCATCATCTTTTTGCTAAATGAAACCCATTACGAGTGGAACCATATGTTAAAGACGACCCACGAGGATGTCCTAGCAGCAAGCCGTACGCGGTTGTTTAGTAAGTGTGATACATGAATAAGTCTAGCATAACATGATCATGGACCATATCATACTAGACTGGGGGACATGTCGACGTATAGTCTGGATTCGGCCTGGCCCGACAGGCTCGCGGCCCACACATACCTAACTTATCCTTCAAGAAACCCTAGAACTATATAAAAAGGGTTAAGGGTCTCATTCCACATCAGGTTATCTCTCTCATCTACACCTCTTTTACAGCGTATCGACCCGATACTAACTTGACCATCGGAGGTGGACCCCGGGGCTCCGACCTCGGGTCCACTCCTAACCGATTTACCTTTGTTTGCAGCATTACTCAGGACCCGGGAAGACGATTAACGGCCCAAGAGAATCGTCGAACCGGCCCAGCCAAACTATGCTCCAAAAGAACTCGTTCTTCGGATAAAAGGAAAGTTTATCGCCGATGATAATTTATCCTCACAACAGGAAGTTTACAACTTCTCAGACTTGAGCTCGTTTTGTAAGATATTCAACATCTTAAGCTTAAATAATTTGGTCTTCAAAACGTTGAACACAATTTTTCAAGAATTTTTCAAAAGGTTTTTTCTAAATCTTTCAAAATTGTGTGTTCAAAATGTTTTTGATAGACAGAGCATGTCTTCTGGAATCGATAATATTTACGATCCTAGAAATGTCGTTTAATAATGACACGGGGTTGTAAATAAAGTTCGAGCAGAAGTTTAAATGATTTAAAACATGCTCAAAATGGTTTGCTATTATTTCAGATAGTAACCCGTTTTTCATATTAAAGTCAAGCATTTCACCGGAAAGCTTTGACTCAACAACTGGAATTAATTTTCTCGGGCATGGTTTATTTTATATCCATGTAAGGGATTGTGTTTACTTAATAACACAATCTAAAACGAATCTATGTACGTGCCAGTGTGTTGGATATTGTAAATCTTGCTTATGTTTTAGAGAGAGAAAGAGATAGAAAGATGGTGGATTTCACACTTCAAGAGAGAGAAAATGAAAGAACTATGTGTTATTTAAAATGAAACCACACCCTCTCTATCAAAGGAGAGGGCTTTTATACCAAGTCCACAAAGTGGGCTTGGTTTACATATTGGGCCGCCGACCCATACATCACATGGGCTCGGTTTGGGCTTTGTTTAATAAGTATAAATGAACTAAACTACGAGCTTTTATTATATCTATTGTTGGAGTGACCGAACCTTTCTAATACATAAAACGTATTTCCAACAATCTCCCCCTTATGGAAGGTCATTCCAAACAAGGTCGTTACCCGAGTTACAATAATAAAATAAACATAGCATACTATGCTTGTCTTGAGCTCGCGGTCTTCTTCTTTCTTTTCTTTTTCTTTTCTGGTGAATAGGTTGATGTGATAGTTGATATCAATCTTGAACATGGATCTTTTGCCTTTGATCTTGTGCATCACTTGTGATCTTTGCCTCTTCGTGACTTCATTTCCTACATACTTATACCTTTGTAATTCTTGAAAGCTTCAGAGTTTGATACAGCGGAAGACTTAACTTTTAGACTTTCTTGAATCTGTTGTGGTAGAAAATATAAGCATGTGGGGACGACTTCTTCTCGGTCACCGCAACGCCACTGTCTTCAAATGCCGCAACATAAGTAGACACGAATGAAATGGCTTTGAACATTTCATTCTAATTCGGTAGCATTTTACCTCCGGTCGGTGAAGACCGTTGGACGATATAAAATATCTTACTTGTGGCAGGTAGATTTAACTAAAAATCTCCTTGACAAGATTTCATGGGTGAACCTGTTCTCTTTACTCGACCGTCCAAAGCTGATTGCGAATGTAAAGAGTGAATCATTTGGATAAAATTATCCATATGATTGAAGCCGTCAATTCCAATTCCCAGAACAAGTGAAATTCAATTAAGAATCGCACCATCGTTGCTTTCCAGTTGTCACGAGCTTGATTCATACAGAATCTTGCAAGTTACCTACTAAGTGCTGTTTGATGTTAACACTAGAAGGATTTCCACTCATCACTGTGAACACTTAAGAGTGTCACTCTGAGTGTTCTGGCAAGATCACTCAGATATTGCATAGAGGTCTGGAACGTGTTTAAATTCAATTAAGAATAAAACAGTTGTTGCTTTCCAGTTATCACAAGTTTGATTCATAAAGAATCGCACAAGTCACCTACCATGAGCTTTTTGATATTCTCTCAAGAAGGATTTCCATCTTCATTGTAAATACTTTCGTATTACTCTGATGTTCAGGCTAGATCATGAAGATTTTGCGTAGGACTATTAATATCTTTCTTACTTTTCATAGTGTGTGAAGATGAAAGGGAATATGGAAGTGTGTCCTAATGAGATATTTGATGATCTCAAATGGCTCTAGACTCGATCGTGCATTTTGGATTTTAGTGATCGGAGGCTGGAGAGGAGTGCCACCATTTCAATATCAATATATTTGGAGTGAATAAATCGATAGATAATGCGTTGTCTCCGTGTGAATAAAATAAAAACCTTTTAAGAGATATCTGAGTTAGCTGGGAAGGGTTGCGCAATGCATCACTGGGTCCATGATGTCTATCTTCAATATCGAGCATCATTAAAATGATCTCAATAGCATAAGTGTTGACCCGGTTTTTGCCTAAGGTTGTAAGGAGGGCTTCTTTGTTTACAGCCTTTATCTTTACAATTCTTTTTCATTCTTCAACCCCTTCAATGCTTACCAATATGTCATAACTAGCACCTTGTTGTGATTGTTCCAGTGCTAACATAAGTACTTGGTCGGCATTCAGCTACATTCACAATCTTTCTCCATCTTTCCTAAGGACTACTATTTCTAGCTATGGAATGTCACTGGGAAGATTCCTCCGGTTTTGGAAGAATCATTGGACTTAACCTATCCTACCATCCTTATGTCACCACAATATTCATCGCCATGAAATAAATGGGTTTAGAGTAAGTATATGTCACCATGAAAAATCCATTTTGATATAGCAAATCCATTTTGCTCCTCCTTAACATATTCCACGATATTCGAAAACATTTCGCACATGTCGGGATGGACCATCGCGTTAAGTCAAACCATTTGTGATAATTTCACATATTAAATCACATTTTCTCCCCCATATTAAAAATATTAACCCAATCGATGTTTTTAATATCAATTGATTTAATGAGGTTTTATCAAAGGTATTGGGAAGAAAAATGCAAGTCCTTTTAATCTTCATGAGACCAATTTGTGAGAAATGATACCGATTTGTAACATGATCACATATTCACCATATTAGAATAAATTGACAAGGTTGGACCTGATTGATGAGAACATCATATGATAAGTTCACATGGTTCTTGCCGGAAAATGTTGGTCGCCTCGTCACGTCTGAAGTCATCTCTTGACACCACATGTACGATTGGTATTTTTGTCTTGACACCAGTTTGTGACCTTGGCACTTTCGGCATCGAAGATTCTGAATGCTTGACAATTGCTCCCCCTCAATTGTTGACCCGTGTTCTATTGAAACAAGACTTCTCTTGTTGACCCGTGTTCAATTGCCTGAAGTCGTTGTTTGAGTAGTCGCATCGTCGAGTATGTAGATACCAATTGTAGATAGCTATGGTTGTAGAGATGATAGCTTCATAAAAACAAGACTTCTCTTGTTTTAACAAATAAATGCACTGAAGCGTACATAGATTTGTGTTAGAACAAGTTATAAAGTAAACTTGATCCCTTACAAGGTTTTAAATTAAACCTTGCCCGAGAAAATTAATTCCCGTTGAGAGCCAAAGCTTTCATAAGAAATACTTGACTTTAATATGAAAAACGGGTTGCAGTCTGAAATAACTACAAGCCATATAGGCATGTTTTATGAAATATTTACAACTTTTGTACGAACTCTACTTATGGCACCATGTTAATATTAATCAACATTTCTAAGGCCGTAAATATTATCGTACCAAAAGACATGCCTTTGAAAAATAAAGTAAAAATATTTTTGGATTTTTATTAATTTTTCAGTTTTTATGGTTTTTATATGGTTTTATATTTTTGTATTTTGCTTTTGTGGATATAAATATAAACAATATATACAGATGATCAGCAAGGATACGGAGAATAGTTTACCACCACTATTCTTTCGCTTCATCTGCCAGTTCCTTTAGAGTCTCAGGAGAGAAGGTTCTCATTCCAAGCTTGTCGGCCAAGAATTCCATTCGAGCGTGATCTAAAGCCTTCGTGAAAATATCCGCCAATTGATACTCAGACCGGACAAAGTAAAGCTCGATCACTCCATTTTCCACTTGCTCATTGATAAAGGGGTAGCGAATGTCAGTATGCTTCGACTGGGAGAATTGAACATTGTTGCAGCATAAGGCACTTGCACTCTTGTTGTCGCAGTACATCGGAATTTTGTTGAAACCTAGACCATAGTCGGTTAATTGCGATCTCATCCAAAGAATTTGAGCACAGCAACCGGACATAGCTATGTATTCTGCCTCCGTACTGGAAATTGCAGCGCTTTTCTGCCTTTTCGATGCCTAACTGATTAGTCGATCTCCTAGTAGTTGCAAAGTTCCACTTGTGCTATGCCTAGTATCTTGACAACCCGCGTAATCCGCATCAGTATATGCCATGAGTGCAACCAAAGAGTCTTTCGAGTACCAAAGTCACCAATTAATGGTTCCTTTAAGATGTCGAAAGATCCGTTTAACCGTAGCTAAGTGTAACTCAGTAGGCCGAGTTTGATACCGAGCACACATACATATAGCAAACTGAAGATCAGGTCGACTGGCTGTGATATACAGAAGGGTACCGATCATTCCACGATAAAGTGTCGGATCAACGGCAATTCCATGTGGATCTACATCTAGCTTAGTTCGTTCCACCATTGGAGTATCCACAGGGTCACGAGATTCCATCTTATATTTCTTAAGAGATTCAAGGGCATACTTGGATTGATTGATAAAGATGCCTCTAGGACTCTGAGATATCTAAAGTCCTAAGAAACTGATACTTTGCCCATCATTGACATCTTAAACTTGGAAGACATGAGTGTCTCAAACTCATCGGATAAAATTTGGGTCGAGGCTGCAAATATAATATCATCAACATATATTTGTACCATAATCATATCTTTACCTCGTTTCTGAATGAACAGCGTGGGATCCACCTTGCCTTTAGCGAAGCCTTGTGTAATGAGGAACTGTGACAATAGATCATACCATGCGCGTGGAGCTTGCTTCAACCCATAGAGAGCCTTCTTAAGCTTGTACACGTGGTTAGGATATTTAGAATTCACAAAACCATCTGGTTGTTGGACATAGACCTCTTCCTTGATTTCACCATTAAGAAATGCCGTCTTCACATCCATTTGATAGACTATCGTATTCATGTGGGCTGCATAAGCAAGGAATAGTCTAATAGCTTCCAAACGGGCAAAAGGTGCAAAGGATTCCATAAAGTCGATGCCTAAGAATTGCTTGTATCCACGAGCTACTAGTCAAGCTTTGTTCTTCAATATTCCGCCTAACTCGTCGAGTTTCACCTTGTAAACCCATTTCAAAGTGAGTAACTGCACTTTATCTGGGCATGGGACAAGTTCCCATACATCAAGACGTATAAATTCATTAAGTTTTTCTTGCATAGCTTTTATCCAACAAGATTAGGTAAAAGCTTCTTGCCATGTCTTAGGTTCAACTTCAGTGAGAAAAGCATCAAAATGACAAAACATTGCATTTTCTTGTAACTGACTTTGTGTGGATACCGGACGATTAGGGTCACCAATAATAGAATCTATAGGATGATCATTTGTCTACTTGTTGTCATGTTCACGAATCTATGGATTGGAGTAGACTGTAGAAGGAGCTTCCTCTGAGGTGGACGACCCGGCTTGATTAGGGGCGAGAATTGGTACACCAAAGAATGGAAGTTCACGCATTTGAGCGAATTCCAAATCGTGATCATCATCATCCTCTTCATCATCAATAGGCATGACATGGGTAGCTGTTACGTGTGTTGGTTGAGAATTACTCGTTGAAGGTATATAATTTGACCAATTGTAGGTGCAGATGTGTCTGATTGTGCTTCGGTTGCTGGAGCGACAACTTCGGTTACCGGAGCTATTACTTCAGGTTCTGGAGCAACAATACTTGTAGGAGTAAAGAATTCATCAAAGAACGGTTGAAACAATGTATCCCATTCATTCCTAGTAGATGGTGTAAATGATGATGAAGTGGGGTTGTTTGGGACAAGACCAGAGCTAATGTTACTGGGTCCCATTTCATGAAGTGCGGGTTCAGAGCTGCTTTGCTCAAAAGCCATATAGTCATGTTTTAAAACATTTGAACTTCTGCTCGAACTTTATTTACAACCCCGTGTCATTATTGAACGACATTTCTAGGATCGTAAATATTATCGATTCCAGAAGACATGCTCTTTTTATCAAAACGTTGTTGAACAATTCTTGAAAAATTGTGTTCAACGGTTTTGAAAACCAATGACTTGAGCTTAAAATTTTGAATATCTTACGACACGGGCTCAAGTCCGAGAAGTTGTAAACTTCCCGTTGTTAAGGATAAGTTACCATCAGCGATAAGCTTTCCTTTTAACTGAAGAACGAGTCCTAAGCTGATATTTACTTAGAAGTCGTATACACGAGCTGAAAACCGTTGAATGGTTTTAGTTATAGCTCGTGTCCGAGAAAATTTAATTTCTCGTTTTGAGGGTAAATTATCGTTGAGTGGATAAACTTCCCTTTATTTAAAGTCCGGGTCACAATCTGTAAAGTGACTGTGAGCCATCTACAGCTTAACTGCGAGTCCCCTGAGACACTTGTTTCTTAGATATCAGCTTCTTCAGCAACCAAACTCTGAGAGTGTCCTTAGTTGTACAGTATACAAAGATTGGACCGTTGTGTTCTTGTTGAACGTGGACTTTGGTACCTGCATTCTCATTAGGAGTTTGTATGCTTTGATAAGGGTTAGCGATATCTATTTTAGAACCATGCGGGGGTTCACAGTCAACCTTGGTAGTGCAAGAGGGAAACAACCTTCCTTTAAGAACCCATTTAATATTAACTGATTTAAAAATCCTACTCGTGGGTTGCCACCTAAGATTGGATCTAGGCGACATGGTTTTCTTATGCACAGCGGAAGACTTAGCAATAGAATACCTATTTCTTTTAGGAATCCCCCTTTTAGCACTTGAGTTCAGCTCTTTCAAGACTTTAGTTACACAAGCCGCATGATTTGTCGTGAAGACACTTTTCATGCACACGGAACAAACACCGCGTTTGAGGTCTGATTGAGATCTAGAAATCCTAGGTCTAGCTTGTGTCGTTTTCTTAGATGCATCTACCTAGTGATTATTAGGCATGCTATTCAACCTTTGTTGTGGCATATTCTTAGAACTATACCTAGAATCACTAATAGCAGTCTTGTTTGTAGGTTTTGCATAGGCTGGTTTTATCACATTAGGCCTAGATAGTGGAGTGACTGGTTTAGAACTATGAACCATATCAACTTGGGAGGCAAACCGCGGTCTAGAGGATTTTGGTCGCTCGGATCTAAATGCAGTCGGTTGTCGAACGGACTGATTTTTAGGCGGTTTCACCACGATTGATGGTTTTTCAAGCTTAGTGTCCACACTAGTGCCCTTAATTTTCCTTAGCTCGTTTTTCAAAGCAGCTATAGCAAAAACCTTTTCCTAACCTTGAGCCATTAAATTCTCATTCTCTTTGAGCAATCTATCTTGGGATGCCAACTTAGATTCAAGCAACTTAATTTGTTTCAAAATATTATCCTTTTCAGCTTTAGAATCTAGAACTTTTTGATCCAATTTTCGTTCAAGAACAACTTTTGACTTTTCAAGTTTTTCAAAATATGTTTGAAATTTGTTCGTTTTCTTTGAAAATTCAATTTTGGCTTCCTCAAGAGCTTTAGATTGCTGAGCTAAGATCGTTTCAAGCTCTTTAATCTTCGAATCAGAATCGGTTAGTGAAGCAGTCATAAAGCATGTATCATGATTACTTACAACACTTTCAGAATGCTCAACATGCGGTATTTCATCGGAATAAACATCATATGAAACATTCGATTGTACCGTATCTGTAGGTTCTTCGTCATAAACGGAAATGTTGTCATCATAAGAGATGTCTGTAACATTCCCTGACGTGCTGCTAGTATCATGATGTGATTCTATGCAAATGCAATCTTTATCAGCTTCCAATTTGTCAACCGTATGATCATTCTCCTCTTGCATCTACATCGTAGAATCTGGCACTCCACTATCATACTCTTGTTGAAGTCGCGATCTTTCATAAATCGAAGACGAGACCGATGCCATGAATTTCAACAGTGTACCACTGAACTCTTGAACCTCCGTATGTGTGTATTGAAGAAATGACTGACATATCCCTGAATTTTCAGACTTAACAATGTTGAATTGGAAGAAGTGCGTAAATTGTGTCACTAGAGCTTTATATGCAGATATTGATGCAGAGTGATTAAAGTCTTCTTTGTGAAGTTGCTCAGGTAGTTGGTTCAAGTTGAGGAATATTGAGTCGATGAATGTATAACGATCTTGACCAAAGAGTATCACAAATTCACTTCCTCCTTGAAGCCATGAAAGGGTTACAAGATGAGACTGAAGTAGTCGAAATAACGTTATACCACTTTCTCTAGCTGTGTTTTGCATTAGATGCAATTCTCCCTCTTGAGATGTCGAATTCAACGATTCCATTGAAGTTTCATGTGAAGATCGTTGATCGAACAATGAGAGAAAGTAAATGTGTTTGACTTCGTGAGATGAAGTCGAGAAACAATGTTAAAATCCCCTAAGATATCTTCAGATAAACCAAAAATTCCAAAGCAAACTCAAAAACTCACGAGTTCGAAATTTTTCTGGATGAAAACTGTTGGATTTTCGGAATAGTTGGGAATTTCGGAATAACGTGTTTTTTCGGATAAAGTAATGGTTTTCGGATAAAGTGCTATTCTTCGGATAACTTGATGGTCTTCGGAAAAAAATGCTATCTTCGGATAAAGTACCTTTTTCGGATAATGGCAAAGTTTTCGGAATAAAACCAAGTTTTCGGACAAATGGATAAATTCAGATAAATAGCCTTTTCGGATAAAGTGACTTCTTCGGAAAAATGATGTTTTCCGGAATACTTGAGTTTTCGGATAAATTGGGTTTTTCGGAATAAATGGGTTTTCGAATAAAGCAAGGTTTTTCAGAATAAACAGGCTTTTTCGGATAAAGTTGAGTTTTTCGGGATAAAGGAGATATTCGGAAAAATGTACCTTTTTCGGAAAAATGACAGATCTTCGGATAAAGCAATCTTCGAAATAGTCACCACTTTTCAGATAAAACCTCTTTTTCGGAATCAACTTCTTCGGATAAACCCCTTTCTTCGGAATAAGCACACTTTTTCGGAATACTTCTTCTTAGGATAAACACCAAATCTTCGGAATAATCACACTTTTTCGGAATAAACCTCCTTTTCGGAATAAACCTCTTCAGATAAAACCCTTTCTTCGGATAAACACCAAATCTTCGGAATAATCACACTTTTTCGGATAAAACCCACTTTTTCGGAATCAACTTCTTCGGAATACAAAACCCTTTTCCGAAAATTAGTATTTCGGAATTCTTACCCTTTTTCGGAAAAATAGAAACCCTTTTCCGAAAATAAACTTCTTGGCCGACTTCTTCCCTTGTTTCTCGGATCACAAACCACGAACAAGTTTTGATGCTAAAAATTGATCCAAACACCCAAAAGTTTTGTGTTTTTAACCAAAATAACAAAACCAAATCTTTACCACAACTATGTAAATGATTTGTATCAAGATTAAACCATAAAAACACAAAAAAAATTGGATCAAAATAGACACAAAAATCAAGAACACAAACACATAAACAATACAATCATCTCATGGCTCTTGATACCATTTGTTGGATATTGTAAATCTTGCTTATGTTTTAGAGAGAGAAAGAGATAGAAAGATAGATGATTTCACACACTTCTAGAGAGAGAAAGTGAAAAACTATGTTTATTATGAAATGAAACCACACCCTCTCCATCAAAGGAGAAGGCTTTTATACCAAGTCCACAAAGTGGGCTTGGTTTACATATTGGGTCGCGACCCATACATCACATGGGCTCGGTTTGGGCTTTGTTTAATAAGTATAAATGAACTAAACTACGAGCTTCTATTATATCTATTTTTGAAGTGACCGAACCTTTCTAATACGTAAAACGTATTTCCAACACAGTGCATATATTTGTTAAAATAAGAGAAATCTTGTTTTTATGAAGTTATCGTCTCCACAATCCGCAACAATTTACAATTGATATCTACATACTCGACGATGCGACTACTCAAACGGCGACTACAACTCTTTCAATAGAACACGGGTCAACAATTGAGGGGGAGCAATTGTCCAGCATTCAGAATCTTTGATGCCGAAAGTGCCAAGGTCACTAATTAGTGTCAAGACAACGATATCAATCGTACACATGGTGTCAAGAGATAACTTCAGACGTGACGAGGCGACCAACATTCGTGAACAAGAACCATGTGATTCTATCATATGATGTTCTCCATCATTCAGGTCCAACCTTGTAAATTGCTAATCTTGTGAATACATTATCATATATGATCTTTACACGTGATAAATACCTTACACTTGTGTTTAAAAGGTATTTAATTTACGTATCAAGTACACCCTCATTAATTTGAGGGGGATCTTGTGAAAATCATGAAGATAATTGGATTTGCATTTTTCTTCCCAAATTTTCTTAAAATGCTATTAAATCAATTTATCTTAAAAACATCGATTGGGTTAATATTTTTAATATGGGGGAGAAAATGTGATTTAATATGGGAAATGATTAATCAGAAATGGTTTGACTTAACGTGATAGCTCATCCTGACATGTATGAAATGTTTTTGGATATCGTGACATATGTTAAGAGGGAGCAAAATGGATTTGGATATCAAAATGGATTTCATGGTGACATACACTTACCCAAAACATCTCTATTCACGACGGTGAAGATTGTGGTGACATAAGGATGGTAGGATAGGTTAAAGTCCAATGATTCCTCTAGAACCAGAGGAATCTTCCCAAGGACATTCCATAGCTAGAAATAGTAGTCCTTAGGAAAGATGGAGAAAGTTTGTGAACATAGTTGAATGCCGACCAAGTACTTAAGTTAGCACTGGAACAATCACAAAAAGGTGCTAGTTATGACGTATTGGTAAGCATTGAAGGGGTTGAAGAATGAAAAAGAATTGTATAGATAAAGGGTGAAAAGAAAGAAGCCCTCCTTACAACTTAGGCAGACACCGGGTCAACACATATGTTACTGAGATCATTTTTAATGATGCTTGATATTGAAGATAGACATCATGGACCCAGTGATGAAATGCACAACCCGTCCCAGCTAACTCAGATATCTCTTAAAAGGTATTTGTTTTAATCACACGGAGACAACGCATTATCTATTGATTTATTCACTCCGAATAGATTGGTATTGAAATGATGGCACTCATCTCCAGCCTCCGATCACTAAAATCTAAAATGCACAATCGAGTCTAGAGCCATTTGAGATCATCAAATATCTCATTAGGATACAATTTCATAATTCCTTGCTTCTTCACACACTAAGAAAAGTAAGAAAGATCTTAAGAGTCCTACGCAAAATCTTCATGATCTTGCCTGAACATCCGAGTAATACGAAAGTATTTACAATGAAGAAGGAAATCCTTCTTGAGCGAATATCAAAAACCTCATGGTAGGTGACTTGTGCGATTATTTATGAATCAAGCTTGTGATAACTGGAAAGAAACAGTGGTTTAATTCTTAACTGAACTTAAACACGTTCCAGGCCTCTACGCAATATCTTAGTGATCTTGCCAGAACACTCAGAGTGACACTCTATAGTGTTCACAGTGATGAGTGGAAATCCTTCTAGTGTTAACATCAAATAGCACTTGGTAGGTAACTTGCAAGATTCTATATGAATCAAGCTCGTGACAACTGGAAAGCAACGATGGTGCGATTCTTTAATGAATCAAACTTGTTCCAGGAATCGGATTTGATGGCTTCGAATCATGCGGAAAATTTTATCCAAATGATTCATTCTTTACGTTCGCAGTCAGCTTTGGACGGTCGAGTAAAGAGAACGGGTTAACCCGCGAAATCTTGTAAAGGAGGTTCTTAATTGAAACTATCTGCCACAAGTACGATATTTAATATCGTCCAACGGTATTCACCGATCGGAGGTAAAATGCTACCGAATTAGAATGAAATGTTCAAGGCCATTTTATCCGTGTATATGTTTTGTTGATAACTGTCTTATGCAGCGTAACAAGAAGGTGACATTGCGGTGTACAATCCAGAAGAAGCCGTCAACACATGCTTATACTATATGCACTTAATACTTCAACAAATTTAAGAAAGCCTAAAAGTCAAGTCTTCCGCTATATCAAACGCTGAAGCTTTCAAGATTCTATTAAGGTGTAAGTATGTGGAACATGAAGTCATAAGGAGGCAAATTTCACAAGTGATGAATGCACAAAGTCAAGGCAAACATGCTCAAGACTAAAGTCAAATATCTCATCTGCATATTCACAAGAACAAGATCGAAGACTCAAGCATAGTATGATAGGTTTGAGATTTTGTAAAATGGTGTAACCTCCCTTATGGGGAGATGGTTAGAAATACGTTTTTCCAAAGAAAGTCTCGGTCACATCATTGTTAGCATAAATCACGAGCTATAGACTATTTAGGACTTTGTAACTTGGAGTGACCTCCCTTGGGGGGAGATTGTTGGAAATACGTTTTTACGTATTTAGGAAGGATCGGTCACTCCAACGATAGATACGTAGTATGGGCTCGTGATCTAATATGTAATAGTATAACCCATAAAGCCCACATGTAAGGTGGGCTATATATACCCCTCCTAGCATGTTAGCAAGGGTTGTTGGTTCTCAGTTATATAAATCACACATATTTCTCTCCATCATCTTCTTTCTCTCTCTAACTTTCTCTCTGTATTTTTTCATCTCTCTCCCTTTCTTTATATCATTACAACACATTAACAATTATAAGAATACGAGAACCTACAAGAACAGAATTAAAGTTCTCGTTTTTAATGATTGACACCTTACTTAAAATTGACAATATATAATAGTAAAACTCGATAAAAATAATCAATCGATAACGACCCATAGAGAATAACACATCAAGTACCATTTCACCCCACGAAAACAATTAAAAAATATGGATACTGACACTCACCTCGATGATTAAAGTTTAAACGCAATCCAAGCTATAACTTACGCGTTTAACAAAAACTCAAGTTACACACGACTAAGTTAGATGACTTAATCTATGTAACTATCAATTAGTAAATTCCTAGTGTCTATATGTACCCATATTCTACACTATAACTAATCCCATACCTTAACCTACTTAATTCACATTTCAAATCATTATTCTAAATTTCTAATTATTGTAAAAATTTAGTGATTTTATCTCTCATTTGAAAATTAAACCAGACGGATAAACCTAAGTCCTAAATAATTATCCCATATAATTGAATGAGTTTAAAAGCTACTATGGTTTTTATGAAAATGCCTACACAACTTTTAAGCACTAAAATTCATACAGGTTCTACGTAATAAACACATAAAAATACTTCTATGTTTTTCCCAAAATTAAATTCGAAAGTTGAAAAGGGGTTTTTACTAACTCAAAATGAACTCTCGGCGACTTATCTTTGAAAATTTGTTTGATCGACCTAAACTCATCAATTAATTTGAGCCTCAGATTTTCCAAAATGCAGACTCTTTATAGATAATTTTATACTCCAAACAAGACTAACTTGTTTATGGATATCATTCGTTAGACATGAAAAAAAATTCTGCAAAGCCTTAATCGCGATTAACCCTAATTGATTACATACAAACCCTTATAATCAATACCTAAGCCCATCCTAACTTTTAATTAGATTAAATTACAGATTTCTTTATGAATTTTAATTAATCCATTAATCAAGTTATATAGTTAAGTAATGAGGAAATTGCATGTTTGCTCCCTGTGGTTTGCCAAAATTGCATGTTTGCTCCCCAACTTCATTAAAATGCAGGCGGCCTCCCGGAGGACGAAGGTAATTAACAACGATGCTCCCTGGAGTTAACTCCCGTTACTTTTTGCTAGTTAACTTTTCATTGTTCAAGGGTATTGATGTCCTTTCATAATTTATGCTTAACCTAGTTTAATTTTATTGCATTGCTACTCCCTGTGGTTTGCAATTAAATAACTTACCTTAACACATCTGGCAACAAACGCATAGATCAAATCCCCATTTTCATAAAAACACACAAACCCTAAACATGAACTGCTTTTGTGGGAACCAATCCATTGTTCGTACATCATGGACAAACACTAATACTGGAAGAGGATTTCGTTGTTGTCTTTCTAACACTTGTCCATTTTTTTCGTGGGTTGATCCCCCAATGTGTGCTCGAGCTGTAGCCATTATTCCAGGGTTGTTAAGATCAAGAAATGCACTTGAAGAATCATTGAATGCAATGGAGGCTGGTAATCGAAGGTTGAAGATTTGTTTGTTTTGCAGTTGGTTGGTTTTTTGTTTCTGCTACTTCATGTAATTTGTCAATGGTTGAATAATGTTATGTTGTATTGAACTAATTGCCCAGCTATTGTACTGGTCAATAATTTTCCTTAATCTAGTTCATATTATGATATGTCATGACTTTTGTTATGTTGTTGTTTATAATCTAATGTTATGTTCTTGATAATAAGCTAATGCATTCATTCATTCCATAAAAGCCATTACAATGTAGTCCCAAAACAGAAAAACATCAGCATACAAAACATGAACTTAAAGGTAGATAAGCATACAAATAAAAGTGAAATAACACAAGCAACAAAGCACATTAGATTTTGCCTTTTCCCTTGTCCTTTCCATCCTTGTTGTTCAAAGGCCTCTTCCTAAGTTTTTCTTCAATGGAAGACCAAGTCCTTTGACAGGGTAGTCCTAGCACGACCCCAGTGATGGCTTTAGGGCTTTTGATGATTGTCTTTGATGAGGTCCATTTGCAAAGAGGAATGTACTTACCAGATAAGCTTACATCACTGGATTTGCTAGCAGCAGGTATGTTAGGCTTTGATGATTGGCCTTCATCACTTGTTTCATCTAAGCTTTCAGAACTTGTGTCATCCAAGGTTTCAGGACTTGTGTCATCTATGGTTATAACAGCAGACTTACTGTTATATATAAAGTTATGCCAGTAATCATCATCAAGATACTCATAGAAATCCACATAGCCATACCATTCTATCAACTCATCTGTGACATCCCCCTTCTTAAACATTTTTGCAACACTTGGTGTTACACATGGTATTGGTCTTTCTTTTGATCCAAAAGTTGGAAGGTGTGACATTGTGTGTGGTGTTTAGAAAAAAAGTGATGAAACAATTGCATTACCCGGGTAGTATTTATGTTGTGTGGTAAGTAGAAAAGTTAATGTGACAATTAACTCCATCTTCCATTTGTTCAACTACTTGGTCAGATAATATAAATGGGTTAACAAAAATGAAAGACCAATGTGACACGGTTTACAATGGGTCTAAGTGAAAAGAATACAAAATCTTAGCATGACTTTGACCAGGAAATTGGGTCAAGAAAATTGATAGACCAATGTAACCATCAAATATTATGCATACCATAAGGTTTATAGCAAACTGCAATAGTCTTACAACTATTTTTCCAAAAAAAAGAAGTAACATAAGTCTAGACCTGGATAATGGCCTCACATGAAAACAAGGAAATAACATAAGTCAATAACATGAAACATTCAACATAAGTCATTAGCATGACTATTAAAGATTAAGTCTGCAGGCACTTCTTTTTGTTCTTCCACTGGGGCTTCTAATCATATCTGTTTGTGAAGGTTGAGTATGAGCCTGTGATCCTTGATTATTTGCCTGTGCAGATTGGCTTGGTTGTGTAGGCTGTGTGTTGTTTGTTCCAGCACCAGAGCTTGTACCAACAGCATCAGATTGGCTTGGTTGTGTTGGCTGTGTGTTGTTTGTTATAGCACCAGAGCTTGTACCAACATCAGCATTCTTTCTTTTCCCTGAATTACTTGTACCAACAGCAGTATTCTTCCTTTTCCTTGCATTACTTGCACCAACAGCAACATTCTTCATATCACAACTTCTTTTGTTGTGCCCTGCACTTTTACACAAACCACATGTAATCCCTTTACCAGCCTTGCTTAGTTTATTACCTTTCACCATCACAATCTCTCCTTTACTCTTTTTTTTTTATGGTCTCCCAATCTGTGGATGAATTTTTGGTGGCAGAAGAGTGGTTGGACAGTCAAATTTGGCCCATAAATCTCTGCCATTAACAGGGTTAACCTTATGTGAATACATAGCTTTCCAAGTGGCCAATTTGTATGATTCATGGACCCAATCCTCAGGTATGCCTATATCATAACCATTGTCTAGCATATCATGTATTGCAGCAACAGCATGCTTGCAGGGTATTCCTGATATCTCCCACTTCCTACAGGAACATGTCTTTTGAGGCAAGTTAACCACATATTGTTCTTGTAGGTGACCCTTAACCTGGTAAAGATCTGACCCATTCCAATAAACTATGCACTCACTAGCAGCAGTCTTAATCTTTTCAAACACCTTAGCAACAGCAGAATGGTCCGTCACTTTTTTCAATAACTTTTTGCACAATTACAATCCTTTTCATAAGATATTCCCTCACATGTTCTAAGGATGTAATTATAGGGCTGTCTCTGGCATCTAACAACTGTCTATTGAAGACCTCACAAACATTGTTTATCAACAGGTCACAATGGGCTCTACCTATAGTTTTTGGGAAATGTTATTCATTAGACAAGTAATTAAGTTAACATATGTTTAAAATTTAAAGGATATGACATTTACCAGAGAAATAAGCTCTGCTCCAATGCTCAGCAGGTATCTTTTTAAGCCATTGATATGCTTTTAGGTTGAAATCTTTCAATTCTTTCATGTTTTGCTCAAACAAAACAGTAGTTGTTGACGATGCACACTTCCACAACATTTCCTTGTACTCAATCCCTTTCCAAGTCTGGTTCATGTTTTCATATATATGCCTAACACAGTACCGATGCTCTGCACTAGGAAACAACTTCTCAAGTGCAGGTAACAATCCCTACAAGAATCATCAGATTGGTTAAAAATAAAAAAAACTCACAAATAAACTAAACATTTACAAGAATTTCCATTACCTTTTGTCTATCTGTGATGAAGGTGAAATTAGAGTTGGTGTAGAGATCCAAGTCATCAGCTAGACACTTTAAGAACCATGTCCATGAATGTTGGTTTTCTGATTCAACAATTCCATAAGCAACAGGATAGATGCCATTATTTGCATCCACCCCCATAGCAGTCAACATTTGACCTGGATAATGTCCTCTCATGAAGGCACCATCTAAACCTAGTAATTCCCTTCCACTTTCCTTAAATCCCCTTTTCAGAGCACCTAAACAAACATATATTCTCCTAAACATCCTAGTTGGACTTTCATGATTTTCATCACCATAAACATCAATCTTACAAGTTGTATCTGGATTACACCTCTTTAACTCCATTACATAGTCTCTCAATAAAGAATATTGAACCTTAACATCACCTCTCAAATACACTTCTGCTTTTGCCTTAGCCATAAAGGCTTTATCCCTTGAAATAGCAACATGAAACCTTTTCTGCATTTGTTCTTGAACAGCTTTAACAGGGATGTTTGGATTCATAATCAACAGATCTGTGATGTGTTTTGAAAGAAAAGTAGATGTACAGTATTTTATCTTTCTAGATTGCAAACAGTGGTGATCATCCTTGTATGTTTTTATGACCCACTTGCCCTTTTCTCCTTTTGATAAGTACAACACCCATGGACATCATATTTTGTCCTTTTCTGAAATTTTTCCACTGTCCTCATTTGGCCCTTGTACTTTCTCATTTTTATGGTTATTGCTAGGAACAACACCACTACAAACTACCCTAATTCTTACTGGATCATTCCTCTTAAAATGCAAGTTTCTCCTACTCTCAACAGCATAGCTTCTAATCAATTGTTTAGCAACATCTCTGTTAGCAAACTCTCTTCCTACATAAAATTTGGCTGATGAGTGCAATTTCTTTAACTTATGAAGCCCTAGTCTCCTTGCATTTTCTGGGATATCCTCTATGTCACTTTCCATTGAATCAAAATCTAAAACCTCTAAGGTATCTTCATTCAAAGTAACCTTAGGTACCATAGGATCATTGTCACCTACTTCAAAATGGAACTCATTCATGTTAACTTCTATATCCTCAACTACATGTTCATCATCCATAAGGTCATTCTCAGGCTCACTTTCCATTTCAGACCCACTCTCACTTTCATCTTCTTTCTCAACTAACTCAACATACACATACATAACCTTGTGCATATGAACGTAACTTAAAAAGTTTTGGTAATCAGCATCACTAACCAAAGGCTTTACACCAACTTCTAAAGTCTTAAGTGGAATCTTATAGTAGAAAAGTAACTGCTGGTCCATCTCATAACCTAAACTATTCATAACGGTATTCATAATAGCATCACTAAAGTCATGCTTATTCACAAAATCAACAAAACAAATCTCACCTTCAATGTATTCCATATTCGGACCATCACTAAACCTTCCATAGTAATGACATTTGATGCTAAACAATTGTTCATACACATCTGTTAGCATAGAAAATAACGATTATCATAATTGGTAATTAGGGCGAATTAAACACATATACGGTAATTAATCATGAAATTAAACAATGTGTATCAAACTTCTTACCATATATCGGAAAGTCAAATTCTTCACCTTCGGGTCTGATAAAAAAGTCTGGAACAGGATCATCCATGATTAAGAAACTTTGGGGAGGCGTATGAAAATGGAAGACTGATAATGGAGATAATAGAATATGAAAAGGTTGGGGTCGAGCGGTTTGAAAAATAAAGGTATACCCGAGTGATATGGGTAAGCCCATGTACCCAAACCGGATTTGATTTATTTAATAAGGGAATGGACAAATTTACCCCCACAAAAATACAACCATATAACGGGAGTTAACTTCAGGGAGCATCGTTGCTAATTACCTTCGTCCTCCGGGAGACCGCCTGCATTTTAATGAAGTTGAGGAGCAAACATGCAATTTTGGCAAACCACAGGGAGTAAACATGCAATTTCCTCTTAAGTAATTAAACAAATGAATTATAGCAAGATGATACGTATACCCTATTATATAATTACAAATGACTTTCCTTTTTAATTTTCTTGAAAAATAACTTTTACGTGTTTTTGTTCTTGTGGCTGTCGATCAATCCAGGAGAAGGGGTGTATCTAGTTTATGGGAATTATAAAACCATTTTAAAGATATATATTTTCTTTTTTTCTTTTTTTTCTCTCGATTGACCCATTTAAAAACATTCATTTATTTTTAAATTTTTTGAAAAATATATATTATGTATTTTATTTATTTATTATAAAATATATTTTTTTAAACTATTAATAAGTCACATGTAACTAAAAGTTATTTATTAAATAATTTTTAAGCTTTCAATGCAAGTAATTCATTTCATAACTTATGATTTTAAAATAATTTTGTTATCAAAACACTTAGGCTATATTTAGCAAAATTAGCTGTAAGCTGTCAATCGTAAGTTGTAAACTGTTAACTGTAAGCTGTAAGTTGTTTGCTAAAAAGCTGTTAATTTTGATAAAAGTATTTTGTATATTAGCTGTTAAATGTAAAGGTAAGATGTAAAATGACTTAAAATGTCATCTTTTAATAAATTATAATATGGTTGGAAGTTATATCACTAATTTACAGCTTTAACAGCTCTTGACAATTTAAAAAGGTTTATGAAACAACTTTTTATTTAAGAGCTATTTGGTTAAAATAAAAAGCTAACAACTCTAAAAAAATGTTGTGCTAAACAGAGCTATTAGATTAATTTTTTAACAAAAAAACTAACAGCTCTATAAAATTTTTAGAGAAACTCTTACCAAACGAACCCTTAGATGTTGTTTGATAAAGACTTACTTCTTCCGTCTCATATTAATAGTCCAAGTTATCATTTTTGGACGTCCTAAAATAGATAAGAAACATATATTAAATTTACCATATCACCCTCACTTAATGATATTATTATAAACAATAAATAAGTTGTAATTTAATTGGTTAAATGTAAAATTGTCATTGTGTAAAAAAATAAAAGAGAGAGTTAAAAAACGATTTTTTATTAAACTGCGTGTTTTTGTCGGTATACTATTGTTATGAGACGGGGAGAATATAAGGTTTTAATTGAAACATCATATACATAAATTAATTTATTAATGACTTGTTTGTTTTGAGTTTAAAATTAACAAATGATTTTCTACGTTGAATCAAGAGAAAAAAAGTTTTCATACTAAATCATAACTTATTATCAGTATTTTACATCCTCTAATTTATTTATTTATTTAAATTAAAAATATCAAATAGTAATTTTCTTTAATAACAAACACTTTATTAAATATATAAAACAAACACTTAAATATTAGTCTACAAACAAATAACATGTATTTTAATTTTATAGAATTTAATAAAAAAACTAAAAAAAGACCAACTCAGTTTTCTAACTCAATGGTTATACACTAATTGAGAATAACCTCGCACATACGATGTTAATCCTTATTATATCAAATTAACGCATCAACATCCAAACTTCCATTTCCAATGTCACATAATTATATGAAAATGAAATTATTGTATCACTCATTTTTATTAGGGGTGGCAATCGAGTCGTGTTCGTGTCGACCTGTTCGGGTTCGCGGGTTGACGTGTTATTATAACCTAAACCCAAACACGACCCATTTATTAATCGTGTCAAGAAACTCAACCCTAACCCGCACCTGCATAACACGTGTTACCCGTTTTTGACCCGTTTAACCTGTTTAAGTAAATATGTCAAGCGGTAAATAAGGTTGATGTTTGTCAATCAGATTAATTTATATGCAAAAAAAGGATATAAATATGTGAAGAAATATGATATGTGAATTATAATGCCAATTACTCTTATTAACTACATAATAAAATATATTTAATCAAAATCTAACATAAGACTAAAGTTATATATTTATTTTTAAAGGCTTATATATACTTAAACGGGTTCACGTGTCGACCTGTTTAATACTTACTCAACCCAAACACGACCCATTTATTAAACGGGTTATACGGGTTGACCTGTTTTTGACCCAAACCTGTTTATCCTTGACCCAAACCTATTTAACTTCGTGTCGGGTTCGTGTCATTAATCGTGTCGTGTCGATAATTGCCACCCCTAATTTTTATCATTACCCTCATAGATCATAGCACACAGAATCACATTGAAACATAATTCAAATAACGTATTAACCGATTAGGTCAATTTTTAACTATTTGACTAACCTAATTTGATGACGGTTGTAAAAAATATTTATAATTTGAGGGCACGGTACAGTCGAGCCGTTAAACTCGTATCATGAGAAAAAAGTGATGTTACATTATCTTTTACTCTCACGACACCAAACCTCTCCACGATGGCACAACCATTCCTTGATTAACACTAACATTCTCGTGTCGTCGTCACCCCACTACTTTTTTTTTTCAAACAATTTATTTTAAACTAAAAACTCATTTCATTCATAAAGTGGGATGTATGTTCTAACGCAAGGACCGGTATTACTCCTAGTTTCTTGCTCTTCGTCATCTAACATCTCAATTTGTTTCCAATATTCAAGATATCGGGCATAATCTTCCATATCATCTTGATCGTAGTTTTCATAAATAGAGGACAAATCGAAACTTTCGGGACTCATATTGATAAAATAGTGTGTGAATTTTAGAAAATAGTATGTGCTTGTGTGATATATAGTGAAACTATATGAAAAAAAGGTATTTAACCCTTCAAATCGGTAAAAAAACAAGGCAAAAGAAAAAATAACCGCTTCTTGACGGTCAAAATTTTCAAATTTTTTAAAAGGAAAAAGTTAAAAAAAATAAATTCATAACGCCAGTCCATGACGCGAGCCACGGTGTGGTTAGCTGCGCCATGGTCTCGCGCCGTCGCCCACGACGTCGGCTGGTTGTAGGCAGCCCAAACATGACGACGCCAATCACGGTACGATTGGCACCACCGTCGTCTCACGCCGTGGTGGCCAGCCGAGCGATCAACCACCGTACCGTGTCATGAGTCGAGCTAAGTTTTGGCAAATACGACAAAAGAATTTTTACTTGAGCCAAGAGTTTGTACGAATTTTGTGAGTCACCTAAGTCATTAAGCTCAGCAAAAGCCTCCTGTATTTGCAAATAACAGGTGTCAAAAAACAGATTGAGTCGGTTAGTCGCACGCCTAAGCTTAACCATACGTTATTTTTACGAGGAACTAGGAAGCAAAATCCGACAGAATCTCTCGATTTTCTCCAAAAGTAAATGTTTAAACAAGTAGAGTACTAATCATATGGTCAAAACCAGAATGGAAAGACGTAGACGACTTACCAACCAAACAGAGAAGCAAAACTACGAGTACGTACGCGTGGTCAACCCAATATTTCATGCATGACTGGCTGGAACCACTTTGTCAATATGTGCCGCCGAGGATATATCTCACCCGCACGTACCCATTAATATATTGTGGGCTACCTCTTGTTTCTACTTTTCGACATGTCTTATTCCATCTTTAACTCCTTTCATATCGATATCCAAATCTGAACGTGTAGTTGACAGGTTTAAAAGAAAAATCTACCAAAGATTTTAGTGACCCGGAGTGTGATATATAGTTAGTATCAATCATAATCAAACCCAGATATTAGACTGTGGAGGTAAAAAAAAATTTAGTAATAACAATGTAAAATAACTAGAATCCGAATAAAAATTCGACTATTTTAACTTAAAAATAAAAGATTTATAAATTTTAACCTGTTAAATATTGGATTTTAATATGTGAGAGAGATGCAATTTGCGTTTTTAGTAGAGGGCATTTAAGAAAAACAAAAAAAACTCAATAAAAAATACACTGTAATCTCATTTTTTTGTCGAGTCATATAGAGGACGTCATCACTCCAAACCAAACACGTACATCCGGCCCTGATCAAAGCCCGGAACTCTTGGCTCGTTTGGTGGTGGTTAAAATTTGACACGTTACTTGACGCGTAACCTTCAACATGTTGCAATCAATATTTGCGCACATGAACGTTATAATTTCCAATAGAAAAAAGAAGTAAGGATTATGTATTTATGAATGGTGTTCTGAATTTCACATGAGTTATATAAATGTTCAGAACTCATAAGTCCGATGTAACTATTTGCATGAAATGCGTCAAAGGATATTAGTGTTACGAACATCGTAAACACATGAGCTAGAAATTTTTTGGTCCAGGAACCGTGTGCTAATGTTTCAGTTTAAATTTTCATTATATGATTTTCTCTTCCCACGTTTTGGAAATGCTGTTACGTACACTTTTTGGATAGCGATTCTAGTAATTAATAAAGTTTGTGATTAGTCAATCGGTAGTTAGGAGGTTGGAATCAATCAAAACTCAATGATGAAGCGTCTTTGTCTATACTAGCTTGTATGATCAAGTCGTTAGAGTAGTCAGTCTCTTAACCTTCAATCTCGATCATTTGCTTTCACCTCATGATGGACACATGTAACAACTAATCCACATTAGCTTTTTTTATTGCTACAATAGTTGCGACTTAAAAACCAAAAAGGACAGTATATGAATCGATTGAAGCTTTCATATTGAGTAAACTCTGATATTGATGGCTACAAACTTACGAATCATACAAAAAGGACAGTAGACGACTTCTCATATATAAGACGACTATGATGTATTTTGGTAGTTTAAGTAAATCGTATTGAAAGTACTAAATATCTCATAATGTAAATCGTACTAAATATCTCATAATGTCACCCGTAGGTAATGGGTATAAATATCTCAAACCGTCATCCACTCACGTGAATTCTTTCATACCTATTAACCATCCGTCATCCATTAATAGGTATAACTTTTTACTTATATCAATATCTGTGGGTATTTATTACCCGTGAGTAAACCCATGAGTTAATGTAATAAAACAAAATCAAAACCCTTATATGAAAAGTAATTATAAAAATGCGTTTCAAAAAACTAAATTAAACACAGTATTTATAAAATTACGAAACTAGAATAAGTGAATAACTATTTAGATGTGTTAGAGGACTAGAGGTGTATCGTGTACCTTGTAGAGTGAATTAGATATGCTAGAAGTGTAAAAAGATAATGTCATATATGTATTATTAAGAATGAGTCGATGTTTTGTAACACAAGAAAAGACGAACTAGATTACCCATATATATATATATATATATATATATATATATATATATATATATATATATATATATATATATATATATATATATATATATATATATATATATATATATATATATATATATATATATATATATATATAAATTTGCGTTCTTATAGTGACCGCCCTTAAAATAAAAACAATAGGAACCAATAGAATATTAACACATTAAATTTTCAGCATTTAATTACATAAAAAATGATAATAACTACAAAAGAGTAATATAGACATTCAATATCCTTTTTAATAAAAAAAAATTGAGCCTTTATTTCAACAAGATGATAATTGCTCCGTATATTTTGGTCTTCATTTTCCTTCGCACAAAATTGCCACCTTTCATATTCAAATTGAGTGCTAGGATTCAACAAATCATTCATTCTCATAACTTTAAAAATAGATTTGTACTTTTTTTTAATTTATTCTTGTTACTTTTTAGACTAAAAATGACTAGTGCATTTTTTTAGATTAAAAGACATGTGAAATTTAATATAAATAGCTTGGTCATATACGTACTTTTATACTGTATTATGATGTTCAAAAAAAATTTCTATATTATGTATTGGTCAAATTATAGATATGGTTTTTTAACAAATTTTACGTTTTTGTTTTTATTAAATGTGTAGGAAAAAAGTTATTGTAAGTAAAAATGTATCACGAAACTCTTTCGTGTCACAAATTTAGATTGTTGATAAAGTTGTGTTTGAAAATGAGTGTGTCATTAAAAATGTATCAAAAAATTACGTATCTTACAAAAATGCTAAAAAATTAATGTGTCATTACAATTATATCAAAAGACTACGTGTCCAAAAAATGTGCTAATGGGTCATTATAAATGTACCAAAGACGACATGTTTCACAAATAAAAATGTGTCATAAAAATGAACGTGTCAGTAAAAACATGTCATGAATTTATGTGTGTCAAGAGATTTATTTACCACTAAAAATGTATCATATAAATTAATGTGTCAAAGCATTTAAAAAAATAATAAAGAATCTATTAAAAAGTATCAAAAGACTATGTGTCTAATAAAAATATGCTTCAAAATTAATGTGTTACGCATTATAAATCTATCAAATACGAAATATTTCATAAATGAAAATGTGTCATAAAAATGAACGTGTCGGTAAAAATATATTACGAATTTATGTGTGTCAAAAGTTTTATTTGTCACTAAAAATATATCATAAAAATTAGCGTGGAAGCATTTAAAAAAAAAACTCCATATGCAATAGTTCTTATGCAAGTAAAAAGAAAGACAAATAAAGATATTAAAAAATAATATAAATGGAACGAAAGTCATCACAGGAAGGAAGCAAATTACGTGGGATTGCATTAAAATCTCCTTGTGATAAAAGAATGCCATCAACTTTTAATAAACTACCATTTTGCCATTATTAATACTTATTAAGTTAGAATTAAATCTTATATAAGATGGTAGATCTAACGGCTCAAATTGGTTCTCATTATTTTTATTTTAAGGTTGGTCATCATAATAACGCTACTATATATATATATATATATATATATATATATATATATATATATATATATATATATATATATATATATATATATATATATATATATATATATGGTATATATATATATATATGGTATATATATATATATATATATATATATATATATATGTCGATTTGATCTTTCATCTTCATTTTGTAGTATAGAAAATCGAATAACCTTTTCTAGTTTAATGTGTTTCCTTGATAGTGGTAACTATTTTAATTTATAATAGCATCACAAGTCACAACTATTTAAGTATAATTATTTAAAAGGTATAATGAAGTTTATTTTATTTTAAATAGGTTTATCGAAACACCCATAAGTATATTGATGGGTATGTAAGTTTATGGACTTTAATTTTAATAGAAGTGTATTATGATCGAACTTGGGATTACGGGATTGCACACAATACGTAATAGTTAATTTATTAATAAATGTATTTTATATATTTTTTAATTAAAACGAGCTTTAAACATTTAACGCTCGTTAAGTTTTAATCGTTAAAGACTAACGAATAATGTGGATAAAAGTAGAAGAGAAAAGAAGGTTCCAGAATCCCCTTTGAGGGTGTTTCCGTTCGGCTAAGGGCAAAAAGGGGAAAAAATAACTTTTTTTCCTAATCCTAATAGGATTATTAAACTTGGGCTCTAAGTTTAGTACACCTATATAAACCCATGAGATTACTGATATCCCTCGTAACTTTTCACCCTCTTTTTCTTCTCTCTTTGATCCGATCGGCTGAACCCTCCCCTTAGGGTTTCAGTTGATATTTTCTACTTTGCGTATCGCTCGTTTATACGTACTAGTTTTACGGTTAGCTCGATATCATACGTGTGTACAAGAACGTAATATAATCTCACTATAGATTATATCTTGGACCGATTAACAAAACGGTAAGGGGTTAATCATTGATCCTCATAAACCCTAAATTGGAGATTTGTTCTTGTTCGTATTGCTTTGCAAAAGTTACGTAATCCTAATCGATTAATTATGAATGTGTTCTTAATATGATATTGTTTAAACCGCTTCCGCTATTACGTGCTTTGATCTTTACTAGTGTTTTTATAATTGTCTACATAAATCTTTAGTGGCATCACGAGCCGTTTTAAAATGTTATAATTATCGATATCTAAAGATCTTCAACTAATAATTGTTTTGAGTTAAAACTACATGATTTTTTCGTTTTCATAAATTTATTTTTTTAGCTTTTGTTTTTTTTTTGGCCTATTTATTAAAAAAAATTGAAACCCGAAAATTACATGTTTTAATCTTTGATAAATTGCAAGATTAATTGTTATGTCATGTAATAATGGCTACGGTCCGTTGAGATTTCATTAAATTGTTAAGTGATTTGGGTGGATCCATGAAAAACGTGCATATTTTTCATGGATCATATAATATGTATGTGGTAGTTGTTACGTATATGTGCTACTTGTTTATTTGATTTAATAAATTTAAAATTAGGGAAGACTTTTATATTAATATAAAAAAAGCTAGGTTTGTAAATTTATTGAATAAAATCGTATGCATGCGGCTGTTTGATTTATTTAGTGCACATATAAATTGTTATTATGTGTTTATGATTTAGTTTTTCTTGTTTGCATATTTGTTTATTTAAATTACATGAATTACTGTAAACAAGGGTAATTGTTTTTAAGAAAAATAATACGAACTAAATCATATATAAATTAAGAATTATTTTTAGATCTAAATTAAATTAAATTGCGTTGCTTGGTAATTTTGCAATAATAATTAGAAAGGCGCGTCCAATTTTGACAAACTGTGTGGTGGGTATAACGCATCGCTGGTCGAACACGACTAAGGAAGGAGGTTACGTCATTTGTCGTTGATCGAATTCTCGGCTCGCTTGTGCGTCAAATTGGAGTTACCTACGATTATTTATTTGCCTAATTACTTTAAGGTTGTTTTGCCGCAAATTTACATCTGAAACACAATGAATAAGGTTATTGTTTTGTGCTTTAGCCGAGTTCTAGAAAAAGTACGTTGTAAATTTTGTTGCGGGTTATTCTTTAATTAGTTTAACCAATGCCTCAACGACAATTTATGTATATTAATCTTGACGAAAAAGTTTACTAAATTTTTTTATTAAACTTATGTTATGGATATGTATGCATGCTTCTCCATACATAGATCTTGATTTTTCACATCAAAAACTAATACCCAAAAATTTAAGTCAAATGCCATCTAATTGACGAACACATGAAGTTACAATGTCGTCATGTGAGACCATGGACGAGACTGTGATGAAAAGAAAACTTTCGTGATTGAATGAGACTTCACATGAAAAGTTTTACGTTCTTTAGATTAGACGACTTAATTAAGTTACTTAGTGAGATCTAGAAACTTAAGGTATTAAGAGGGGATGAAACATTTTTACAATGCAACAAGTTTTGGAAATGTAAGTCCCTAAAGAATCTAGAAATTGAAAATTGTTTGTTAACTCATTTCACCATTCAATTTGGAATACTTGAACGGTCGTTACACGACTTTTGACACCCCGTATAAAAATTAAAGTTCGTGTTCTCGGAATCTCAACGAATTGATTTCCGGTTCAAAATGCGACTTCTGGTGAAAAAGAATATTTTTGGTTGTTTTTAAATAAAATGTGCAAAACAATTAAAATAAATGACGTAAAAGTAAATCTAGGTTTAATTAAAATAAATGGCAAGTATTTAAAAGCGTGACTAAAATTAAAGGGCATAAAATGTAAATAACGCAAACTTAAAACTAACTAAGGCAAACTTAAAATGCAACTAAAACTAAAACTTAAACTAAGGCAAGGCTAAAATAAATCTAAGGCAAATAAACTTAAAGTGCGACTAAGAAAAAAGGCGAGAAAAATAAAGCTTGAAATTAAAAAGCAAAAACTTAAAAACTGAAATTCAAGAAACCTAAAAATCAGCTTATCCGGAATAATACCCTTATTCGGAATAAATGGCTTACTCAGAATATGTCACCTATCCGGAATAATCTGCCTATCTGGAATACCTTCTCTATTCGGAATAATCTGCCTATCCGGAATGTTTGCCCTATTCGGAATATTTGGCCTATCCGGAATAATTTCCCTATTCGGAATATTTGGCCTATCTGGAATAATTTCCCTATTCAGAATATTTGGCCTATCCCGAATAATTTTCCTATTCGGAATAATTTCCCTATTCGGAAAAATTTCCCTATTCGGAATAATTTCCCTATTCGGAATAATTTCCCTATTCAGAATATTTGGCCTATCCGGAATAATTTCCCTATTCAGAATATTTGGCCTATCCCGAATAATTTCCCTATTCGGAATAATTTCCCTATTCAGAATATTTGGCCTATCCCGAATAATTTCCCTATTCAGAATATTTGGCCTATCCCGAATAATTTCCCTATTCGGAATAATTTCTGGGAAGATACAGTAACAGCAAACAAACACCCCGAAGAACTGGGAACAAGAAATTTACACGATCTAGATAAAAATTAAGCAAAATCAACCACAAGATTAAATCAAACTAACAAATAAACATCTATTAATGATAATCAAACAATCCAAAACAACAAAACTAACTATAAAGATCAAGATAATCAAAACCCACTTAATAAATTTGACAAAAACTCAAGAACATGAACATGAATAATAAACATATAAACCAAAGATTAAAGAAAGGTAGAATGAGAGATCAAACAATAAAGATAAAGATTAACAAGAATTAAAAGAACACTTACTTGAAATTAAATGGTAATTAAGGTGCAAGACAAGTATTTAAATTTAACAAGTAAATAAATGACAAGGTAATTAAAAGTGGAAGAACTAATTGTCACTATTAGCCAACAAAAATGAAAAGATTAATCCTAATGACTATTTATAGGGGAGGATTAAGGGGTGCTTAGGAAGCTTCCTCCCCTCTTTCCTTTCTCCTTAATTGCATGCTTAGTCATTCTCTTCTTAATCTTTTGTTAATTGCACCATTAGTCCTTAAGCCTTTTAATCTTCTTAATCTTGGACTCTAAATGGCTTTGTCTCGGGATTTCTTCAAACTCGTCTTGTAATTCTTCAATAAATTAGACTTGAGTTTTTCGGCTTTTGATAAACTTCCGTCTTTTGACTTTTTCTTCGATAAATCTTCAGAATTGGTCTTGGACTTCCGTTCTTTTTGCACTCTTGACTTCTTGACTTTGTCTTTCATCTTTTTCTTCAATAAAAGCCCGTGAAAGCCCGTGTTTTCTCCACTTTTCACCTTTTCGTCCTAAATCACAACAAAAACACAAACCACACATAATTCCGACATAAAAGACATAAAATACACGTTTTGGCTCGGTTATTATTGTAATTAAGTGGTAAAATGATGGGTGTTTACACACCTATCAAATCCCCTACACTTGACCATTGCAATGTCCTCATGCAATGCATTAGTTACAAAACACGTTTACACTTTTCATCATAATCAATCCATAGTGGCCTTTATTAAAGAGAAAAAAAATTACAAACATTCAAAGTAAAGAAATCAAAAGCATACCTTGGGTTTTGGAAATGTCATGAATAATCATCATTCTCAAGTTTCACTTTCTCCAAACCAAGATTAAAAACGAGATCATTGTTATTATAAGTTAGCAAACTAACACGAACTCATGTGGGCCAATTATTCACTTAGACTCCCTTATTCCTAGGGGTATCTCTTATATTTTATTGTTGTCTTGAATAATCACGAGGATACATTGTTTGACTTATTTCGATAGTTTATTAGGCCGAAAATAAAGTGAACGATTTAATCAATAGTTAGCTAAAGGACAAAATCTTTTAAAACTGCTTCTCGGGACCTCATAAAGTTCATATCTTGGCATAACTTGTTTCGCGATTTGAGACCTTTCTCGGACCGATATTTGGCAGCGACTTCATACTTCAAACCTTGAGAGACGTTCATGAAATTATGGTCTTCTCTTCATAATAGGAATTTCTTCACTTGAAGTTTTGAGAGATTCATACTTTGACCACGACTTCTTCATTTTTCTCCAATCATTATTTTGGACTTTGATATACAACGATCCGCCTCCTTTTTGGACTTGGCTTTATTTATCCTCATACCTTGTTAGGGCCTTTTTGGATAGACTTCTCCATGACTTTTGGGGAGTATTTGCTTTTCATCGTGTGTCTCGATCCTTCATATTGATTTTCGATAAATGATTCTTCACATCACTTTTGATCTTTAGCAACAAAATGTAGCCCTCATGCATTGTTAGGACCTTTTTGGACTCGCCAATCTTCGCATCCCGCTTCAATAAGTTATGCCTTGGCTATGAACTCTAATCCATACCGAGCAACTTTTAAACGATCTTGGGCTAGAAGCTAAGTAACTTTTCAAATCGTGCAACCTTATTTATTGCAGATAAATTTATTAGCAAGCGATGGGAGAATAGGCTTATAATTAACTCACATAAATTCACGAAAGAATACCAAACTTATAATTGGCTCTATCATCTCTCGTTCTCCACAGTTTAAAATCTCAAGTAATGAGATTCGTGGATGCTTAGCCTATTAAATCAAAGTTTTGGGTTTTCGAGTCGTCTATAGGATCTTGCAAACTCTTAGACTTTTTCAAGTTTAGAAATCGCATTTTAAAGTTCCCTTGATAAACTACTCTCTAGGATCAATTATAGGAACTTGCGAAAAGTTCTTGTTCTTAACCCGTGAGAGTTAAGACTTTCGCGTTTTATAGCTCCTTATATAAAAGCCTAGCAAAACTTGACTTAAACATGTTAAGGATACTAGCTAGAGTAAACTTAGATAAGTAAACTCGGGTTGAGTCAAAAGATTCACAACGTTTTAAAATTAAAACCACTTTACTAAAGTTTATTCTAGCAAAGAAAGAAAATAACTATACAAAAGGAAAAACTAATAGGCCAAAATAGATCAAAAATTTTGAAAAATGTCGAAAAATTGATTTTTCGGTTAAAATGAGGACAAATACAAGGAAAAGGCCACTTAACTTCGATAGAAGTCCCCCTACATTTAACATAAACATTGTCCTCAATGTTTAAGCATGTGGGAGTAGACTCCCCTACACTTAGGACATTGTGCACGTTGTTTAAATCTTGCTAAGGAAAAGACAACTAAAGAGATTCCTATTTTAATATTGAGAAAATATAAAAATAGTGAATCGAAAAGAGTTTAGGATAGAACCGGGAAGAAGGGAACACGGAATCACGGGTCGTCAAGAATTATCAAGAGTGGACCATTGAGCTCGAATCCCTGGTTAAGAGAGGAGAGGAAATAGCAAACACCAACGGGTCTCCCCTACATTTAGGATAAAGAAAATTAAAAGATAGATACATGGGTTGCCTCCCAAGAAGCGCTTGGTTTTTGTTAACCGAGTCGTGAGCCGGACTCGACCTTGATCATCATAGGAAGAAGCATGAAACATATCCACCAGGATCAAAGACATAGTTTTCTTCCATCAAATAGCACAAGCTTAAGGCGAACAAGGCAAGCCAAAGAAGAGTAGGCAAGGTTCCCTTAAGCAGCGATGGAGCACGGTGGGAGCAAGTATGGTGAGGTGCAAGCATGTCTTCAATAGTTCCAAAGATTTTTCCTTTTATTTCATCAGGTGGATACTGAGATGGCTGCAAAATATCGATACCGGGGTCGAACACCTTTTCCTTTAGGGGAAATAGCACTCAGGCTCAGCAGAATGGGAAGAAGATCCGCAAAGAAGCACAACCTCATCCTCAGAAGGGGGACAAAGAGGTGTTAAATCATATGTGCTGCGGATATTGGTGTCGACCGGTTTCTTCTCCTTTGAAAGAATTTTCTTCAAATCTAAAGTAGGATCAAGACGATAATCTTCAAAATCTAAAGGAGGGGCATCACTCTCATGAGGGAAGTAAGTGTTGAGAAACGTAGAGAAGTCTTCCTTAAATGAGTAATCGTCCAAAGTAGGATCGAGTGACGGCGGAGGATCTTCATCATGGGAAGAATCGCTCGAAAGAGTAACGGCCTCATCAAAATCATCGAAAGTGGGCATCTCGGGATACTCGGAAGTACAATCATCAAAATCATCCGAATCTGAGCTAGAATCATCATCATAAGCATCAAAGACCGGTGGAGAATCATAAATGGGAGAAGGTTCCAAATTGGATAGAGAATCATCCACATCATCTTGAAAAAGTGGATTATCAATGGAAGAATCGAATAGAGGATTGTTGTAGACGACAAAATCATCACGCACATTAATCATATTCACTGATTCTAGACCTCCAAAGGATTTACTTGTAAGCTTTCCCATTTTAAAAACTTGTGAATCATTCCCGATATTAAGATTAACTCACCTTCGGCAACATCAACTAAAGCTCGTCCGGTTCTTAAGAATGGCCAACCAAGTATTAAAGGAAAACGAGGGTCCATTTCATAATCAACAACGACAAAGTCGACCGGGAAAGTAAATGTGCCAACTTTAATGAACACGTCTTCGGCAATACCAACGGGGTAAGCGAGAGTGCGATTTGCAAGTTCCAGAGTCATCTTCGTTGGAGTAAGGTCGGGTAATGATAGTGTTTTCCAAACACTCAAAGGCATCAAATTAATACTGGCCCCGAGATTAGCAAGGGCAGTAAATTCTTCAGTTTTGTTGAAAATGCAAGGCAACACAAAACGACCGGGATCTCCAAGCTTTTCCGGAAGTTCTTTAAGAATAACTACAGAGCAGTTTTCATTTAAGCGTGTGTTGGCGAGCTCAATCAACTTTTCCTTCTTGTTAAGCAATTCCTTGAATGCGTTGACAAATTTCGGCATGTGGACAAGTGCTTCGAGAAAGCTAATGTCGAAGTTCATTTGAGAGATCATCTTCACATAGCTCGACACTTGAGAGTCATCCTTGGTTAGCATTTTGGTCTTGCCTAAACGAGAGGGATAAGGGATAGTGGGTTTGGGTGGTGAAGGTGCAGGTGTAGGTAAAGGTTGAGATGTTGAAGGGTCCTTCCTAGGTACATCGTCATGACGAGGCGGAGACGGTAATGGTGCACTAATACTAGGTGTAGGAGGAGTAGGGATAAATGGTGGTGGAGGAGGTGTAGATGATGGGGGTGGGATCGGTGGATCGACAATGGTAATTCCACTACGAGTAGTAATAGCACTCACATTTGCTCGCGGATTGGTGACGGTGTTTGAAGGTAGAGAACTCGAAGAAGAAGGTTGAGCTGCGGGCAAGAAACTAGCAAGCATATTCTTTAAATCATTCGTTTGATTGCTGAAGGAGGATTGAATATTATCTCTAAGCTCAGATCTTATCTCATTCCCTTTCTTGGTAATATCTCCTTTTAGATTGATAATTTGGCTCTGAAGATTCTTGATTTGCTCACCTTGGGTTCTCATTATGGCTTCAACATCGGGGTTAATGGGTGGGGGTTGTTGGGCGGGTGGGTGATAAGGATTAGAAGCACGAGGTGGGATTTGGTTGGTTCTATTGTAGTTGTTGACGGGGTTTTGGTTTTGAGGAGAAAAACCGGGGGAAAGGTAGTTGTTTGACCGGTAACTCAGCAAATTTCTATCCCCTTGTTGTCGTGCTTGGTAATTTTCGGTGAATAATTACCATAAGCTGCATACACATTTTCCGGATTTCCTTGTGTAGAAGGACAATCGGTGTATGAGTAAGGACCGCCGCATGTTTCACAAGAAGGTGCAACCGCTTTAACTTGTTGTTGTTGATTTGAAGCGAGAAGCAAGATACTTTTGCTCATTTCAGTCATCATGCGGGTGAGTTCGGTCATATCAGGGTTTGCTGAGGTAGAGGAAACATTGACTCTCGGGTTGTTCCTTGAAGAAGCAGAGGAATCCCAGTTTTTGTGGTGAGTAGTCATGTTCTCAATTAGCTCTCTACACTCCTCGAGTCTCCTTTTCATAAATGTGCCACCGGCGGCTGCATTAATCGTATCACAATCACGATAAGTCAATCAGTTGTAGAAAGTATCAATCAATGTGACTGGAAGCATGTTGTGGTTTGGACAACGATCAATCAAGACATTATATCTTTCCCAATCATCAAAAAGAGATTCATCGGGATCTTGCATGAAACCGCTGATTTGATTGCGAAGGCTTGTGACCATGGATGGTGGAAAGTAGTGCGACAAAAAGCGTTGAGTCATGTCATCCCAAGTATGAATTGAATTCTTCGGGAGACGATCAAACCATTTCTCGGCGTGATGTGATAAAGTATGTGGAAAGAGTTGTAGGCGAAGAACATCCATTGTGGCACCGGACAACTTCATGCTTTGGGTGATTGTAATGAACTTGTCGAGGTGTTTGTTGGCATCATCATCAGGCATTCCGGCGAATGGATTAGTTTCCACTTGCTGAATCATGTGGTGCTTCAACGAAAACTCCAGAGCCGTGATTTGCATCGGCGCAATCGGTCCTCCTCGTCCAAACATGGTAGGTTGACAAAGCTCCTCCATTGTCCGAAGATCGGGCTGTGGAAGAACATTGTTGTTATTGTTGAGGTGCGGTGGATTATTGTTGTTGACACCTGACATACTTAAATCTTCTCGAGTCTCGGGCTCTTGATAATTAGAAGATCTAGTACGCATACACCTACAAAGGCAAAAGAAAACAATACCAAACGCAAAGACAATATATATACACAATAAAAATAAAATCTTTTTGGATTTTTGAAATTTTTAATTTTTATGGATTTTTATCAATTTTAATTTTTTATGATTTTTTGAATTTTTTGTGCAAGAAAATAACGCTCACAAGTGAACGGATCCCAAAAAGCAACGCGTCTCTCACAGAAAACCGTTAATCTTTACGAAAAGAGCCGGCAACGGCGCCATTTGATACACGGCTTTTGACACCCCGTTTAAAAATTAAAGTTCGTGTTCTCGGAATCTCAACGAATTGATTTCCGGTTCAAAATGCGACTCAGTTGTTTCTGGTGAAAAAGAATATTTTTGGTTGTTTTTAAATAAAATGTGCAAAACAATTAAAATAAATGACTTAAAAGTAAATCTAGGTTTAATTAAAATAAATGGCAAGTATTTAAAAGCGTGACTAAAATTAAAGGGCATAAAATGTAAATAACGCAAACTTAAAAATAACTAAGGCCAACTTAAAATGCAACTAAAACTAAAACTTAAACTAAGGCAAGGCTAAAATAAATCTAAGGCAAATAAAATTAAAGTGCGACTAAGAAAAAAGGCGGGAAAAATAAAGCTTGAAATTAAAAAGCAGAAACTTAAAAACTGAATTAAAGAAACCTAAAAATCAACTTATCCGGAATAATACCCTTATTCGGAATAAATGGCTTACTCGGAATATATCACCTATCCGGAATAATCTGCCTATCCGGAATACCTTCTCTATTCGGAATAATCTGCCTATCCGGAATGTTTGCCCTATTCGGAATATTTGGCCTATCCGGAATAATTTTCCTATTCGGAATATTTGGCCTATCCGGAATAATTTCCCTATTCAGAATATTTGGCCTATCCCGAATAATTTTCCTATTCGGAATAATTTCCCTATTCGGAATAATTTCCCTATTCGGAATAATTTCCCTATTCAGAATATTTGGCCTATCCGGAATAATTTCCCTATTCAGAATATTTGGCCTATCCCGAATAATTTCCCTATTCGGAATAATTTCTGGGAAGATACAGTAACAGCAAACAAACACCCCGAAGAACAGGGAACAAGAAATTTACACGATCTAGATAAAAATTAAGCAAAATCAACCACAAGATTAAATCAAACTAACAAATAAACATCTATTAATGATAATCAAACAATCCAAAACAACAAAACTAACTATAAAGATCAAGATAATTAAAACCCACTTAATAAATTTGACAAAAACTCAAGAACATGAACATGAATAATAAACATATAAACCAAAGATTAAAGAAAGGTAGAATGAGAGATCAAACAATAAAGATAAAGATTAACAAGAATTAAAAGAACACTTACTTGAAATTAAATGGTAATTAAGGTGCAAGACAAGTATTTAAATTTGACAAGTAAATATATGACAAGGTAATTAAAAGTGGAAGAACTAATTGTCACTATTAGCCAACAAAAATGAAAAGATTAATCCTAATGACTATTTATAGGGGAGGATTAAGGGGTGCTTAGGAAGCTTCCTCCCCTCTTTCCTTTCTCCTTAATTACATGCTTAGTACTTCTCTTCTTAATCTTTTGTTAATTGCACCATTAGTCCTTAAGCCTTTTAATCTTCTTAATCTTGGACTCTAAATGGCTTTGTCTCGGGATTTCTTCAAACTCGTCTTGTAATTCTTCAATAAATTAGACTTGAGTTTTTCGGCTTTTGATAAACTTCCGTCTTTTGACTTTTTCTTCGATAAATCTTCAGAATTGGTCTTGGACTTCCGTTCTTTTTGCACTCTTGACTTCTTGACTTCGTCTTTCATCTTTTTCTTCAATAAAAGCCCGTGAAAGCCCGTGTTTTCTCCACTTTTCACCTTTTCGTCCTAAATCACAACAAAAACAAAAACCACGCATAATTCCGACATAAAAGACATAAAATACACGTTTTGGCTCGGTTATTATTATAATTAAGTGGTAAAAGGATGGGTGTTTACACACCTATCATGTCGATTCTTTTTTTATGATTTTTATGACTAGTTCTAAAGCCCATATATTCAATAAGATCAGTTAAGAAGGTTGTTAGGGCCACTCGACTATATAAAAACGTATCTCATTTAGCTCCTTCATGCCTATTAGAATATAACTAATTATTTCGGTTTAGATTCATTACTAGCAGATCAACTGATGTAATAAATTTATGTTAATATGGGTTCTAGTTTTCAAAAAAATACTATGGTTAATTTTATTTACCGGGGTAATTTTATTTTCTTGAAAGTATTATCAAAAATACTAATACTTGAACTTATTTCTGTAGAAATGGCTCAACCCAAAAACAACAACGCTTTAAGTTCGGCGTTCAAAACTTTCTTTGAAAGTCAAGAACTGACTGGTCAAAACTTGAACGATTTGTACCACTCACTAAGAATTGTCTTGAGAGTTGTGGGCACTTATGATTGCTTGTACACGCTAGTTCCTCAACAACCTCCTGCGGAGGCTTCCAAAGCTGAGAAAGTAGCATATAAAGCTGAATACAAAAAGCATAATGATGTGGCTTGTTTAATGCTTGGAAAAATGTCACATGCTCTTCAAAAGAAATTTTAGCAATTTCCTCCACAAAACATGCTTGAAGAACTCAAAAAAAATGTTTGATAAGCCACGAGCTGTGGAGATCTACGATTTAGTGGATGCTTTGCACAGTTGCAAACAAGCCCCAGGAAAATTTGTAAGTGATCACTATTTGGAAATGAAAGGTTTCATGGACTAATTACATGCACTTGGGCAGACCTACAACAATGATATGGTAAATTAACTTAAACAACAGGTCCCTTAACAAGGACTTTGGGGATTTTGTTAGAAATTTCAGTATGCATTGCGCGGGGAAGACAATGGTGCTAACCATTCCCATGGTTCCACCTCTTCATTCCAATCACGAATGAATGAGTTGTCCTCATCGTTCACTCCAAGTCCTCTCTTGGATGTGAACCCTCAACCTCTCCAAATCACACCTCTTGAGAATAACTTTGTTGAGCCTTTGCAAACCTCGCCTTTTACCCCACCAAATTTACCCATATCACCATTGGACACCATGCCTCCTCCTCCTCCTCCTCCTCCCAACACTTCACTATTGGGTGTTCCTCTTTCTAACCTATTGGGTGATCCTCACTTATTTGATTACTTCATGAGTAATGAAACTAATTGTCCATGTTGTTTAAATAATTTCAACCTCATCGAGATCCTTAGGTTGGAAATGATTGGACTTCACATAAAGTTATAAAGCTTTTTGCTAACTTTGTTCACCAATCCTCCTCCTCTTAAGAGATGAATGATGACATTTTCAATAATATCTTTCCAAGAAGACAAGCCAAAGAAGATTGCTTAATCAAGAACTAGATTAACTAGCTATTGTAGTAGTTAGTTGTTTTTCTTGTATATGGTTTCCTTCATGAGTTTTTTTCATGGAGATGTTTTAATAAATTAAGCTTTTATGTGTCTCAACCTTTGTGCTCACATTAATCAACTTCAGTATTAATTAAATGTAAACCCTAATCTATCACAACCTCTAAAACTTGACTAAAATTGAATCAAAATGTTGTCTAAATATTTTGTCACACTTTGTCAAGACACTCTTTGTGAGTGTGTTTCCATTTGTGTAACAATTGCCTAATCTAATGCTATTAGAGGTAAAAATCCAAGATTTGCTTAACTTTAAAAAAGTCTAGTCTTTTCTCAAAACCTTTAAAAATCAGATTTTTATGTCCACTGAATGCGGCTCATTAAAGCCGTGCGGCTCAATATAATTATTGAACCGCAGGTTCCTTTACGGAATCGCGGACAGTCAGCCATTTTTATTCTTTATTCTTTGACCTCAGTCTTTGTTGTTCCCATATTTTATCACTTCACCATGGTTGATAAATTGAATTAAAGAAGAAAGAAAGAAGATTTCTAGAGAGAGAAAGTAGAGAGAGGTGATTAACTAGGTGAAATTAGATTAAGAAAAATGAGAACTTGCAACCCTCCTAACATGCTAGGAGGGTGCTTATATAGTCTACCCACATGTGGGCTTTCTATTGGACTATATTTGTTTTGGGTCGGGCTTGAATAAATGCTTAGTACCTTGAAAGAGGTCTTTTAAGCTAGCCATCAAGCCCGTATTGTCACGATTATTTTAACTAACTATTGCAACGTTCTAATAAATATTACAATATAAACCTATGACCGAGCATTCTTGTTTGACTCAATATTTTGAGGCTAACAATCTCCCCCAATGTGAGGTCATTCCTCTTTGATATTTGGAGTTCAATAGAGATTACGAATTTCGTCATAAATGAATCTTGAACGTGTAATAGTAATTGTTGGAACTACGTTTTTTGTATTAAGAAAGTCTCAGTCACTCCAACAATATAGTTATAAGCTCGTAGTATATGTTTTATTAATGTTTATATTTAGCCCGGCCCATGAGCATGTTCATGGGCCGGAGGCCCAAGTCCACTTAGGGACTTGGGTATATATAAACCCCTTTCCACCATGGAAAGGGGTGTTGGTTGTTTTAGTTTATTTCACATTAATAAAGTTTTCTTTGGTTTCTCTATCTACTCTCTATCTCTAGAATAACAACAACCCTCTTGATTAGTCATAAGATTATCATTGTTCTACAATTGGTATCAGAGCATGGGATGATTTAAGGTATGTTGATTCGTGTTGTTTAGTGTTTGTTTGGGTTAGTGGGTGTTTTAGGATAATCCATCTCAAATCTTGAAAATTTTTGTGATTTTATGGTTAAAAGTTGTAAACAAAACATTCGGTTTGATTATCTTGGTTGAAATCACAAAATAATTTCGTGTTTTTGGGTAATTTTTGGCTATTAATCAGTTACTGTATATCAAGACGTACCAGAAATTTCGAAAAAGGGTTTATTATTCCGAAAATTTTCTTTCGGAAAAGGGTTTATAAGTCCGAAATCAGTTTTTCGGAAAAGGGTTAAGTATTCTGAAGATTTCTCTGAAAAGATCCATTATTCCGCGAATTCTCTGAAAAGATCAATTATTCCGAAAATTGGCTATTTTTCTGAAAACCCATTTATTCCGAAGATTTCTCTAAAAAGATCCAATATTCCGAAGATTGGCTATTTCTCTGAAAAGATCCTATATTTCGAAGATTTCTCTGAAAAGATCAATTATTCCGAAAATTGGCTATTTTTATGAAAACCCATTTATTCCGAAGATTTCTATGAAAAGATCCAATATTCTTAAGATTGGTTATTTCTCTGAAAAGATCCATTATTCCAAAGATTTTTCTGAAAAGATCAATTATTCCGAAAATTGGTTAATTCTCTGAAAACCCAATTATTCTGAAAATCCAAGTATTCTGAAAATCCATCATCTATCTGAGGATCCAGGTTATTCCGAAGATAAGGATATTCCGAAGATAGGGGATTATTCCGAAGAATAGTGATTGGTTTTATTCAGAATATTTTTCTAGGATTCTTAGTGGATTTCAATACTGATACATCAACACACGATCTAAATCGACAACAACATTTTTCACATCCTTACTTCATTGAACGATCAAAAGATAATCTTTTTCAGTCAAGTGTTCAAAAAATGAATCCTCATTCATTCATGCCTACAATGACATCACTTACTAATATTTTCATTTCGGGTACCGACACTCGCCCACCGTTGCTCATCAAAGACTTATTTGAAGCATGGCAAGGTCGCATGAAAACATACATCATGGAAAAACCCAATGGTCGACTTATGCTTCAATCCATTGAAAAAGGTCCACTCGATTGGGGAGAAGTTAATGTCAACAATGTGACGCGGCAAAGGTTGTATCATGAGTTACCGGATGCTAACAAACTCATTGCCGATGCAGATGAAAGGGCCGTTCAGACAATACTTCAAGCCCTTCCACTCGATATCTATAGAATGGTAAGTGAACACACAGTGGCAAAGGATATTTGGGATCGATTAGCTGTTTTGTTACAAGGGACCTCTCTAACTAAGCAAGAACGAGAGTGCCAATTGTATGACTTGTTTGATAGGTTTACATACATTCCAGGGGAAACTCTTCACGATTACTACTGGCGTTTCACTACTTTGATGAATGATATAAACGTGTATAATCTAAGGATTGCTCAGTTTCAACTAAACACAAAGTTCTTGAACACGTTACCCCAAGAATGGAGTCAATATGTCACCTATGTTAAGATGATTCGAGATTTGCACAAGTCAAATTTAGATCAACTCTATGCTTTCTTGCAACAACACGAGAAGCACGTGATCTAAAAACGCATCTCTCGGGGATCTTATCAAGAACCATTGGCATTAATGGCAAATCATCCAACATTGTCATATCACAACTCTCCGTTTGCTTTGGGACACCAATCTTCCTATCAACCATTGTATCAAACACCAAGCTTCCCACAATATTCGATTTTGCCACCACCGCCTACATCTTATCACCAACAATACAAGCAACTAGCAACATCATCACAAGGAGACTCACATCAGTTACCTTATGCTTCATAACAGTATTCACCTTATCAATCTCCAACAAACCCTGTCATCACCTATCAACAACATGAGGCTCCCCAACCCCATTTCTCACAACATGTTAGTGTTCCTTCAAATTAGCTTGTAGCTCAATCAACACCAACATTCTATTGTGATGATGAGATTCCTGTCCTTGAGTTTAGACAAGGGGATAATCCTACTGATATACTTGCTCAAATGTTTGCTTACCTCACTCAAACATTGAACAAACGAGGTTACAGAGGACCAACTCCAACAAACAATCAGTTGAGGAACTCTTCTAACTCTAGACAACAAGCTACAATTCAATATGGCAGAGTAATGGTGCAACCACTTCAGGGGAGACCAACCTCATCTAATGCCGGTGCACGTCCATCTAACACTGCTGCTACAAGGGGTAATAACACTAGCAAAATGAAGATGATTATATGTTATAACTGCAAAGGGGAAGGGCACATGGCTTGAGAGTGTAAGCAGCCCAAGAGGAAAAGGGATAGCACATGGTTTCAGGAGAAGATCTACTTGGTGAATGCTCAAGCCCAAGGACGTGAGCTCGATGAAGAAGAGTTAGCATTTCTCGCAGATCCGGGAGTTATGGACACTGACGGTCTCACAGCAGCCATCACAAACAATGCCGCATATCAATGTGATGATCTGGATGCATACGACTCTGACTGTGATGATCTCAATACCGCAAAGGCAGCTCTCATGGCAAATCTTTCACTTTATGGAGCTGACACAATTTCTGAGGTACCAAATACTGCCACGGATACTAGTATTGTACCATATCAAGTTGAGCAAGTGTCTGAGTATCCGGAACAGCCTCTGGTGGTTAGTAACTCAAACGAGGAGACAAACAATGATAGCAATATCAATGCAAGTCCCCAGACTTTGAGTGAACCACAACCGGGAGCTATTACGAATACAAATTCATTTGCTCAACCCGATTTGGTTATGGTGTCGGCATCTATGCTTGGCCAAATGATTAATGCGGTCCTTGAAACCCTCAGTGTTAATCAGACTTTATCTGCCAAGCTTGCTTTGTATAAGGAAAAGGTTAAAACCTTGGAATTAACTCCAGTGACTACTACCTTAACCAATCCTGAATTTGATAGGTTTAGGAAAGTCCAAATGGATAATTTGCTAGAAATTGAGAGTTTAAGAGCAAATCTTTCAAAATAACTTAAAGAAAAAGAGTCAGTCGTTAATAATTTTCAAAAACTACAAACGGATTTCGAAATTCTCGAGTCTAAAAGGGTTGAAACGGAAATTAAGGCGTCCGAGAAAGTTAAAAAGACTGAAATTTTGCTTTTAAAGCAATACTCTGCTTCACATTTAGTACACCTGTTTCATTCTTCTTTTCAAGAGTTCAATCTATCACGTCTAATAGACCTACCACCTAACCCGGGGTATGCAAAGCAAGCATTTAACCACAACCTACGACTTTATGATGCAACAAAGTTAGGATTGGTCTTAGATCTGAGTGTGTTTTCAAATGAATCTGAGAGTATGTCACTACATGAAGAGAATCGGTCAAAAGTAATTTTTACATATCCTGAGTATGATTATGCACAACTTAATGCAACATATGCAAAGATAGATCTTAGAACTCGCTTTAATATGCAAAAGGAATTTATCCATACACCAGCTTACATGCCTACTAGAGAAAGCCTTAGTATACTTCCTACACTTGTTAATTCGGACGAACCTAAGGAAATTCCTAAGAATCTTCCACCGGTAAGTACGGTATTGCTAAGCTTGGAAGACATTCAGCGATACCTAACCGGATTTGACAAGGCCATCCTGGAATGTACGACTTCAATGGCTCAAACCGTTGGAGAATGGGCTTTCGAACACATGACAACGGTGTTTGAGAAAGAGATCGTTCCGTTTGTAGACAATATTAAAGAGGGATTTTTTGATCTCGCGGAAAATCTTAATTTCGAAATGGGTGAAGTTCGAAAAGTTTTCTATGAAATGGATGATGCTTATGAACAACATTTAATTGATAAAGAAAAGATTTTGTCCGAATTTGACCCATTTTTAGAACATATAGTGTCTCTCGAAGTGATGCAAGTTGTTACTATTGAATTTGCTTTTGTGATGACATCTGCTATGAATACATGTGATGATGTGCATGATATATCTGTGAATATTGTTGAACCTATGAATAATGTAGATAATCATTCTTGTCATGAATCTAACGCTGAATTTTTAAAGCTTCAAGATTCTTATAACTCACTTTCAAAACGTTTTGATGAGCTTCAACAACATTGTATATCTCTTGAAATTGAAAATCAATCTAAAAATGAAACTCTTTCAAAATCAAATGATTGTGAAAACTCCGTTGAGACTAGTGACAAGATGATTCAAGTGGTTCAGGCATTAGAGGAAGAAATTATGAGACTTAAGAGAGAATCCGTAACAGAGAAATTGGAACTAGAGGCTGCAAAGATTAAAAATCATGCCCTAGAAGATAGAATTACTTCTATGCTAGGGGAGTTTGATAAAGTAAAGCAGGGTTTTTCACAAATTTATGGTTCATTAGAAGATCGCTTCGCTTTTAATGCGGCAGAGCAAAAGTCACTCGTTGACCAACTGAACCATAAGTGTGAGGAAATCTCTGACTTAAATATTAAACTCATAGACAAAAACATGCTTTTGGCTGAATTAAAGGAGACACTTCAACTCAAAGGACAAGAAGTTGTTGATAATCCAGCTACAATCTCTGCCCCGACCTCTAGTGCTCCAAAAACCAACAAGGTGGTGATCTATAAGAACCCGTACCATAAGAACAATCCACTATCATATAAGTCATATATGGAGCATGCAATCGAGCACGCGAATCTTGCTAGGGACGTGGTAGATAATGTCTATGAACTTGATCCTATGAATAGTCACTATTACTCTACTCATGCTTACATTGAGAAGGTACAAAAATGCTTAGAGCATTTGAATTACATAGGACAACCGGGTTCTGCACCACTTAAACAACAAACCACCACCATTGCCATGACTCCATTCAATACGAATCCAGGATCTAAGCCTATATTAAACACACCCATCAAGGCTAAATCAAAATCTGTAACTAATGTTCCCTTAGCTTCTACAGGAGTAATTGTATCTACTAAGGCTACAGGATCTCAAGACAAGAAGAATAGGATCAAGCCTTCCACTAGTAGGACTGCGAAGAAGAAAGTAGAAGTTTACTCTAGGAATGTTATTTTAAATTTGAATAAAAAGAATCATGTAATTAAGACTAAAGGCCCTGCGTTTGTGCAGCAGCCTAAGCAAAATGTGAATTCTAATTTGCGATGTTGGAATTGTAATGAATGCATGTCCTCTAAGCATCATGATTTATGCCTTGTTGATTACGTGAATGAAATGTATGCAATTAGGAACAATCTTGAATGGATTCCAACGGGGAAAAAATTCACCCAAGTTGGTTGACAATGGAAACCCACTGGTAGGACCTTCACTGCAAATGGTACTACGTGCCCTTTAACTAGGATCACATCCACGGAAGTTAGGTCTCAGCGTCCTTTAAATAGGAACACTAGCACTAAGAAATGGAAAAAGCGCCCTTTAACTCGGTCTTCCCCCACTATTGTACCTACCAGTGAAGAAGTACCTAAGGATATTAGACAACTAGAATCTAAGCCAGCATTTAGGAAGCAAATCTGGAAGCCTAAGAATTCTTCGGTTAGCAAATCTAAGATAAATATATCTGTACTTGCTAACACAGAGGAACTACTAGATTCCGATACATCGTCTTTGTCTGGTGATATTTTCAGGTGGTCCAAATCATCCTCTGGTAATTGGACTCTGTATGCTCAAAGCATATGACCGGAGACCGCTCGATGCTCAGAAATTTCGTCAGCAAGTTTCTAGGAACGGTGAAATTCGGCAACGACCATATTGCTAAGATCATGGGTTACGGTGAATATCAAATTGGGAATGTTACGATTTCAAGGGTATATTATGTGGAGGGACTTGGTCATAATTTATTTTCAGTGGGACAATTTTGCGATTCAAACCTTGAAGTGGCTTTTCGACAACATACTTGCTTTATTAACGATCTTGTAGGAAATGATTTATTAAAGGGTTCTCGAGGGGATAATCTCTACACACTGTCTATTCAAAACATGATGGCCGCCTCTCCTGTATGCCTTCTTTCCAAAGCATCTAAGACCAAGTCATGGTTGTGGCATCGTCAGTTATCTCATCTTAACTTTGATGCTATAAACCATTTGGATAAAAACGAACTTGTTCGTGGTCTTCCAAAACTTAAGTTAGACAAGGATCATTTATGTTCCGCGTGTTCTTTGGGGAAAAGCACCAAGAAATCATACAAACCTAAAGCTGAAGATACCAACCAAGAACCACTGTATCTTTTGCACATGGTTCTTTGCGGGCCAATGCGTACGGCTAGTGTGAGTGGTAGAAAATACATCCTCGTCATGGTGGATGATTTCTCAAGGTTTACATGGGTAAAATTTTTAGCATCCAAGGATCAAGCACCAAATTATATCATTACTTTCTTAAAGATGATCCAAGTACGTCTTAATGCTACTGTTCGCCGCATTCGCACTGATAATGGAACTGAGTTTGTTAATCAAACTCTACGAGACTATTATGAAAAGGTCGGTATTTCACATGAAACCTTTGTTGCTAGCACTCCACAACAAAACGGTGTCATGGAAAGACCTAACCGTACACTAATGGAAGCTACTAGAACTATGTTGATTTATGTGAATGCTCCTTTATTCTTATGGGCTGAAGCAGTGGCAACCGCATGTTATACCCAAAAACCGCTCCATTATTCGTAAACGCCATGGTAAAACTCCATATGAGATACTTCATGGACACAAACCCGATATTTCATTTCTTAATGTGTTTGGTGCACTGTGTTATCCAAATACTAATAGTGAGAATTTGGGCAAACTTCAACCGAAGGCTGATATTGGAATTTTCATTGGTTACTTACCTGCAAAGAAAGCTTACCGAGTTTATAACCGTCGTCTTGTAAAGATAGTAGAAACTTTGGATGCCGATTTTGATGAGCTGACAGCGATGGCTTCTGAGCAACACAACTCTGAACCCACATTACATGAGATGGGAACCGGTACGATTAGTTCTGGATTAACTCCCAACAATCCTACTTCTCCATCAGTTATACCACCTACAAGGCCCGAATGGGATGAGTTATTTCAACCTATGTTTGATGAATTCTTTGATCCACCTAGTAATGATTCTCGAGCACCTGCAGCAGTAGCTCCGATTCCCGAAGTTGTTGCTCAAGATAATTGAAATCAGTCCGAGACATCTACTGTTACTATTGAACAAGATGTCCCATCCCCCACCAATTCACAAACTACACCTGAATCATCACCCCCACTTGTTCCTAATGATGTTGAAGAGGATCTCTATGATCACGATTTGGAAATTGCTCACTCACAAGAGCTTCCTTTCTTTGGTTCACATATACCTGAAAACCCTAACGGTGCGTCTACCTCAGAGGAAGCTCCTGCAATCGTTCACTCCTGACCACCACGGATTGAAACTCACAACACAAAATGGACAAAGGATCACCCAATCCGCAATATTATTGGCGACATCGATCGACCAGTCTTAACACGCCACCAACTCCAAGAACATGCATTATATTGCTACTTTGATGCATTTCTTTCCGATACTGAACCTAAAAATTGGCAATAAGCCATGACAAAATCCTCTTAGATTGAAGCCATGCAAGAGGAACTTAATGAACTTCAACGTCTTGAAGTGTGGGAATTAGTTCCTTTACCCAGCAACGTTGAAATCCGTACATTGTTGTGGGTATATAAGGTTAAACTCGATGAGTTAGGTGGAGTGCTGAAGAACAAAGCTAGATTGCTTGCTAGAGGTTACAAACAAGCTTTGGGTATTCACTTTGAAGAATCCTTTGCTCATGTGGCACGATTGGAGGCATTAAGACTATTCGTTGCTTATGCTGCTCACATGAACATGATCGTCTACTAAATGGATGTTAAGACGGCATTTCTTAATGGTGAATTAAGAGAAGATGTCTACGTAAGCCAGCCGAATGGATTCGTCAACTCGGAGTATCCTAATCACGTGTATAAGCTCAAGAAGGCTCTTTATGGGTTGAAACAAGCTCCACGTGCGTGGTACGATCTTCTATCATCGTATCTCATCTCGAAAGGCTTCTCCGAAGGCAAAGTGGACCCAACATTATTTATTCTCAAGGAGGACAACGACATGATACTGGTACAAATTTATGTTGACGATATAATATTTGCTGCCACAACTCAAAGACTGTCTGACCATTTTGAAAAAATTATGTCCACACGTTTTAAGATGTCGGTGATGGGAAAAATTTCATTTTTCTTAGGGTTACAAATTTCTCAAAATCCCAGAGGCATCTTCATTAATCAATCCAAATTTGCTCTTGAATCACTAAAGAAGTATCACTTTGAAAATTGTGACCCCGTGGATACTCAAATGGTGGAGAGATCCAAGTTAGATGAAGATAAGGAAGGGATAGCTGTCGATCCTAAACTTTACCGTGGAATGATTGGCACCCTTCTCTATCTGACTGCTAGCAGGTATGATTTGCAATTTGCTATATGCATGTATGCCCGGTATCAGGCTCGGCCTACCGAAAAGCACTTACCTGTTGTGAAAAGGATCTTTCGGTATCTTAAAGGAACACTTAATCGTGGTCTGTGGTATCCAAAGGATTCCTTTATTGTACTAATCTCATATGAAGACGCGAATTATCCTGGGTGTCAAGATACTAGACGTAGCACTTCTGGCAGTGTGCAACTTCTTGGAGATAGACTTGTCAGTTGGGCATCTAAAAGGCAGAAAAGCACTACGATATCAAGTACAGAGGCTGAATACATTGCTATGTCCGGTTGTTGTGCTCAAGTTCTTTGGATGAGATCACAATTAACTGACTACGGTCTTGGATTCAACAAAATCCCGATGTACTGTGATAACAAAAGTGCAATTGCTCTGTGCTGCAACAATGTTCAACATTCCCGGGCGAAGCACATTGACATACGCTACCACTTCATTAAAGAGCAAGTGGAAAATGGAGTGATCGAACTGTACTTCGTCAACACTGAGTATCAGCTGGCAGATATATTCAGAAAGGCGTTAGATCGAGGACGTATCGAGTTTTTGATCGAAAAGCTAGGCATGAAATCATTCTCACCAGTGACACTTAAGGAGTTGGCAGAAGAATCTGCAGAATAGTGGTGGTAAAATATTCTAGAGTATCCTTTGATCGTGATCTTGTATATTATCATATATATTTAAACCACCAAAAGAAAAATACAAAAATATAAAACATAGAAAAACCATAAAAAATATATAAAATCAAGAAAATGTAAAAATATTTTTCATTTTAAATCGGGCATGTCTTTTAGTACGGTAATATTTACAGCCTTAGAAATGTCGATTAAAATTGACACGGCGCCATAAATAGAGTCCGTATAAAAGTTGTACATATTTTAAAACATGCCCATATGGCTTGTAGTTATTTCAGACTGCAACCCGCTTTTCGCATTAAAGTCATGTATTTCTTACGAAAGCGTTGGCTCACAACGGGAATTAATTTTCTCGGGTATGGTTTATTTTAGAACCATACAAGGGATCGAGTTTACTTCATAACTTGGTCTAACACAAATTTGTGTACGTTTCAGTGCACTTATTTTGTTAAAATAAGAGAAATCTTATTGCCACCACGAATTGTTTTAATATCATCTTAAACGAAATAGTCTTTCATCAGTTCTCTTAAATACAAAGACTACAACTCTTTAAATAGAAAACGGGTATGTATTTAAGGGGGAGAAAATGTCAAATTGTTTTCATCATCAAATCGGTCTTCAAAAGTCTTTCAGAAAAATTAATTGATTATTTGCTTTATGGTGTATCATTCTTCGTGTGTACTCGTTGTGCTTCGTGACCTTTCGTGATTTATGTGACTCGGTCTTAGGATTTTTCGTGATAATATAATTAATGACTGTTAAGACATAGGAGGTCAATTGTGCGGCTTGGATTGCGTGTGACTAAATAGGATAATCACTAAACACAAATATACGGAAATAGGAGGACTAATTGCGTAAAAAGGGAAAAAGGCTTATTTTTGACCAAAGTCAAACACATAAATACGCCCCCCCATTTGTTGTGTATCGTTTCTCTGTTTAACAACAAACTCAAACCATAAACCTTTGCCGCCATTGATTTCTTTCCTCAAGCTTGTTATTGATTTAATCTGCTAAAAACATCAAAGGTAAACATGTTCTTATCTAATTTTGCTTATGATTCACTTGTGTATTAGTCTAATTAGTCAAATCCCCAAAAATATCAATTTAGGGTTTATGAATCTAATTAGGTTATATAATTGAATTAATAAGTGGGTTTTGAAAGGGATCGGTTTAGATCATAGATGTTTTTGTTTAGGATGCTTTAGATTCACACATTTTTGCCCTAAGAATCATAACTAGCTTGTAATTGAGGATGAACATGAAATCTGTCATAGACTGTTATCTGAAAATTGCATTTATTCGAAGATTTATCTGAAAAACATGCTTTTTTCTGAAAACCATGCATTTATCTGAAGATTTATCTGAAAAACATGCATTTATCTGAAAAAGACTTTTTATCCGAAAAACATGATTTATCCGAAAAAGACAGTTTCTATGAAAAAATCTTTTTATCCGAAAAACATGATTTCTTTGAAAAAGTTTATTATCCGAAAAGATAGTTTCTATGATAGTCTTTTTCTCCGAAAAACTTGATTTTTCTAAAAAAGTCTGTTTTTCCGAAAAAGATGATTTTTCTGAAAAAGTCCTTTTATCCGAAAAGGATGATTTTTCTGAAAAAGTCCTTTTCTCCGAAAAACTAAATTTATCTGAAAAAGTCTGTTTTTCCGAAAAAGATGATTTCTATGAAAAAGTCCTTTTATCCGAAAAGATGATTTCCCTGAAAAAGTCCTTTTCTCCGTAAAAAACCAAATTTATCTGAAAAAGTCCGTTTTTCCGAAAAAGATGATTTCTATGAAAAAGTCCTTTTATCCGAAAAAGTTGATTTCTCTGAAAAAGTCTGTTTTTCCGAAAAAGATGATTTCTCTGAAAAAGTCCTTTTATCCGAAAAGGATGATTTCTCTGAAAAAGTCCTTTTCTCCGAAAAACATGATTTATCTAAAAAAGTCTGTTTTTCCGAAAAAGATGATTTCTCTGAAAAAGTCCTTTTATCCGAATCTCTGAAAAAGTCAGTTTATCCGAAAAAAGATAGTTTTTTCTGAAAAAGTCTTTTTATCATAAAAACATGTGTTTATCTAAAAAAGTCTTTTTATCCGAAAAAGATATTCTTTCTCTGAAAATGTCAGGTTTTCAGAAAAAGAGAGTTTTCTCTGATAATGTCATTTATTCCGAAAATGTCAAGTGTATTTATCCAAAGAATGTGGTTTTATCCGAAGATGGTGTATTGTTTGTTGTCTATGGTATATGTTTGATTTGCTTAGGTATAGATTCATCATGATATATATATTTGGGTATATCAATCTTGTATGTTTGTTCGTCTTAAGCAGAAAACATGTCTCAACTTACCGAGCAACAAATCAAAGCTAATCAGGCACTTGACGCCGCCAAGGCTCTACAGTTTATACCAAACAACTTTCGACTGAAAGAAGACAAAGAAGATTATGCCTCAGCGCACTATGCTTTCAAAGTGGCCACAGACATTTTTGATCGAACTCCAATAAAGAAGGCGTTATGGGGTACGGCTTCGGTTCCAACCGATTATATGTATGAATTTTGGGTTTCAAAGAAACGACTATGAGACAGAAAGCTCACATTCACCATCAACAAAAAGGAATATACTCTCACAATTTCTATCTTTCGTCAAATATTCGGATTACCAATGCCACCTGCAGGTCAAAGGTTTACATTCGACCCGGACAAGAATGAAATTATGAAGATGTATCATTCTCTTGGATACGGTGATCCTGAGTTACGAGTGGTGTCTCAGTTTACTACAGCTAATTTGGGTCAACCTTGGAAAGCATTTTTCAGAATACTCATTCGGTGTCTTACTGCTAAATCAACTGGATATGACTCTTTGCGTCTTTCAACTGCTTGTATCTTTTGGGGCATCTATAAGGGTAAGAATGTGAACTATGCAGAGTTATTATGGGAGGATTTTCTTTATCAACTCTTCCACAATACCAAGAAGAAGACAGGTTACTTTCCTTTCCCACGTTTCATTAAGCTTATTATTCGTCACTTCATGCAATTTGATGCCTCAATCGATAAGCGTGAAGAAAGTCCTCATCATAATCACGATGACGATGCTACTCTTGTGGATTCAAAACACGAGGGACACACCGGTGTTTACTCAGGTATTCCAACCGCTATTCCTACTCATATGTTGACTAATGAACTCAAAGCAAGTGAGGCATACAAGCAATTGTTGGATGAAATGGAACTTCAAAAGGAAAGAGTTGCATTGGGAGATTTCTCTTCATCAAAACCCAAAGGCAAAGGCAAACGCAAACAAGGTGAACCATCAGATGAAACAGCTTCACCTAAGCCCTGTTGCCAAGTCTAGTGGGAAGGAGCTAATGCTTGAGGATGAAGATGAAGATATTAATGAAGAAGAACTGCTTCGCAAAACTGAAAGACGAAATTTCAAGACAGTTATCATGCAAAGTAAGAAAGACACTGGGGGTAGTGGTTCTGGTATGAAAGCAAAGGAAACCATACTACCTTCTTATATTGCTGAATTTGGGAAACCTGATGAGCACATACCTCGTCGTGAGAAATTTGCCCAACCTGCTGATGATGTTGATGATGAACAACAACCTCATGACGGATTGAAGGACATGGACTTTACCGGGTCTACTGATACGACAACATTTGTTGAGACTACCAAAGCCTTAAGTACTACAGTGTCTCTACCAGTTACTACGGTGTCTCTACCAGTTCCTATAGTGCCTCTACCAGTGTCTACAGTGTCTCTACCAGTTTCTACAGTGCCTTTACCAGTGTCTACAATGCCTATACCAGTTTCTACAATGCCTCCACCAGTTTCTACAATGCCTCCACCAGTTTCTACAGTGCCTCCACCAGTTTCTACAGTGCCTCGACCAGTTTCTACAGTGCCTCCACCAGTCTTAACTCTACCTCCACCGGTTACTACAGAGACTCCACCTGCGTCAATTCAACTCCCGTTAACTCTACCAAGTCGACCTCTCTCCACTTCACTGTCTAGCACTGCCATGACCATTGCTCCTACACAACAAACCCCCACACCGATATCGTTGATTCCATCATTACCAGCAATGTTCATGATTCACATAGAACAAATCATGACAGCTCAACAAGAAGAGATGGCTCGAATTAAAGAGGAGTTAGCTCGTAGACAGCAAAGTGAAGAATCAACAAGAAAAGCTCAAGAAGATGCAATTGCTAAATTCCAAGAAGAGTTAGAATTATCTCGCAAACTACATGCAGAAGAACTAGCTCAAGTCAAAGCAAATGAATCTGCCAAAAATGAAGCAAAGTTGATTCGCCTTCAAGGCCTCAAAAGAAGGTACCAAGATCAGAAAGAGGTTATTGCCAAAGCTAACGAGTCAATTGTTGAATCACTTGATGAAAAGGTTAAGGAATCTATTGACAATCTGCGAGACGAGTTGAAACAAATTGCTGCAAGCAACGTCATGATCAAGTCTTCTGACGCTAAAAAGTCAGATTTTCTCATGGCTCAAAGGTTCACGGATTATGAGTTAAAGAAACTCTTACATGCTCGGATGATTGAAGTCGGGTCCTACAACAAAACCAAAGCTCAAAAGATCCTTCACAAAGCTCTTAAAACGGCTATATATGAAGATACTAAGATATTCGAGAAACATGGTACCGTAGTTCCCTATGATATCTTAAATGAAGAAGAAGATGAATCCGACAATGATGACGACGATGTTGATGATGACAATGATGACGATGACAAGGGTGATGACGACAAAGGTAGTGATGACGAAGGAGGGAGTGATGAAGACAAAGGTAGTGATAACGGAGAAGGTGCTAATGACGAAGAAGAAAGTGATAAACACAGCGATGGTGATGATAATGGTGATGGTGACGGCAAAAATGGTGATGATCAAGAAGAAGGGGACGATGATACAGGGAAAAAGGATGGAGACAAGCAAGACAAGTCTAATAAAGACAAGTCCAAAGGTGACAAATCTTACAAAGATGATGTTACCAAGGGTAAATCAACTCCAAAACGTACACCTCGTCAAGGCAGACGCACCAAGAAGTTTCATGATGTAGATGCTAATACAGCCTCATCACATACTCCAGCCACAACTGCTCCTGCAACTACATCTGTTCCTGTCACATCTGTCCCAGTTGCTTCAGTTACTACACCGTTAGTACAAAAACAACTCACGGAACCCGATCAACCTGTACCAGACATCCTAGTCTCTGATCCAGTCCAAGACATACCAGACACTGAAGTAGTAGCAGTACCTGTTGTTGATGTTCATGTCTCTACTGCAGTTCCTGATGTTTTAGAGTCAAGTGAACCAGCATGGGTGGATACACTCGAGGAAGATGAAAATACACCCGTACAACCTTGGGTGTCCAACGCTGCTGCACTTCGTCCACTAACAAAGGCTGATGAAACTGATTTCTCTCAATTCCTAAGCAATCCAATAGATTTTTCAAGATACTTGGAGTACGACTATGGGTCTAACGTAACTCAAGCAGTGGTTGTGAGAGGACTCAAAAATCCCAACCTTCTTGTTAAATCCAAGCTCAGCAGTATGGAATACGAGTACAACGCAAATGAGCTTCTGAAAGCGTTGCGAACTACTCAACGGGATGGTCTTCATGCGCCTGAAAAACCTGCTCCTACTACAACTGCAGATGATGATCAAATTGCACTTGAATTCTTTGTCAGTGAGGATCTCGAGTACTTGGTCAAGGGAGAAAACAAGTATGCAACTTCCTTAACATTGGTAAAGGCTGCAACTTGAGATTTGATACCTTGGTTAGAAGAAAAAGTTAATCGTCTCTGGGTTCCACAAAAATATCATGAATATGATCGATATACAGAATTGGGTGCTTTACATTGGGATGAGCGTGTGCGACGCGCCTACAACTATGCATGTGTGCACAACTCAGGCTCTCAAGTCTTCTCCCTAATTCGAATTAAAATCATCCAAGGCGTTAGGATTGAACCCAAAACAGGCTACCAACATTTGACAGAGATCAGACTCATTAGAGAAGATGAAAAAGTCAACACTATCCAGGAAGGCGATTTTCCACTTCTTCGTCTCGAGGACATTGAGGACATGCTGCTGTTGCTAACTCACAACGCCCTCAGACACTTGACATCTGAAGAACTAATTGCCCTGAATTCAGCTCTTCGAATGTACACACGTCGAGTTGTTATCAAGAAAAGAGTTGAAGATCTGCAACTTGGAGTAGAAAGTTATCAAAGGAAGCTCAACCTTTCAAAACCACATACTAAAGTCTTCCAGAGGCATTCAGACAAATCTCCTTACACCAGCACCACTGACCCAATGCCCGACATTTTCTACCTCAATGGTCGTGGTCTTATGAAGTTCCTGAGAATTCCAGAGATCAACAAATTCAATGACGGGACTCTCACCCATATTCGGGACAAGTTGGTGCATCTCAACAAGTATAAGACTCTACCAGAGGTCACTATAGATTGGGACAAGGTATATCAACAGAGTGCTACCTATACGATCAGGAAGATTGATGAGAAGCTGAGGGAAAGACGTCTTATAAGAAGCTTAGCACGATTCGTTGGTGGAAGGCCGTATGGAGCGCACCACAAGTTCATGTAACGATCCATCTAATGGGTCGTACTACCTCAGGTCATCTCCATATTGTTAAATTTATGAATATGTAAATAATGTGAACATTCTGCTTTTGTGGCTTGTTGAAGTGTGAAAGTATGATAATGTTTCAAGAATTTCTCAGGAGATTCTAAATCTTTCAAAATATATCATACTCAAGCACTACAACTAACCCTCATTAACTTGAGGGGGAGCATTAATATGTTCTATGGCCATAGATTGATTTCATTCTTACCCAAAGACCGGTTAATCCATTCAATATCCCAAATATTAATGGTTAACATTTTGGATAAGGGGAGAAAATAGGATTAAGAAGACTTAATGATATTCGGCTAAAAAATGAAAAAGACTTAAAAGATAAACCAACTTAATATGTGTAATGCACATGTTAAGAGGGAGCGTTTTTGATGAACAAAACACTTAAGACACAAAAAATTTGATTATAATATCACAAGTGCTTTAATTGATTTTCAAGGATTTTTCATGGTGACAATACTTACCCAAAACACACTTAATTCACGACTGATGTGGTGACAAAAGGGTGGTAGGATTAGGTATTAGTCCAATGATTCATCATAACCGATGGAATCTTCCCAAGGACAATTCCCTAGATAGAATTAGAAGTCCTAGGAAAGCTGGAGATGATTGTGAACGTAGGAGAGTACCGACTAATTACTGATGCTAGCACTGTAACAATCACAACAAGGTGCTAGTGATGATGTATTGGTAAGTACTGAAGGGGTTGAAGAATGAAAAAGAAATGTAAAGATAAAGGGTGTAAAGAAAGAAGCCCTCCTTACAACTTAGGACAGAAACCGGGTCAACACATCTATTATCGGGATCATTATTAAATGATTTTCAATATTGAAGACAAGATATCATGGACCTAGTGATGTCATGCACAACCCCTCCCAGCTAACTCAAATATCTCTCAAAAGATGTTTGTTTTAATCACACGGAGCTCAACACGTTATCTATTGGTTTATTCACTCCGAATAGACTGATATTGAATAGGTGGCAATCCTCTCCAGCCATCGCTCACTAAATCAAAACGCACTATCGAGTCTAGAGCCACGAGATCATCAAAAGTCTCATTAGGACACTTTCCATTTATTCCTTGCTTCTTCACACACTGTGAAAAGTAAGAGATCTTTATGAGTCCTACGTAGTATTCTCGTAATATTGCCAGAACATCCAAGTAATACGCGAGTACCACAATGAAGATGGAAATCCTGCTTGAGCCAACATCAAACAAGATCATGGTAGGTGACACGTGCGGTTCTTTAAGAACCAATCTTGTGAAAACTGGAAAGAAACAGTAGTTTAATTCTTAATTGAACTTAAACTCGTTCTAGGCCTCTACGCATTATCGTATGATCTTGCCAGAACACTTAGAGTGACACTCTTTAGTGTTCACAGTGACGAGTGGAAATCCTTCTAGTGTTAACATCAAACAGCACTTGGTAGGTGACAAGCAAGATTCTATTTGAATCAAGCTCGTGACAACTGGAAAGCAACGATGGTGAAAATCTTAATTGAAATTCACTTGTTCCAGGTTTCATGAATTGACGGCTTCAATCATAAGGATTTTTAATCAAAATGATTCACTCTTTATGTTCGTAGTCAGCTTTGGACGGTCGAATAAAGAGAACGGGTTTACCCGCGAAATCTTGTCAAAGAGATCTTTAATTAGAGATACCTGTCACAAGTACGATATTTATTATCGTCCAACGGTCTTCACCGACCGGAGGTAAAATGCTACCGAATTAGAATAAAATGTCAAAGCCATTTTATTTGTGTCTTATTATGTTGCTGCATTCGAGGACGGTGGCGTTGCGGTGTACCAGTTGAAGTCGTCCTCACATACCTATTCCTTCTGCATCAAATATTTCAACAGATTCAAGAAAGTCTGACCTAAAAGTATTCCGCTGTATCGACTCTGAAACTTTCAAGAATTCAGCAAAGGATAGGTGTGTGGGACATGAAGTCACGAAGAGGCGAACATCACAAGAAGATAAAGATTGCACGTGAAAGGCCAAAAGAACATGTTCCAAGCAAAAGCTCGATGTTATTCAACACATATTCACAAAAAGAAGAAAAGTTAAAGAAGAAAAGAGAAAGTGGACTACGAGCTCAAGAACAAGATCTAACATGCTAGATTAGTACTTTGTAAATTTGGAGTGACCTACCTTTGGGGGAGATTGTTGGAAATACATTTTTTGTATTAAGAAAGTCTCGGTCACTCCAACAATATAGTTATAATCTCGTAGTATATGTTTTATTAATGTTTATGTTTAGCCCGACCCATGAGCATGTTCATGGGCCAGAGGCCCAAGTCCACTTAGGGACTTGGGTATATATAAACCCCTTTCCACCATGGAAAGGGGTGTTGGTTGTTTTAGTTTATTTCACATTAATAAAGTTTTCTTTGGTTTCTCTCTCTACACTCTCTCTCTAGAATAACAACAACCCTCTTGATTAGTCATAAGATTATCATTGTTCTACAGTAGTCTTGTTCCTTCATGCTGTGATCATTGAGCCTTTGTCATTGTCTTTCGACTTTGTCTTTTATCTTGAGATCTTCAAACTATCCTTGATTTGTCTTTGCGATCTTGCGATCTTGTGTCTTTATCCACATGCTCATACTTTGCATTATCTTGAAAGCTTGCTAACAATCTCCTTGGAAGAGAGGTAATTCCTCTACATTAATTGATAAGGAAGATTTTGATCATCAGAGTTGCGGAAGTCTTTAGCTTTCTTGGTTGTTGAATATGTCTTTAGGCATGAGTATGTGGTTTTGAATCTTTGACTTTACTGAGTACACCGTAACGTCACCTTCTTGAGACAAAACATAGACACGGACTGAATGGCTTTGACATTCGTCCTTAATCGGTAGCGTTTTACCTCCAGTCGGTGAAGACCGTTACACGATATTTAAATATCGTACCTGTGATTAGGTAGATTCAATTAAGAACCTCCTTGACAGTGTTTCGTGGCGGTACTAGCCGTTCTTTTTACTTGACCGTCTCAAAGCAAGACTGCGAACATAAAGAGTGAATCAATTGGATAAACATCCGCTTGATTAAAGTCGTCAATTCAAATTCCTGGACCAAGTTTGATTCTTAAAGAATCTTACCATTGTTGCTTTCCAGTTGACACAAGCTTGATTCATAAAGAATCTTGCAAGTTACCTACCGTAGCGCTGTTTGATGTTGACGCTAGAAGGATTTCCATTTGTCATTGTGAATATTAATGAATATAACTCTGAATGTTCTAGCAAGACCATAAAGATATTGCGTAGAAACCTGAAACGAGCTTGAATGAATAAACAAACAAACCACTGCTTCTTTTCAGTTTACACATGTTCAATTCAAAAATAATCTTACACATGACCTACCGCAGTGTTGTTTGATGTTAACACTGGAAGGATTTCCACTCATCATTGTGAATACTAAGTATTATAACTCTGAGTGTTCTAGCAATATCGCAAGGATATAGCGTAGGACTCTTTTGATCATTATCTGTGTGTCCTAACGAGATTTGATTGACCTCTTGGCTCTAGACTCGATTTTGTGCACTTTTAGTGGTCGGAGGCTGGAGTAGATGCCACCTATTCAATATCAACTATCTCGGAGTGAGAAAGTCAATAGAAGTCGTGTTGATCTCCGTGACAATAAAACAAACTTCTTTTGAGAGAAGCCTGAGTCAGCTGGGGAGGGGTTGTGCATTACATCACTGGGTCCATGATGTGTTGTCTTCATGATGTGTTGACCCGGTTTCTGCTTAGTTTGTATGGAGGGCTTCTTTCTTTACACCATTTATCCTTACATTTCTTTTTCATTCTTCAATCCCTTCAATGCTTACCAAGACATCATCACTAACACCTTGTTGTGATTGTTGTAGTGCTAGCATCAGTACTTGGTCGGCATTCAGCTACGTTCACATTCTACTCCATCTTTCCTAAGGACTTTTACTAATCTATTGGATTATCCCTGGGAAGATCCCTCCAGTTCTGGTTGAATCATAGGACTTAAACCTAACCACCCTTTTGACACTAATAACGTCGTGAATTAAAGATGTTGTGGGTTTTTGATCGTAACCATGAGTGCTTGAGTCTTTAGATCACATTTTAATCACATTTTCTCCCCTATCTCTAATATATAAAATCGTTTGATACTAGAGATACCAAATTTGATTAAAATATATTTTGAAAAATAGTCTTGAAAAACCTTCGGGAGAAGAATGTGTCAAACTAGCATGAAATTGTTTAGAACGCTCTCCCTCAAAAATTGATTCAATTGAATTGGCATTGTGAGGATGTGATCCACATTTCTCTTTTGAGGATGGGAGTTGTTGAACACAAAATTGTTGAAAGATTTTGAATAATCATTGAAAAACTCTTGAAAAGATTGTGTTCAACGCTTTTCGAAAAACTCTATTTCTTTTCGGCGAAGAGGTTTTTCTAAAGCATAAAATTGAGTTCATAGACTTTGAATGTCTTGAAAATCCACTCAAGTGTAAGAAGATTTAACTTCTTTTGCTGAGGGTAAGCGCACTAAATCGTACACTCCCCCGTGAATATCGATCCGGGTTGCAATCTGAAAGTGATTACAAGCCATTGTGTTGAGCTCAAAACTTTGAATGTTTTGTGACAAGCTCAACCCAAGATAGATTGCTCTACCCGTTGTTGGAAAAATTGTCTAAAATAGACATTTTCCTTTAAAAAAATAGAAATGACATGTTTTGAAAAATATTTACAACTTTCATTCGAGCTTTATGTACACACCCGTGTTGTTATTGAGCGACATTTCTAGGTACGTCCATATTATCGCTACTGAAAGACATGTCGAGAAGAAAAATTTTGGTATTTTTTATTTTTTATTTTGTTTTTCTATGATATTTACATTTTATTTTATTTTTGTATTTTCTCAAGTTTTTCAAAAATAATCCAAAATAGACTTTGTACAACAGAAGAAGGTGATATCGAATGTACAGAATTGGAACCCTTTGAAGAAGGAGAAGTGGGTTCAGAATCCGTTGTTGTACCTGCAATGACAGAAGAAGAGTTTGCACAAATACTAGCGTTAGGAGTAACAAATTCATTGTCTACATTCAGAACACCCGCATTAGTGCTGGAGCAAGTTTCAACACTCTTCTCTGTGAGAATCCACCTAAGACCAACTTCTTTGAAGATCCTACCCGTTGGTTTCCACTGAAGACTAGATCTAGGAGTAGTTTTCTCTTGCACAACGGAAGACTTCTTTGGAGAGAAACTATGTCCTTTTTTAATCCACGTTTCAGATTTGTTGTTATTGCTTTTCTTTGCGACGGGTTTGTATCTCCTTGTTGTCTTATGGGATTCTGTATTCGAGCTCCGTTCAAAGGAACGAGATTTAACTACATAAAAGTATTGCAGAATGAAATGATCATGATTTCCATTGTGAATGACCTTTTTGTAAGTGGGACATACAGGGAATTTGGGATTCATGGAGGTACTTGTATTCCTTGGTTTTCTAAATCGTTCAGGCGTAGTGTTCGAAACACGACTATTCATGGATGGTTTCCAATTCCTTGATTGCTGGAGAGGGATCCTAGGTTTTGGTTGACTACCATTAGGAGTGTGTGGAACTCTAGCGAGATTTGGTGAACTAGGTTTGGAATACACGGGTTTGTCTTTCTGAATCTTCCCTTTTTGCTTAGCATTTCCTAGGTTGTTGGTATGGAGTAGGTCATTTGAATCTACAGATTCCTTTGTGGACACGAATGTCACCCGTTTTGGAGGAGTCCTAGAAGTGTTAGGTGCATTCACATGGTTGGGTTTAGCAAAAGTGTGCTTTCTAAAGGGAGGAACATAGGGTGATATGGATGTTTTTGGAACACTTGGTTGCACATCAGTCTTAGGGGGTAACCTAGTGTTTACATGAGAAGAATTGGAGAAAGGCGTCGGTTTTCCTAAGATAGATGGCTTTGGATCCTTGTAGGAATTAAGTTGTCGAACAACAGGTTTCATAACTTTAAGTTCCACAGTTTTCCCACCCATTTTGGCAACGAGTTTCTTCAACTCTTCTGCCGCTATTTCCTTTTCTTGCATCTGAGCTTTCAAGTCTATAATTTCCATACTCATTTAGTTCATTTCTCGACACGATGCTGAAAGTTTTCCTTGCAAGTTATTATCATTTGGTCCTTTTCCGACTTTAGCTTGCAAAGCAAGTTCAAGAGAATGACAATGTTTTTGAAGAAAATCACATCGGTGTTAAATTAACGCAAAAGCCTTTTGATCAACATTATCTTTGTGTTTCGAAATCTCAGTTTCAAGGCGTTTACACTCTTTGACTTGATCAAGATATTTGCATGCCACGTCAGAATATTCATCTATATCTGCACAAGATGTAAGAGCAATGCACAAAATATCTCTGGAGATACATTCGTGTAAGAGTAGATCATATGCGATAGAAAATTCGTCTCTTTTAGGTTGATGGTCGTTCACTTCTTGTTCAAGAGATTCCACATATTTCAAATCATCAAACATTTCTTGCTTAATTAATGTTTCAAATTCCAAAATATGTTTTTGCGTTCTTTCCGTAAGCGGAATCAAAATACTTTTCACAAGCACAGTTATATCGTGAGGAATTTCTTTGTTGCCTTTCAAAAGTTCTCGTTTTTTCCAGTCATCATCAACAACTGTTTTGAAATTTTCAATGTTACTCTTGAGAATACTAAGTGCTTGCTTACTCTTGCTTACAGAAGCTTTATATGGCAAGTACTCAATAAATTTTGAAACATTAGTTTTCTTAGTCGCAAAAACTTGTCTCGATTTAGTTCTTCTTTGTTCACATTCGAAAAATATTTGCTCACGAGACTTCTGTGTTTGCGGTTTGAAAAGACCATAGACTGTTTTCATAAGCATAATTATATGGTTTAAAAAATTCTTTATTAACTTTTGGTCTACTCTCTTCTTCCAAATCGTTTGTCTCTTCACTATCGGGCCTAACGACAAGGCAATCAAGATCAGTCCATTGGGACTCATCAAGATATAAGTGTTGATTCTCAGATTGAGCTTGCTCAAGGTACTTAGGATTTGCAAAACTAGGTCTATCCTTAAAAAACGAACGAGGTGCCAACATTCTCATGGTTTGAATTGATTGATTATTTTGTAAACAATTTTCATGTAAAAATCAATTTGAGTTTCAAGTTCCACCATTTTGTCGATGTCATTCGCTTGTTTAGTTTTGAAATCCTTTTCCAACTTTTCAACCACTGCTTTCTTTTCATTAGCAAGTTTAGTTTTTTCCTCTTGAAGAAAACCATTTACTTGAGTTAGCTCATTGACTTTAGTGGTAGCAAGATATGTTTTGTGACGTTCAGTACTCAAAGAGGTGTTATGATTATGTTTCTCTTGTTCTAGAAGCTTAAGAGTTCCGTTATATTTCTGTTGATAATCGTCCGTTTTGACGTTAATTAAACACCCTTTGTACCCATCAATCTCATTGGTCTTTTGAAGAAGCTGAGCTCTATAGCTATCAATGGTCTCACTAGATTTAATTATAGCTGCTTTGCATTCTTCAAAATTTTGAATGAGCGTAGCGTTTGCCTTTTTTGACTCATTCTAGTTTCTTTGACATCTTTTTGTAAAGTGGCAATTAAATTAGCAAGCGCAATACGCTCCTCATCATCATACTCATTTTCATTTTTATCATCGTTAGACTCATTATTGCACGGGTCTGAGGGATCAGGTATGGTATTGCTATCAACCTTTTCCATCATACATGTGTCAATAAGGGTTTGAGTTTGATCACAATGCTCATGCGTATTAGCATTGGCCATTATCATAGGAAGGTGTATTGCTGATGACATTCTCAAAACTGATGCCTTGTGTGCCAGTGTTGCTGCTTTCTTTCCCATGTATGGTATGATCATCCTGCGTACCATGCTTTGTGTTCCGTGATGTTCAGCTTTCATTCACATGACCCGATACTGTACCACAATTTTCCTTGAACCTTTTATCTATCTCTTGTTCGTGAATTATTATTCTATAGACATAGGTTTCAATGAATTTGATGTTACTTGGGATCGGGTCTTTGAACGTTTGAGCAGTTGCATGATGTCTCATGAAGCATCGCTGTGTACTCGAAGACATGAGAAATTCTGAATCAAAAGTCTTGTCAAATGTCGTCTTGAGTTCAGTGAAGGTGATCTTGCATTCACTCCTAACAAGTCTTTCTTTGGTGACTTGTGCCGCAAGTTTCTCCATGGCTTGTGTGAATGCTCTTATGAACGTGCCAGTGGAGTCACCTAAGTCTAGCAGGACTATTGAAAGGCTCTCAAATGATGATTAAAATATTCTCAAACTTTCCATGCATTTATCTCTCAAGAAGCGTGTCCGTTTTTGTAATTGTTCCATCTCGAGAGTTGTCACAACTGAACACTCATTGCTCTTTTCCATGATGATGGTGTCTCTGGTTGATGAAGTGACGTTGGATCTTAAGTAGATGTGTTGTGATTGTTGTTGTCGAAGGAAAATGTTAAAATCCCTTAAAAAATGTTTTCACAAGAAACCAAAAATTCTAAGGCAAAAAACACACGATTGATAAAAAAATTCACTTTCGGAAAATTTGAATATTCAAGTTCGGAATAAACTTCAGTTTCGGAATAATCTTTACTTTCGGGGGAAACCACTTTCTGAAGAAACCACTTTCGGTGGAAAACTCTTTCGGAGTAAATTAACTTTCGAAGTTAATTAACTTTCAGAGTAAGTTAACTTTCGAAGTAAATAAACTTCCGGAGGAAAGTAACTTTCGGAAGAGATTAACTTTCGGAAGAAATTTACTTTCGGAAGAGATTAACTTTCTGAAGAAATTGACTTTCGGAAGAAATTGACTTTCGGAACTTCTGACTTTCGAAAGAATACCAACTTTCGGAAGAAGACCAACTTTCGGAAGAATACCAACTTTCGGAAGAATACCAACTTTCGGAAGAATACCAACTTTCGAAAGAATAGCAACTTTCGGAAGAACCTTTCAGAGAAAAACCTTTCGGAAGAACCTAACTTTCGGAGGAATTTTTTATGAACAAGTTTCGGAGGAAGATATCCACTTGACTTTCAGAATTTTTATAAACCCTCTTGTGAAAGTTAAAACTTTCGGAAGAATTCCACAAAAATGACTTTCACAATATATTTAAAACCCTTTTCCGAAAGTTTTCATTGGCAATCTTAAATCGAGACGAACCAACTTTCTTCAAACCGTATCCCAAAATCAATCCAAACGCCCCAAAATCTTGCGTTTTTAACCACAATAACTAACCTAAATCCCTACCACAACTATGTAGGAGATTTATATCAAGATTTAGAGCCCGAAAAACACTAAAAAAATTCAATTCGTGATGATTTTAGATTAAATCACACAAATCAAATCAATAACAACAACCAATCACTGATCTACCACGTGGAGATTGATACCAAATGTTGTTCCCATATTTTATCACTTCACCATGATTGATTAATTGAATTAAAGAATAAAGAAAGAAGATTTCTAGAGAGAGAAAGTAGAGAGAGAGCCGATTAACTAGGTGAAATTTGATTAAGAAAAATGAGAACTTGCAACCCTCCTAACATGCTAGGAGGGTGCTTATATAGTCCACCCACATGCAGGCTTTCTATTGGACTATATTTGTTTTGGACCGGGCTTGAATAAATGCTTAGTACCTTGAAAGAGGCCTTTTAAGCTAGCCATCAAGCCCGTATTGTCACGACTATTTTAGTTAACTATTGCAACGTTCTAATAAATATTACAATATAAACCTATGACCTAATATTCTTGTTTGACTCAATATCTTGAGGCTTAAAGTCTTTTTCAAGATTCTTGTTTGCCTATTTTGGTTAAACATTCCTTGAAATCTTTTAGTTTTCTTTTTATTCCTTGTCTTGTCTATTTTCTTTAAATCTTCTTATTTTGGGAGTTATCTTTCTCATCCCTCACAATATCTTCTTCTTCTAATCTTAACTTTGACATATCTTTGTCACAAGCTTCTTCTTCTAAACCCAAAGCTTCTTCTTCTAAGATTTCTAAGAAACCGAAAATCTTGGTTCGACCCGTTTGGATCAAGAAAGGATCCTCATTATTCCTCTTCTCCGAAACCTTGCAAGACTTCTTCTTTCTCTCCTATTGAGTATTGGAATGAGACTTTCTCAATCAATCCAATTACTGGAGAAAGAGAATATCTTCCACCACTACCTAAACCTTGCAACATACCTCATCTCAATGACTTTTCTTTTTTTCCCAATCTCACTAGGCATTGTAAAAACCTCTCTTATCCTAAATCTCCTTCACCTCCACCACATTTTTACTATGATGGCCCTCCCTCATCAAACGACTTTGTTTTGAATAATGGAAGCTCGTGTGCGTGTTGTCGATTTTAACAAATTAAACTTGCTCATGTTTATGACAAGTTAAATTTTCTTGAATTTCTTCTCACTCGACTTCCTCTCAAAGTATTTGTTCCTATGAGAAAATCTTCGAATGATGCCTCGTCGTCTTATTTTACCAATTAAAGCACACTTTGTGTTCTAATTGTTTGAGTCAAATAAAAACCTAAGCAATCTTGGAAGTCTATCTCTACTAGAATAGTTTTTGCTTTTGTTGTTTATTTTCTATATTTTCTTTGTTTTGATATCACTAGTACAAAAAAATGATATCCATCACACTCAAAAAGAGTGACCGTAGGCCTACAGTCACACGCGGTTTTTTTAGCCTTTGTGACCAAAGGTCCCGCGACCGTAGGTACCATACGGTCACAATATGATCTAAGTGACGATAACCAGCAAATAAATGTGACCAATACTCGAAAATGTGTGACGAACTAGGTACAATATTTGGTGTTTTAGTGAATATGTGTGACGGTAACCACTCTACCGTTACACGAGTTTTGTTTAAGAGTGACTATTGTTTATATGTTTGTCACATGAATATACAATATGTGTGACATTTACTATGTGATTAGTGTATTTTGTGTGACTATATTCATCAAATAGTCAGATGAAGGGTATGTTTGTGTGACCTTTTATGACATGTAGTCACATAAATTATGCTAATGGCTCTGAGTTTGTCACATACAATTAACCAAAGAGTTACCAATAGTAGAAATAAGTGTGATTGTATGCTTTGTCAAGTCAAGCCAATTGTATTTTGTGTGACTATATGCATCTAATAGTCACATGAACTGTATGTTTGTGTGACCTTTTATGACATGTAGTCACACAAATCATGCTAATGGTACTGAGTTTGTCACATACAATTAACCAAAGAGTTACCAATAGTAGAAATAAGTGTGACTGTATGCTTTGTCAAGTCAAGCAAATTGTATTTCGTGTGACTATATGCATCAAATAGTCACATGAATTGTATGTTTGTGTGACCTTTTATGACATGTAGTCATACAAATCATGCTAATGGTACTGAGTTTGTCACATACAATTAACCAAAGAGTTACCAATAGTAGAAATAAGTGTGACTGTATGCTTTGTCAAGTCAAGCAGATTGTATTCTGTGTGACAATATGCATCCAATAGTCACATGAATTTTATGTTTGTGTGACCTTTTATGACATGTAGTCACACAAATCATGCTAATGGTACTGAGTTTGTCACATACAGTTAACCAAAGAGTTACCAATAGTAGAAATAAGTTTGACTGTATGCTTTGTCAAGTCAAGCAAATTGTATTTTGTGTGACTATATGCATCAAATAGTCACATGAAGGGTATGTTTGTATGACCTTTTATGACATGTAGTAACACAAATTATGCTAATGGATCTGAGTTTGTCACATACAATTAACCAAAAAGTTACCAATAGTAGAAATAAGTGTGACTGTATGCTTTGTCAAGTCAAGCCAATTGTATTTTGTGTGACTATATGCATCTAATAGTCACATGAATTGTATGTTTGTGTGACCTTTTATGACATGTAGTCACACAAATCATCCTAATGGCTCTGTGTTTGTCACATACAATTAACCAAAGAGTTACCAATAGTAGAAATAAGTGTGACTGTATGCTTTGTCAGTCAAGCAAATTGTATGTTGTGTGACTATATGCATCCAATAGTCACATGAATTGTATGTTTGTGTGACCTTTTATGACATGTAGTCACATAAATCATGCTAATTGTACTAAGTTTGTCACATACAATTAACCAAATAGTTACAAATAGTAGTAATATGTGTGACTGTATGTTTTGTCAAGTCAAGCCAATTGTATTTTTTGTGACTATATGCATCCAATAGTCACATGAATTGTATGTTTGTGTGACTTTTTATGATATGTAGTCACACATTGGAATGTGACTAACAATGATAATAAGTGTGACTATGTTTCATCTTCTAGTAACCTTTCAGAATTCAATAAAAACAAAAAACAAAATTATGGAAATCAAATTTCAATTGCATTAATATATAAAATTGAATGTACATAAGCAAATAAACAACTATAATGTCGTATAATTTACAAGTAACATACTTTTCACAAAGAATCACACTTGTAAAGACTTTGAATCACCGTATTGTAAAGTCTTTTGAGCCTTGTTATTCCTAGCTTGTTTCTTCATATGAGGAATAGTCGTAAATGTACTGCCTGTTGGAACGTTCATTGAGCGCTTAGTTCCTATCTTTGGTGCACTTTCAACAATAGCTTTTATGGTATTTGGTGGTGTTGTTTCCTTTATGGAAACAAATGCCGTGTATTAAACATTGAACTAAATATGAAAAGCTATGTATATGTAGGATGATAAATCAAGTGTATGTACCTCTTGAAAAAATAACCTTTTCCTTTGGCCATGCCACGAAACTACCTTTCACATCCTTAACAGTTTTTAAACTATTATTTCCATCATCATGTATGAATGCTGCATCCACTAGGGATTCATCGACTGAAAATTTTTAGCAATTTTTTGGTAGTGGTTGGTTATGAATCATTACATTGTCTCCATCCTTAGACTTGTATACCGTACCGTTACAAATGATAATTGTCCTAGAGATGTTCCACAGTTTTCACTTAAATGTCTGAAGAAAATATGTTTACATGCGTTAATGAAAATAAATTAAACAAGTAATTATATGAATAATGATGAAATACTTACATCTGGTAGTGATGGTGGAGACTAATTTACTTTCGATTTAGAAGGTGTACGCTTCTTTCGTAACGATGAAATATGTACGTCTTGTTGTGTCGAGGGAGACAGATTTTGTTGTGACGCGGAAGCTGGACAAATATCTTCTTGAGATTGGGAATTTTGAAGTGGAGACTTCTTTTCCAACGATCTAGTCTTATTTTTTGCTCCCCTAGTTCTAACATATACCTGCATATATACATAACAAAGTAAATAAGTCATGTATAGTACAATTTAGAAACCAAACATGTTTTTTTATAACTTACCTTTGTAGAAATGTTAAATCGGATCCGGTGGTCTAATGTGGTGGTAGATGGTGGTGGAAGCCATTGTTGGTTTAGAGAGAGAGAGAAGAGAGGTTAAATGTGTGTGAAAATAAGAGAAAATCTATTAAACTAGAAATGTGACACAAGCAACACCCCTCCTTAGAAGCAAAGGAGGGGTATATATAGTCACACACGATACGCTTAACTGTACAAGAACCTAGTCTAGTCTAAACGTGTGTGACTATGATAACTAATGGGAATTCTTAAATGTCGTCACATAAAGTGAGTTTCCAACAATCTTCCCCCATGGGACGACGTGTAGAATTCCTTACAATATTTTTTCCTAACGAGTACATAATGATAAGAACAAGAGCTTTAGTCGCCGTTTGAGTAGTCGCATCGTCGAGTATGTAGATATCAATTGTAAATTGCTACGGTTGATGGAGATGATAACTTCAGATTTTGAAGTCAAAGCTTTCCGGTGAAATGCTTGACTTCAATGTGAAAAGCGGGTTACTATCAGAAATAATAGCAAACCATATGAAGCATGTTTTAAATCGTTTAAACTTCTGCTCGAACTTTATTTACAACCCCGTGTCATTATTGAACGACATTTCTAGGTTCGTAAATATTATCGATTCCAGAAGACATGCCCTTTTTATCAAAACGTTTTTGAACACACAATTTTGAAAGATTTAGAAAAACCTTTTGAGAAATTCTTGAAAAATTGTGTTCAAAGTTTTGAAAACCAATTACTTGAGCTTAAGATTTGGAATATCTTAGGAAAGCTCAAGTCCGAGAAGTTGTAAACTTCTCGTTGTAAGGATAAGTTACCATCGGCGATAACCTTTCCTTTTATCTGAAGAACGAGTCCTAAGCTGACATTTACTTAGAAGTCGTTTTCATGAGCTTGAAAACTTTGACTGTTTTAACGGAAAGCTCATGAACGAGAAAGGTTAATTTCTCGTTATGAGGAAAATTCTCTTATTTAAAAGATACACTTTCCTTTCTGAGCTTAAAACTTCGAATGTTTTAATACAAGCTCATGACCGAGAAAGATGAATTTCTCGTTAAGAGGATAAGTTATCATAAAAGATAATCTTTCCTTTATTTTAAGTTCGAGTTACAGTCTGACATTTAACTGTAAGTCATGTACACGAGCTTAAAACCTTTGAATGGTTTTAACGTAAGCTTGTGTCCAAGAAAATTTAATTTCTCGTTAATGAGGATAAGTTTACCATCGGCGATAAACTTTCCTTTATTTGAAGAACGGGTTACCATCTGATATTTAATGATAAACCATATACACGAGCTTAAAACCTTTGAATGGTTTTAGGATAAGCTCGTGTCCAAGAAAACTTAATTTCTTGTTAAGAGGGTAAGTTATTGTTGCGTAGATAAACTTCCCTGTCTCTGAAGTCCGGGTCGTCGTCTGTCATTTAGCGAGGAGCCATTTACACGAGCTTAAAACCGTTGAATAGTTTTAATATAAGCTCGTGTCCGAGAAAACTTAATTTCTCGTTTTGAGGGTAAGTTATCGTTGCGTAGATAACTTCCCTTTCTTTGAAGTTCGGGTTACAGACTGTAATCTGACTGTAAGCCATTGTGCATGAGCTTAAAAACTTGGAATGTTTTTGATATAAGCTCATGCCCGAGAAAAATTAATTTCTCGTTGTTAGGATAAGTTTACCATCGGCGATAAACTTTCCTTTCTTTGAAGATCGAGTTATAGTCTGTGATCTGACTATAAGTCCTTGTAAGCTTAGCCATGAATCCCCTGAGACACTTGTTTCTCCGATATCTGCTTCTTCAGCAACCAAACTCTAAGAGTGTCCTTAGTTGAACGGTATACAACGATTGGACTGCTTCGTTCTTTTGGAACATCAACTTTGGTACCTGCATTCTCATTAGGAGTTTGTATACTTTTGCATGGGTTAGAGATATCTATTTTAGAAGCACGTGGGGGTTCACGGTTTTCTTTTCTTGTGTCAGAGGTGGCCTGAGGGGATGATTCACTTGTCTTAGTTGGCAAACGTTTCCTTTTATAGAAAACCTTAAGTTCAGGCTTAAGTGATGTATCATCCTTTGCAATTTCCTCCCTAGTAGTCTTCGTAGAATCAGAGACTATCCTAGTTAAAGGGCACTCGTTTCCTACAAGAGTGAAAGTTCTACCAGTGGGGCGCCACATTTTGCTAACGGGTTTGATTTTAGCTACCCACTGGGATTTAAGTCTAGCACGGGAGTTCACCTCATTAAGCAATTTTTTGATACAAGAGTCATGATTTGCCGTAAAGACACATTTTCTACATGTTTTACAAGTAGCATATTTAATGTCTGAGTAATTCCTAGATGATTGATCGATGCTCCTAGGAGACGTCATGCTATGGTTAGCAGTGTTGGGTAATCTAGAAGGCATCTGACTAGGTTGGACATTGCTATCTCTTACATGTGTCTTTTGAATAGCTTCCCTTTGACCAAAATCATGGCGCACATCAGTTGAACTATTCTTAGAGAAACTAGGGGCAATCATGTGATGAGGTCTTGCTAAAACTGATTTAGTCACATTAGGCCTAGTTGGTGGAGTGACTGTTCTAGAAATATGTCCCAAATCAACTTGGGAGGCAAACCGCGGTCTCGAGGATTGTGGTCGCTCGGATCTAAATGCAGTAGGTTGTCTGACAATCGGTTGTCTGGCGAACTGATTTGTAGGCGGTTTCCCAAAGATTGATAGTTTTTCAAGCTTAGTGTCCACACTAGGTCCTCTATTTTTCCTTAACTCGTTTTTCAACGCAGCTATAGCAAACACCTTTTCCTGAACTTGGGCTTTTAACGTTTCATTTTCTTTGAGCAATCTATCTTGGGATGCCAATTTAGACTCTAGTAACTGAATTTGTTTCAAAAGATTATCCTTTTCAGCTTTAGAATCTAAAACTTTTTGATCCAATTTTCTTTCAAGAACAACGTTTGACTTTTCAAGTTTTTCAAAGTATGTTTCAAATTTGTCCGTTTTCTTAGAAAATTCAAGTTTGGCATCCTCAAGATCTTTTGATTGTTGAGCTACAATCGTTTCGAGCTCTCTAATCTTGGAATCAGAAGCAGTCAATGAAGCAGTTATAGGATAATTATCATGATGTTTAGCATTTTGAACACTTTCTCCCCCATTATGACTCACATCGGATGAATCAGAAGTGGTATTTCTATCACTCTTTTCCATCCCATGTTTGTCATAATTAGGTTCATAATGCTCAATATGCGGCATGGCATCAGCATATACATCATATACAACATTACATTGTACCATGTTTGCAGGCTCTTCGTCATAAACGGGTAAGGTGTCATCAAGAGAGATCTCGTGAACATTCCCTGACGTGCCACTGGTATCATGTTGTCCTCCTGATTCCGTGCTCTTGCCATCGTTAGGCTCTAAGTTGTCAACCGTATGACCATTCTCCTCTTACATCTGCGTCATTGATTCTTGTACTCCATTATCATACGCTTGCTGAAGTCGTGATCTTTGATAAATCGAAGATGAGACCGATGTCATGAGTTTCAATATTGTATCACGGAAAACTCGAAGCTCGGTATGTGTATCTCGAAGAAATGACTGGCAAATCACTGAGCTTTCAGACTTGATGATATTAAATTGGAGAAAAGGCGTGAGTTGGGTCACAAGAGTCTTAAATGCAAGTGCCTATGCAGAGTGATTGAGGTTTTCATTGTTGAGTTGCTCGGCGAGTTGGGTCAAAGTGGTGAATATTGAGTCGATGAATATATGACGATCTTGTCCAAATATTGTCACAAATTCACTCCCTCCTTGAATCCATGAAAGAGTGACAAGATGAGACTGAAGCATTCGAAATGAATTTATACCACTTTCTCTAGCTTTGTCTTGCATTCGATGCAAGTCTCCATCTTTAAGTGTCGAATTTAACGATTCCATTGAAAATCGAGGAAAAATGATGTGGATGTTGTTGTTTTCAGGATTTTACAATTCGTGAAGAAATCGTGAAGCGGATTTTACGAGATTTTACACCCCAACCAATAAATAAACCGTTACAATCCTCGTTTGATGGTATGAAACTTTACTCGGCTCAAAAACTGTTGTCGGCGCAAACGATGATAAATTAAACCCGATCACAAATCCGTAGCTACTAAAAAATAAATCCCGTCACTTTGACTCGTCACTTTTGACTTCAAATCCGGCCACAATAACTTTTAACCCGTCAAATATTTTTACACGTTAATACTCTCAAAATACCCGCCTCAACACGATGAACCAAATCCAAATGTAAAGTTTGACAAAAATACAAAATTAACTAAACTAAAAAATAAACTTTTAAAAAAATATATAAATATAAAAAGGATAACTTAACGTAAAAAGATAACTTAACTAAAAATCTAAAATAAAATAAAAAAATCTAATATATATTGAAATAAAAATTTATTATTTGATATGAAAGTTGAGAGAAAATTGGGTACCAAAAATAAAATTGAGAAGAGAAAAAAAAATTGAAAACAGATTTTGAAAAATCCCACTAATCCACACGTGGCTATGACAGCTGTTGCATAATTTACTCCGTCCCACAATGTAAAACGTGTATAACCACCTTTGTAAACTCCGCCCAAATTAAAATATATAAACACTCAGATAATTATCTCACCTATTTTCTCTCAAAAACTAAACGAGGTATCTCTCTCTCTCCTCAAACCTTGTTACCATCGTCACTGTAAAACTCTCCCTAGTTTATGCCGCCTCTCCCTCACAATTTAATGGATACCATTAAACAACTCTAATGGATATCAAAACCGGATCCCAAAGCAGATACAAAAACAAAACAAAACTTACACCTCGAAACAAATTGACTCAAGAACGAATCGTCAAGATATCTCTATGGGGGTCTCTCTATGGTGGTTTTTAAAAATAAACGGCCCATAGCCATGTTTAAAAAACCTCGAGTCCAAGGCCCAAGTCGTGTGTCATGGCCCAATTGTTGCAACCCGGTCCAACATTTGGTCTATAACCAAACCAACAGCGTATGTAATTGTAATCTCCGCCCCATTTTTGACAAATGGCCACGTGGAGCCAAAGATATCCACAAAAAATCACGGTCAAATAGGAAAGTTGCAAGGTATGGGATAAATACAAATACCCCTAATTTCTCTCATAGCTCAAACCCTAATCCTCTCACTTAGAAACTTCCGCCCCACCTTTTCTCTCCCTCAAACTCTCCGTCCCCCATGTTTACACCTCCACCTAATATTCAGTCAAAGATAATACCATCAATCCCATCTAAAACGAATCTTGAAACCTTCGCTGCTATTTTTCTCTAAACTGTCGATACAACCAAACACCAACATTATCACCAAACCAATCTCCATATGCACTCCCAGGACTCATCTCAAAACAAAGTGTGACAATCGGTTGGAGTTATTCAGTTTTTGGAGAAAGCTTCAAGATCACAGATGTGGTCTCGGGTAGGTAGCATGTGCTTGATTTGAGATGAAAAATGAATTAAACAGAGTACTAGGATGATTAGATAAAACGAAAAAAATCTTTTCAAAGTTCGCGTCTAGATATGAGGTCTTTTCTTTAACAGAAAAAAAATTCGCGTCTAGATATGAGGGTATAGGTGAGGATGGGATTTGGATAGGATATAGATGGTGTTGAGGAGATAAAAAGGTGGGTTTGTTAGATTAAACTCAGTGAGTTAACTGAGTCAATGTTGGGTCGACTCAGTGAGTTAACTGAGTCAACTCGGTAATTACCGAGTTGACTCGGTTGCGTTGGTATTGTTTTTGTCACAGTTTTGGTTCACAAGTTTTTAAAAAACAGTCCCATCGGAATGTCAAACAAAAAATCCCATCGGAATGTTTTTGTTTTTGAGTCAAAGTTATGTCTTACAAATGAGTCAATCGGAAAGTAAAAAAGAATCCCATCGGAATGTTTTTCTAAGTCGTCATCGGAATCAAACAAACACCCCATCGGAATAGCTTAATCTGAATCCCCAATCTGAATGTTCAATCTGAATGACCATCGGAAAGACCGATCGGAATGACCAAATAAATAGTCTAATCGGAATGTCCTACTCGGAATCCCCATCTGAATCCCAATCTGAATGTTCAATCTGAATAGGGTTTTGAAGAAACCAAAAATGGTGGATCTGAACACTTTTGTCCTTATCTATCTGCATAAACAAGAATAAATAGACCCATAAACAGTGACCAGATTTGTATACTTTGACCATGATATGATGAAATTGAGACCCCAAAACATGTGACAGTTTGGACAGAATGGAAAAAAAATATGACGTGACAAAAAGTTTGTGACAAAATGGACAGAAAATGATATAACGAGACATAAGAAAAAATTAGACCACCAAATCGAATATACAAACACGATCCAAGGATGGAACCGAGGCTCTGATGCCAAATGTAGAAATGCTAAATCGGATCCGATGGTCTAATGTGGTGGTAGATGGTGGTGGAAGCCATTGTTGGTTTAGAGAGAGAGAAGAGAGGTTAAATGTGTGTGAAAATAAGAGAAAATCTATTAAACTAGAAATGTGACACAAGCAACACCCCTCCTTGGAAGCAAAGGAGGGGTATATATAGTCACACACGATACGCTTAACTGTACAAGAACCTAGTCTAGTCTAAACGTGTGTGACTATGATAACTAATGGGAATTCTTAAATGTCGTCACATAAAGTGAGTTTCCAACAATCTTGTTCGTAGTTGTAGTTGCAGCTGTAGTTGTAGTGTCCAAATCCTTGTTCGAAGTTATAGTTGTCTTAGACATTGGAAATAACACACCCTTCTGAAGTCCACCACCACTGATCGACGTCCTTTGCTCTTCACTAGGTATTGTGTTTAATGTATTATGTTCTAGTTGTAATACCTGCAATATATAAGTATGTTACTTGTTATTGGTATTACAGACTGAAAATCATCACATCAAAATTAGAAAACTAGTCTTACATTTAACTGACTTGGCGTTAACTCTTCTATATTAACCCCATGTGCATACATAACTTTCAACATTTTATTAAGAACTTCCTATGTTTGTGACATCTGGGTGGTTAATTCATTGACTGTAATATCTTTTTCTTTACGCGCCTGTCTCTCCTTATCAAGTTCAGTTTCAAGCATCACAATCCTTACATCAGTTCCTTGTTTCCTTCTAGGTAGATCAAAGAACTTCCTGCACGTAAATCTGCCTCCCACTCTTCTTGCATACCCTCCCCTGTCCTTTCCTAATACATGTGATAATGAATATGTGCCACTATCAACCGTCAAGGTTCCATCTTTGATCTGGTCCTCTGCTTCCAGCTGCACACAAAAAATGGTAAATAATTTATTATACGAATATAAACATAATATACAAAAATGTGCAATAACACTTAACAATCTTAGTGCCAACTTTGATTGTTTCATCAGCTGTCTCTTTTCCTGTGGAAACCTTGGTTTCCGGATCTTTGAAGCTACTAGGAATGATCATTGTTCATATGATTAAACAATCAAAGCGGAATTAGAACAACAACCATTAACAAGGTGTTTAGACACAAAAACATGAATTAAAACAAAATGGATGTTCATTATATTAATAACAAACATCCACTAGACGTGTATACATTGAATCCCACGTCTAGTGCACACACGCTTTAGGTTTACATTGTGAATATGAGTTGATGATTAAAACCTAAGACCCTTGGTTCCTTTTATAGTGTAAGGATTAGGGTTTACAAGAGATAATAACAAATAAACAAGTAAATCTTCTATTTAAATAAACTTATGCAGAATATATCTTGCATGTTTATCTAAATAGAAGCTTCCATAAGCTTCTTGTCTACAATTCTATCAACTCTTGAATTTCATGTAACAATGCTTAGATTGTACATGACAACTCTTGAGCCAACAACGCTGGATTTGTTCTTGTCAACGCCTAAATTGCTCTTGACAATGCTTAGACAATATCTTCATGTTTTCTTCGTTTTTGAGTTTCTGCCATATCAACTTTTTGACCCAACAATCTTCCCCTAGTTGATAGTGGCAAAACTGTATGTGTATCTCTTGTAAGTTGTACATGATCTTCAAATTGCTTCCCCTCAAGAGTAGCATGTATTTCTTCCCTTTTTTGTCACATCAACAAGGAAGTAAACAATGTATGCAATCTTTGAAGATTCTCCAAATGTAGCTCTATGTAATGATCTTGAAGAACAATTAATATAATATTTTTGATGTAGAAGTAGAGTAACTCAAACCTATGTTTCATATCTTGTACGATGATGTGATGAAGTATGTTGCTGATACAAAAATCCTCATCCTTTGTGAGACACTGAGCACGATAATATAACTCCTTCAAGTGATAGCAAATATGTGCATAGAGAACCATAAGAAAAATCACATACTCCTAGACCTTGTATCACTTCATCAGTAACCATGTAAGTATAAACAAGTTATCTTTAAAAGTCTATGACTGGGAGTACACAACTTTAAGATATAATAGAACACAAACTCGCGAAAATCTTCTTCAATCATCAAACTTACCATAAGAATTCTTCCCCTTAAGCTAACACTTCTTCATGACGAATCTATATGAAATAATATATCATATGTAAAAGTTACTTATGGATAACTCTTTTACAAGGCTAACCCGATTACATACTTTAAATATCCATCAAATTCCCACGAATAGTTGCCAACTCGCATTAAGATCATTAATTCCTTTTAAAAATATCCGAGCCATAAATATCAACATGATATTCTAAATTATAACGGAGATTCCATGTACCTTCGTGTGTAAATACCACCTTTTTGTGTGCTCAAAACGTACCAATTTTCTCAAACAGCAGCCTTTCTTGTGTTGTCCAATATCATCTTTATCCAGGATCTCTATCAGTTGTATTGTCCGATATCGGACAATACCTATCAGCGTTGGAATTCATATATCGGACGACACTGTCAATGCTATCAGCGTTGACTTATTCTGTCAGCGTCAAAATCCTCTTTGTCAGCGTTAATACCAACCTTGTCAGCGTCAATATTCTGCTGACGTCATCTAGGGCAACAAATCTCTTTCTAGCAGCAACTGTAGCTAACTGTTTGTATCCACAAAAATAGGAAACCATATATTTCGTTCAAAAATATGAACAAACTTTTAGAATCCTACGTTAAATAAAGAGGATATATCACAGCTATCAACATCTCATCAAATCCTAAAATATTAGGACTTTTGCAACACCATCACGTGTAAACTGCTAATCACCTTTTCTCACGTACCAGCAAATATCTCTTGATTCTTACAATTTTGACTCTTTTCTAGTTGAAATCTTCAAACCATCAGTGCCAAATTTGACACATTTAACATGAATAACCCACGTTTGAAATAGAAGATATCACCAGTAATCACTCCTAAAATTTCTCATGCTATCCTGTGATCTCCATAAGTCACACGTCATACCATCCTAAAAATCAGGATCTTTGATTGCGTGATATCCTTGTGAGAACAGTCTTTTATGACTTCTTCAAATCAGCAATGACCATAAATCAAAAGTCACGTAGCAAGAATCTCAAAGATATATACTGAAAATACATGATGTTTTCACTGAAAGAATTGCGATAAATCAGAGATTTTTATACCAAAAATTCATTCCCATATTCTTCGTATATATCCATAACATATTCCTTGATTCACGTAGAGCATAACCAATGAGTGATATGTGGACCATAACATGTAACACTAGCGTTTGAAGTATGCATACAGTACACGTATATGAAATCAAACATTGCATACCTTCATCATGTGACACCAAAACCATCTGTATAAGAATGATATCACACGTGATTTTTTCTTTTGTTACCAAAACTCTACACGAACCATAAAATCTACTTTCTTCTTTATATCAATCTGCTGGTATACCTTCATCATGGATCTAGGGTTTAGTGAAAAATCCTAATATGAAGATCAAAGAATCAGAAACTTCAATCGTTATGGATCATACTTGGGTTCATCGTAGATCCAGAGATCCACTCACCAAAGCAAGTACGATCATAATTTTAATCCAGCCATGATGAACAAGTATTCTAGGGTTTATAAATCAAACCCTAAAAAAAACGAGATCTATCTCTGCAGTCAACTTTGACGCTTAATAACTTTTGATTGGGGATAAAACAAGACAATCCCTCCGGTGGATGTTTAGATATATGTATGTAGAACACACATATAAAATTTCGTGACGATCCAACGGTTCAATCAAAAGTTATGACCTTCTGAATACTGCTTCGCACACAAAAACGTCCAAAAAATCCTAGACGGATTTTTCTTTTCTTCACCATACACGAACACCTTGTTGGTCCTAGCATCACGAGCCACGAGGCTCTGATACCAATTGTGGAAACCTTGGTTTCCGGATCTTTGAAGCTACTAGGAATGATCATTGTTCATATGATTATACAATCAAAGCGGAATTAGAACAACAACCATTAACAAGGTGTTTAGACACAAAAACATGAATTAAAACAAAAGGGATGTTCATTATATTAATAACAAACATCCACTAGACGTGTATACATTGAATCCCACGTCTAGTGCACACACGCTTTAGGTTTACATTGTGAATATGAATTGATGATTAAAACCTAAGACCCTTGGTTCCTTTTATAGTGTAAGGATTAGGGTTTACAAGAGATAATAACAAATAAACAAGTAAATCTTCTATTTAAATAAACTTATGCAGAATATATTTTGCATGTTTAACTAAATAGAAGCTTCCATAAGCTTCTTGTCTACAATTCTATCAACTCTTGAATTGCATGTAACAATGCTTAGATTGTACATGACAACTCTTGAGCCAACAACGCTGGATTTGTTCTTGTCAACGCCTAAATTGCTCTTGACAACGCTTAGACAATATCTTCATGTTTTCTTCGTTTTTGAGTTTCTGCCATATCAACTTTTTGACCCAACATTTCCTTCTTTTCTGACCCTTCAATTAAACCACAATACACCACCGGGGTGTTCTTGATCTGGTTTAATTTGTTGTTTTATGATCTTTCAAACATCAAATACATACAGATGAAAATTTAAACCAACATGGAAAACAGTGTTAGGATATTACACCAATATAACCTTACCATTTGCTCTTTTATATATACATAACCACACGTTCCATTGTATGCTGATAAAGAGACTTGGAATGCGTCAATTTATTTGCAGCTGATTTCACCTAACAAAAGAGATTACTGGATGAGAAGTTGCTAGTACGTAACAGAGTGTGTTTGTCATATGGAGTATCCAAACAATACATACATACGGTGTTTATAAATGTAAAACAAAATAGAAATTAACAATCCTAAATTCTTTTGTGGCCGTGTGGTTTACAAAAGCAACCCACTGTTCGGCATTGACGATTGCTCTGTAATTCTTTGGAACTTCATTTAGTGTTTCAGGTTTATCTAGGTTGGGAACTATGTGCTTTGCTGCCAATTCACTTCCGAAATTTCTTAGAAGTTCACCTAGCTTATTCATAACCAAGTTTTTGTAGGACACATCAAATTCAAAGTATTTATGCACATATTAACATAATGTTAATGTAAATGTAGGAATAAGACTAATAGTTGGGTAAAATGTTTTGTATGTGTACCGTGTTTCCAGTCCAAAGTTTTTTTCTTGCTTCCTCCTTCACATCTTTCCATGATAGAATATTCAATCCTATCTGCTCCCGAACAATGTGATGAGACTGCTTTTATACATAGTCTCATCGTCCATTTTGGGCTTAAAATGCATTAAATATCATTGAAACTGCCAAATATATTCTCGTGTTTGTTGCTTGTGTATTTTAGGTACGGATATTGAGGAAATGACAAAAAGATCACAAGAATCAATCAAAAACGAACACGAGAAACGAAGCCGCACAATGAACCGGACCCAATTCATGAATTTCCAAAATGGTCCTTGAATTTTGAAGATTCTACAAGAATGGTCCCTCATCTTTTGAAGACTTGGCATTTTATACCCTTGCAAAACTCATAAATTGCATTGTGGTCCCTTAAATGTCAAGAAATTACACTATGAGCCCTTGAAGAATGCCCAAATGACATTTGTGATCCTTATAAAAGTTTGAGAATAGGCTGTGCCAAATTTGACAAGTTGGCAAAAGTTGTTAAGTGTAATTTTGGAGTTGATAGCTATTTAATACAAATTGAAGGAAGGAAGAAACTTGGGGGGCCATAGTTGCCAGACAAACAAACCTTCTCCAGCCAACCCCATCACGCCACATCACGCCACTTCCATTTTTCACCCAATCACCTCACACCATCATTCCATGTCTGAATCCCACTCACCCATTTTAATAACTTAATCAGTTATTACCCTTCCCTCCTAAACACCCAATTTAAAAACAATTAAACCCAAAACGGATTAAACTTTCCCCCTAATCCCTTATAAACCCTAGAACAACCCAGGATCAATTCAAGCCAAAACAAAGGGTTTTTGCCTAATCATTTCTAGATCACTAATTAACCTCTTTGTCACCAAAACCCACATGATAAATCACCCACCACCTCACCCAAAGTCCCCACAAAAGATTCCCCTGCCCCGTCTCTTTCACACAAAACCCAACAAGGGGACATGATCAACGTCCCGTAAGTTTTTACTTGTCCTCCACACCAAATGAAGGGTCCAAGATTGAAGATTGCAGCTGGCATGTCAACATCCATCACACGACTCCACTTTGACGAATTTGAAGACCATTGACCAAGGGCATTTCTGGATTTTCAGTTAGCTAGGGTTTTAGCTTCTACATTCTTCTATTCAGTTGTATAAATACGAGCCGTTTGTGGCATTGTATCCTTGTTCCAGATTTTTCTCAATAATTTGTAATTCCTTTTTAATATAATGAAAGTTGGTATTTTTTATGCAAATGTAATTCCTTTTCTTTGTTAAAAGTTGGTGTTTTGTTGAGTATAAATCTGAGTTCCAAGTTTACAAAAGTTTGTTGTTTAACCTGATTTATCAAGGTTGGTTTGAAGATTTCAAAAAGTTTTTTTAAAAGGTTTCTGAATTTGCTCTTGTTAAAAAAACATGTTTTGAAAGTGTGGAAGTTGATTTGTTTAAGTTGATTGTAAGAAGAAGATTTTCAAAAAGTTCTAAAAAAGAAAAGAAAGAAAACAGATTATTTGTTATTGTGCTCTATTGTTCTTAGTAGGAAAGCACTTGGAGATTTCGACTGTTTTTCCAAGGTTCAGCACAAGCCCCAGCTTATTTGGAGATGGCTATGCAGCCATTGAAGGGCCTGGATGTGGTTCCCTCTAGGTAAACTGGTTTTGAATCCTTATTTCCTAGTTTAAATGGTTTGGTGGATTTGTATGAAAATTGTTTAAGTGCTTGTTGAATGGTTTGATATTGCTCACTTTAGGTTTGTATGCATGCTAGAAGCTTTGTCAATCAGTTTGAGTAGAGTTTGAATAGAATTGGTTTGATAATTTTCAGTTTCTGAATATTAAGGGGTGTTTGGAATTTGGTTTTAACTGAAATTATTGACAGCTTCTGGTCTTGAATCGTTCTAGATACACTCCTTTTAGTAGTTATAGGTATTATTAGTCATAGGTTTTGATTTTGATAGGATTTTTAAGCAAGTAGCGTGTTGAAATTTGGTAGAAAATAGCTAAAATTCAGTTAATCATGTTTCTGCCAGTTTTTGTGTGATTTTGACCTTCAAATCTTGCTAGCTGCTAGATATTAGGTCCACTTAGGGTTGTGTATCATTTGTAAGTCATCTTGGTAGTTTGTATGCAAGTTTTAAGCTGTTGAAACTCATCATTGTGCCAATTGAATCAGCAAACTGTTCATCAGATAGGGTATTGCTTAATCAGTAACTTTCATGGGCTTGTTTGTGTGATTTTTGGCTTGGATTTGTGTTTTATATGCTCTTATTGACTTCCCACAACCCAACTGGTTGTGGGAGTGCCTTATTGCCCAGTAATAAGCTCACAACAAGCTTTCCTAAGCTTATTGGTCAACTGACCATTTAATTACACTAACAGTGGGAACTAAGTTCCCCCTGCTTGTGCACTTGTTTCCACTGCCAAGCTAAAAGACAAAAACAATGTCACATGTCACTATCAGATTTCTCTTTTTTTTGTCTTTAGTGCCTAAATTTAGGAATTAGGGTTTCAAATTTGTTTCATTATTTTTTTAATTTAATTTGTGATTTTTCAGTTTAATTAGTTTTTAATTTACTGTTCATTTAATATTTTTTAGATTAAATTGCTATTTTTAATTAACTTTTTACTTTCTGTTTTTGTCTTTTAGTGACAAAAATATTTATTTTTTAGTTTTAAAATTTTTCATAGATTAAGAAAAATAATTTAAGATTTTTAGTTTAAAAAGTTTTTACTGTTCACTTTTTAATTATTTTTTAGAATTAAATTAGTTTAATTAGGGTTTTATTTATAACAGTTTTTGTCTTTTAGTGAAAAATTTTATATTTTTCAAACTTTTTCATTTTTCTACTATTTTTTAGTATAATTTAGGATTTTTAAAAGTGTCAAATTATTTTTAGCATTATTTTATTATTTTTTTATGATTATTTTAGTTTAAAAATAGTTTTTAGTGATTTAAAAATAGAAAAATAGTTTTTAAAATTTAGGAAAAATACTTTTTAATCTTTAGATAATATAAGTAAGTTATTTGTTCAATAAATAATATTTTGGACATTTTGTTAATTATATTTAATTTTAAGGCTTTAATTAGCATTTAAAATTAAATATTTAATTAATAAAAGGTTTTAAAATATTTTTGTTGGATTTTTATTCTTATTTATATTATTCTAGACTTAGTTTTAACTTTTAATTAATTTTTAGGTTTTAAAAGTTTTAATTTGTAGCTTTTTACGGTTTTACGTGAACGACCTTTTCGTCTTAGCTCGATCCGTCTTCGTAACCGTCATTCTCTTCTCACCCCATTTCTATTTTTATTTTTCTCAATATAATCACAAATCAAAATCAATTCATTACACAACGCACTAGCCTCCTTGAGAACGAACTCACGTTGGGTCATTTACACACGGTTTTCCTAAATCGTCGTGCTTACCCTATATTTTAGGTGCTTGTTTTTCCTAAAGCAAGTGTCTAATTTTACAACTATCATTTTGGCGCCGCTGCCGGGGAGGCGTGTTGTGTTTTGATTGGAATTGTTGTTTTTATATACTAACCATAATTAGTATTTGTATTAGTAGCACTCTACTAATACGTATTATCGGTTTTCGGTTTTTGTGTGAATACTATTACTATAGTGTATACGTAGAACAATAAATTCACAAGTACTCCAAATACGTGAGAAATCACAACCTTGACTTGGGAGGTCATTACCCAATCATTGTATTCGAATCTCAAACCAAAGAAAAAGGCAAAAATAGATAAATACTTTCGTGAAGCTCAATCTTGAAAAATACAAACTATAAGGTGGGTATAAGGCGGATATTATAAAATATATCCTAAGGAAAAAGGCTCTTAAGTGCTTCGCGCCACCTCGTTTCCCCGCTTGCTTGTGAGTATTTGATTTTGAGAGCTAATCGAGGGTTTTGCCGCCCAAAGTATTACTAAGTATCATATATATTTTCTTGGTTTCCATTGATTAAACCCTCTTGAACGTTTTGGTGTCCCACCAACGTTCTTAAGTCATCGAAGGCGTTCACTTCACGTGATCGTTTTCATTCCTTGAGGCTTCTTTAATCAAGAGATTTGATTATTGAGGAGATTTGTAGATTTGTGTCTACTTAATACATTCACCAAATTCCAAAAAGGTTAATACAATCAAAAACCACACAAAAAAATTGAAAAAATACAAAACACCAAAAAGAATCTTCTTTGCTCGTCCCCTCGTTGTACGTGACGTTTATGCTAACTCGTAATCAAGCAAGACGTGCACGTAAACGGAAGAACAAAACTCCCACTCCAAACAATTCTAGTGAGGAGTCTCCTATTGACGAACCCATTGTAAAAGAAGCACCAACCATGGCGAATCGAACTATGATGGAGTTACTTCAAGCACCCACCGAGGGTTATGGAGAAGTTATTGTGATTCCCGCTATCCTTGTGGAGAATTTTGAGGTGAAAACGGGTTTGTTGTCGATGATCCAAAACAACAAATTCCGTGGTGATGAGAAGGACAATCCACACAACCATATCCGCCAATTCAATCGTCTTACCGCCACTTGCAAGTTTAAGGATGTCTCGAATGACTCGATTAAGATGATGCTTTTTCCGTATTCCTTAGCGGGGCCCGCTAAAATTTGGTTAGAGAAAGAGCCACCCAATTCTATATTGACGTGGAAGGATCTCATGTCTTAATTCGTGAACCAATTTTTTCCGCCCTGTAAGACTACGCACTTGAAAAACGAGATTTCAAAATTTTCACAAGAGTGTAATGAAAGTTTTTCAACGGCTTGGAATAGGTTTAAGGAAATGTTACATGAATGTCCTCATCACGGTTTTTCCGACTTGCATCAAATTGACACGTTTTACAATGGACTTAATGATCATGAAAGAGATTATTTAAATGCCGCCGCGGGTGGTAATTTTTTGTGTAAAACGGTTGAGGAAGCCTTGGTGATAATTGAAAATAGGTCTAAGGTTTATAGCCCTCGTAACACACCGAGTGTTGCCAAATTGGGTTCATCATCGTCACCATCGTCTCGTAGCATTAATGCCTTACATGATGAAGCAAATGAGGAGAATCGGTTTTTTGATAGTGTTAATGCAAGTAATGCCTAAAAACATTATTAGTGTTAACTAATCTTTCTTAGTTTTGATCACAACAAACCATACAACACATTTAGTGTAGAAACACAAAATAAATTATTTAACTAACACTATCATCAAGGTAATAATCATATCACTAACCTTTCTTAATCATACTTAGTGATCATCAAAATGATTATCCTTAAAACTCACTTTTGCTAATAAGACAAAAGACTTTTTAATAAACTTTCTTTTTTAGAAAATGTTTTATTAAAATGGAAAATGAAAATTTGAAAATGGCATATTCCAAATGCTGTTAGAATATCCTTTGAAGGGTTTAAATACCTCAGATATTCCCACCCTACTAAAAGACAAAAAACTGAGCGGAGTCTAGTGGCGGTACCTTAAGTACCTACACGGTACCTTAGCGATATGGTACCGCGGGGTGAGATAAGGTACCGCGCACAGTAGCCGCTATATATCCGTTGTAACTTTGTCTCCTTTAAATAGTGGGTCAAATCTCATTTTCCAGCAAGCCTCTTGGACGTTTTTCTCAGCCCTTTTTCTATTTTCTATAGCATAATCATTAGTAAATGATCACTTAACTTGTTAAGGATGTTTACATATGATTATCCTCTTGATCCCCTCCTTTACCATGTCCAATGAGAAGATCACTCACTCACTAGTGTTGTGATAAAGATGAATCTATGAGCTAGTCATATTCATCATGATACCCCTTTTTGTTTTAGGCCAATCCAATGTATTTATGAATACTTGGACTAGTTGTGTTCATCCAAGTTATTTGTGGATACTTGGATTTGTTGTGTACATCCATTGCATATGTGTTTGCTTGGATTTGTATTGTGTAAATCCAAGCTACATGTGTGTACTTGGATAAGTCTAGTTGAGTTGTAATAGATTTGATTAGGAGTTCTCACTAAACTATAAAGTGATGTGGTTGTGTCTTGTGAGTTCTCACTAAACTTTAAAGTGATTAGTAGTTGTGTTGTGTGAAGTTCTCACTTAGCTTCAAAGTGAAGAGTCGTGAAGATTGGTTCTAGCTTTCGATTAGAACTCGACATCTAGCCTTGTGTCGTAAAATGGTGAAGTAGGCAACGTCGTGAAGATTGGTTCTACCTTTTGATTAGAACTCGACATCTAGCCTTGTGTCGTTAAATTGTGAAGTAGGCAACATCGTGTAGATTGGTCCTAGCTAAAGATTAGGTCTCGACATTTAGCTTAGTGTCGGAAAATAATGTAAGCAACGATGTAAGGTTTTCTCCGCCGAGAAGGGCGCTTGTGGATATAGTGGAAATCTCGAGTAGGTGTACTCGAGGAGTGGAGTAGAAACGAGGATAGAGCCTCGTTGTCGAACCACTATAAATCTTGGTGTCTTCCCACTAGGTTGTCTCCTTCCTTGCTCTTTACTTATTTCATTATCATTATACTTGCTTATTATCATTGCTAGTGTATTTAAATTGAACCTAATCATTATGCAACTTAGCATCAAGTAAAAGATAGTTTTGATACAAACCAAATTGAAAGTAATTTTAATTTGGTCACCAATCGAAGAGAAACTATTCAACCCCCCCTTCTAGTTTCTACAATTGGTATCAGAGCGATGGTCACTCAAGATCTTTGAAGTATATTGTACTTTAAAACTTGGATCGATCCATTTTCTCCTCAAATTAGAAGGTCTAGTTGTACTAAAGTTTCTCTTTGGTCAAAACTATGTTTTCTTTGAAAAATAGGTCTTTTAATTAAAAATATTGCATCTCACTTAAGATTAGTAGCCTTTATGCATTTTAGATATACTCTTGAAATGTATCTACTAGTTTGCATCTTGCTTTGTGTAGGTACTCATGAAGACTAATCAATTAATTGGTTATGGATTGAGTTACTTGCACTTGTAGAAGAATCATTTTCATTGATCTTTAACATCTTTGAATAATGATACCAAGATGATTGGGAATGATACTAGTCCTTGAAGACTTAGTACTCATCATAGTCATTGATTGGGCATAGCACTTATTCCTTCATGGATTGCTCTTTGTGGCCAAGGTACGCTCTCGTTCTTCCACACGCCCTTTGATCATTCTTTTGATCATTACTTGACTATGTGCTTGTTCTTGGCATCCTTGCCTTGACATTTATTTGTGGTTTGTGTTTCTTTTCTTTTATCCTCTCAAACCTTCATTGCTTGGATACTTGACTCACTATGGTGATGTAGAGTGAGTTAGTAGAAGCTTAAAGTATCAAGCATGATTTCCATGGTTTGCACCCATACGGTTAGTAGGCCCTTTGTGGGAGAGAAAGTGAATTAATACTTTGCTCATATTTTGGTTTAGACTAAGACTATTATTGAAAGTGATCTTAGTTTAGACTTGAATAATTGCTTTGTGCTTATTCATTACCAAAGCCGTTTATCGTTTCGCCGGAAAGGCACGTCTTAAACCACTATATATGACACAAGCTCTTCGTTTCAACTACATGAAGATTGTCATTAATCCCTTGAGCATTGATCCTAGTCTTAATTCACTTCTCTTGACTTCTCTCCACTTAGTCGTTTTGCTACGAGTAGTCGTTTGTCCGTTTCGGTTCTTTTCGATCTTGATTTAACTCGTAATCCTTCATTAAGGCATATTGCTTAGTGTTATGATGATCCAATGATATTCTAAAAGGCTCATGATTTAATTTTAAGTATTTTAGAAAAACTGGATTTTCAAAATTTCGCATTTTCCAGAGACAGAAACCTGCCTCTGTAGGCGGTTCCTTATCTCCGCGGCTCAAACCCGCGGTACCTTATCGATAAGGTACCGCGGGCAGAAACTTTTGTTAGAGCGCCAGTTTGTGTTTTTTATTCTTTTTCAAACCAAACTCTCTCTCTCCCAAAAACACACAGCCGACGGGTTTTACCTTTTCCACCATTGTTGAAGCTTCCAAAACCCTCAATCACTCAAATTAATTGATTCCAAGTTGTGGGTTTCACTCATCCTTCATCTAGCATCAATTAATTGTAAGTATTTTCTTTCAATTTCATCTATTTTGTTCTAGGGTTCATCCTTTCATAATTGGGGATTTTTAAAAATGAAATTGAATTAAAACCTTAATAGGAATGTGGGTTGACATGGTAATCTTACTATGATTCCTTAGGTTGATATTCATTAAGATTTCACTAAAACCCACTTATAGAACAAATCCGAATTTAGGCTAAATGATTTTGGTTGAATTATGGATTTGAGATGAACCCATGAACAAGTAGGTAATGACATTGTTAATGCTTACCTAAAAACCTTGTTTTGAAAAACCAATGATCTAATCCATTGTTGATATAACATAGATCATGTATTCTTGGTTAATGATGGAATAGACACATTGTGAACATGAAAATGATAAGGATTCAATCCTATGTTTGTCAAGAAATTGATATAACACATTTTCATTTTTCGTTTTCCTTTTTGATTTTCATATGAGTGATTGGAGAAATATTGTCTTGTGTTTGTATTTAGGTACTTAATCATGCCTTCTCAATATCAAAAAGATCATCAATACACTAAAGATTATATGCCCGACATCTCCCAAACCTATGCTTCCCCCAACTTCAAAACGCGTTTCCATCCCTTTCCACTCGTTGTTTCCATGAGGGTAGAGTCGTTGACAAGGAAATAACGGGTTATGTCTATATCCTATCTATGTTTGAGATTTGGGGGTTTGATTGCTTGCTCAACATAGAAGAAGATATTTACCCCTTATTTCTTCTTGAATTCTTTAGCACCTACTCCATGATTGAATACAATGGACAAATCTTCATTCGTTTCGTATTGAATGATCAATTGATTCAATACTCTCTTGAAGACTTTGGTCAAATTCTCGGTGTGCCATATGAAGGCACTTGTCGTTTTACGGATAAATGGAGACTTGATGCTCTCACGGAATCCTTCGATAAACCTCCAAATGACCACACTGAAATTGATCTAGAGTTCATTCTTGAAATCGTCTCGAAAGAGCGTGATGGTAACGTTGTGAGAAGCCTTCATTCAAATGTACGAAATGTGAATCAATATGAAGTGCTCTCTAGCGACCTTAAGGATTTTATGGTTCAATGGGCCAATATCCTTAGGGAGAATGTCTTTTGTCTTGGTGGAAACCGAGATCATATCCCGGCGTGTATGGTGCATATGTTGAGTTGCATATTCACATCCACCAAGTACAACTTGGCATTCTATATCGCTCGACGAATCAATTATGCCCTTTCGAAGCCCAAGACAAACCTTCCCTATGCTATGCTTCTAACTCGCCTTTTCAAAAGGGTTGCGCCTGATTTTCCCCACCTTGATCTTTCTCGCTTCTACCCGGTTCATCGGGTTATGTTTCCCATTCAAGAGGCATATGCTAGAAAGACAAGAAGTGATCGAGGATCGAGAAAATCTGTTCATCAAGAGATGGATGATGAGGACATGGACATGCCAACAAGTGATGGTGACGACATAGGTACTAGTTCTCATTTCCACTCTTCGAGTAATTCCCATCCATCCTCAAACCCATTCGAGGATGAATTTGAAGACTTAGCTCCTCCTCCTCATCATTCTAGCGAAGTACCGGAAGATCTCAATATGGAGCATCTTTACCGCGAAAACCTTAGAACTCGAGGGGAATTGCACGAACACCGGGTTGAATCAAGAAAAGGTTTCAAGTTCTTGGGGAATATGATCAAGGGATTGGGGAAGAAGAGAAGGTGAAAGCATTGAAGCTTTTCTAAGAATACATGTTGGTAAACATGTATTGTTGAACAATTTTATTTTATCTTGGATATGTATTAACTTGTGATTGCATGTTAGAATTATCATTTATCTTGTTCCTTAATGTTAATTATGCCTTCATGTTTGTGTTTTACATAGCTTTGTGCATGCCATATGATAGTTAGCTTATTAAATTATGATCTGTAGTTAACTTTGGCTTGTGAAACCTTTGGGAAAAATCTGGGTTTATCAAAAGCTGAAATGGGAAATTTTTGAAAACCTTCTGGTCGCGGTTCCATATCGACCCGCGGTTCCTTATCGATAAGGTACCGCCGGTCCTAGATAAGGAACCGCCGGCCACTGTGCACGACAACATCTTTGCTTTACACTGTTTTCTTAATTTTGTGTAAACCTTGCATGATTTTCAGTAATAAACTGCACATTTCCTAAACTAGGGTATCTAAATTCATTATTCACCTAAAATGATTTTAACCCATTACTAGTTTGGATCATCCCCTCAACCATTTAAACCCACCTTGTTTGCATGTTCTTCACACATCAAACATACTTCCCTAAACCTTAAACCACCCTAATCAACCATGGTGTGTACCAAAACCTCAAACACTTCCAAGACCTCCACCCCAAGAAAAACACTCAAAATAAGGGTTAAGGTAGCTAAGCCTAACTCTTCACCTTTCCTCACACCAAAGAATGAGAATGTTCCTATCCTCATTTCTTCATCACCTTCCCCACCTCTTGCACCATGCAAGACCTCCTTCACCCATGGTACTAACCACTCCATTGGTTCTACCTCCTCTTCGTTCAATTCTAGAATGAATGAGCTTTCTTCACCCTTCACTCCAAGTGCACCCTTGGAAGTGACCACACAACCTCAACCAATCCAAAGCATTCCTTTTGGGAATGACTTTGATGATATTTTGGTGACTTCACCATTTACCCCTCACAACTCACCCATTTCACCAACCTTGGAGGATTTACCTCCACACTCACCCATTTCCCCTTTGAGGAACATGCCTCCACTTTCACCTACTTCACCCTTGGAGAACTTGCCTCCTCCACCTCCACCCAACTCAAACATCCCAATTTTAGGTGTCCCTCTTTCCCTCCTCTTGGGTGATCCTTACTTTGGGTTTCAACAAACTCATGGTCCTAGATGTCCATGTTGTCTCTACAACCACTTCCTCATCCAAAACCTAAGGATGGATATGTATGGACTTCATAGGGGTTTGCAAGATTTCTTGCTTACTTTGTTCTCCATGGCTCCTCCTAGGAGATGAATGATGGAGTTCTTTTAATAAAGTTTTTCAACAACAAGCCAAAGAAAACCACCTATCTAGATTTTATGATAAGCTAGCTATGTATTAGTTAGTCTTTATTTGTCTTTGTACTTGTTTCACTAATGAATGTTTCATGTTGTTGTGTTATGGATTTAGCTTTGTGTGATTCTATCCTTTTGTGCACACTAATCAACTTTAATTTGAAATTAAAATTGAACCTAAATCTATCACAACCCCTAAACTTGACTAAAATTAGTTCAAAATGATATCTAAATTATTTTGTCACCCTTTGTCAAGACATTCTTTGTGAATGTGTTGCTTTATGCAACCCTAGCATATTTTGGTTCTAATAGAGGTAAAATTCCAAGATTTGCAACTTTTTGAAAAAGTCTTAGTTTTTCCCAAAACCCAGGAAAAACATTGTTCAAAGTCCACTGGACGCGGTTCCTTAAGGACCCACGGTTCCTTAGTGATATGGAACCGCCGGACCATATAAGGTACCGCGGCCAGAAAGTGATTTTTGACGAATTTTTGGTCAAAACCTTTAAACCCTATTCCCAGTCAAGATTCCTTGTTTACTCAAATTGACTAAACATTCCTTGACAATACACATTTTGTATTCAAATTCTTACCTTGATTACATTTTACTTATACCCCAACCTTGAGATTTCATTCTCACACCTTCCCAACCTTGAGAATTCATTCTCACATAACCTTGAGATATCATTCTCACACTCTCACAATGCCTAACTCCTACATTCCTAACCTTGACATTTCTTTGTCACAACCCCACTCACCCAAAGCTTGCTCATCCAAGCTTTCAAAGAAACCGAAAATCTCGGTTCGACCCGTTTGGGTTAAGAAGAATGAACCATCTTCGTCCAAACCACCCAAAAACCCTACCTTCTCTCCAATCAAGTATTGGAATGAGACTTACACCATAAAACCCATCACCGGAGCAAAAGAACATGTTCCACCACCACCACAATCCTTCAATACCCCCTAACTCAATGACCTTTCCACCTTCCCAAACCTCACAAGGCATTGTGAAAATACTCCCAAACCCTTTACCCCACCACCACCAAACCCTAAGTTTGATGCCATACCCACATCAAACGATTTTGTGTTGCATCATGGATCCTCGTGTGATAGTTGCCGATTTCAACAAATTGAACTTGCTCATGTGTATGAGAAGTTAAATTTTCTTGAATTCCTCCTCACTCGACCTCCTATTCAAGTTTTCGTTCTGGTGGACAAAACTTCGAATGATGCATCGTCGTCTTTTTAGTTTTATTTTTTTAAGCAATCTTGGAAAATATCACTATTAGACTAGCTTATGCTTAGTGGTTTATTTTCCATATTTATTGCTTTTAGATACTCATACTATGTGTATGACTATCCTCTTTGTTGTATTTTTTGTAACTTTTGTGTTATTTGTGTGCTATCTAATTAGTTCTATTTTTGAGTTGATCTTGGTTAATTTTTACAATTGCTTATGGGTGATTCCATCAATTCTAAAGCTTTAACCCATTGACAAGCTTATCATCTTCATTTTTATTGAAGTTTGATTTTGTAAATTACCTCTTTGGACATACTTAGCAAAATACTAGCTTCTAATTTGAGATTTCTTCTCTTTATCCCTCTCAAGTTACTTAGTAGGTAGTGATCATATATACATTGGTGTTTCTTTCCTTTCTACTAACCTTTGTGTAGCATGTCACCTTAGCTCACAAACTTGGTGCCCCAAGCAAGGGGGAGCAACCACCAAGGGGGAGCTACTAGCAAAGTTCGATGCACTTCAAAGACTTATGCTAACCTTTTTGCTATGACAAAGGGGGAGAAATGATAGTGATAAACTAGTTAATAATTCCATAGTTTGTGTTTATACGTAAATGAGTTTATCGTTTGTCGTAATCAAAAAGGGGGAGATTGTTAATGCAAGTAATGCCTAAAAACATTATTAGTGTTAACTAATCTTTCTTAGTTTTGATCACAACAAACCATACAACACATTTAGTGTAGAAACACAAAATGAATTATTTAACTAACACTATCATCAAGGTAATAATCATATCACTAACCTTTCTTAATCATACTTAGTGATCATCAAAATGATTATCCTTAAAACTCACTTTTGCTAATAAGACAAAAGACTTTTTAATAAACTTTCTTTTTTAGAAAATGTTTTATTAAAATGGAAAATAAAAATATGAAAATGGCATATTCCAAATGCTGTTAGAATATCCTTTGAAGGGTTTAAATACCTCAGATATTCCCACCCCACTAAAAGACAAAAAACAGAGCGGAGTCTAGTGACGGTACCTTAAGTACCTATGCGGTACCTTAGCGATATGGTACCGCGGGGTGAGATAAGGTACCGCGCACAGTAGCCGTTATATATCCGTTGTAACTTTGTCTCCTTTAAATAGTGGGTCAAATCTCATTTTCCAGCAAGCCTCTTGGACGTTTTTCTCAGCCCTTTTTCTATTTTCTATAGCATAATCATTAGTAAATGATCACTTAATTTGTTAAGGATGTTTACATATGATTATCCTCTTGATCCCCTCCTTTACCATGTCCAATGAGAAGATCACTCACTCACTAGTGTTGTGATAAAGATGAATCTATGAGCTAGTCATATTCATCATGATACCCCTTTTTGTTTTAGGTCAATCCAATGTATTTATGAATACTTAGGCTAGTTGTGTTCATCCAAGTTATTTTTGGATACTTGGATTTGTTGTGTACATCCATTGCATATGTGTTTGCTTGGATTTGTGTTGTGTAAATCCAAGCTACATGTGTGTACTTGGATAAGTCTAGTTGAGTTGTAATAGATTTGATTAGGAGTTCTCACTAAACTATAAAGTGATGTGGTTGTGTCTTGTGAGTTCTCACTAAACTTTAAAGTGATTAGTAGTTGTGTTGTGTGAAGTTCTCACTTAGCTTCAAAGTGAAGAGTCGTGAAGATTGGTTCTAGCTTTCGATTAGAACTCGACATCTAGCCTTGTTTCGTAAAATGGTGAAGTAGGCAACGTCGTGAAGATTGGTTCTACCTTTTGATTAGAACTCGACATCTAGCCTTGTGTCGTTAAATTGTGAAGTAGGCAACGTCGTGTAGATTGGTCCTAGCTAAAGATTAGGTCTCGACATTTAGCTTAGTGTCAGAAAATAATGTAAGCAACGATGTAAGGTTTTCTCCGCCGAGAAGGGCGCTTGTGGATATAGTGGAAATCTCGAGTAGGTGTACTCAAGGAGTGGAGTAGAAACGAGGATAGAGCCTCGTTGTCGAACCACTATAAATCTTGGTGTCTTCCCACTAGGTTGTCTCCTTCCTTGCTCTTTACTTATTTCATTATCATTATACATGCTTATTATCCTTGCTAGTGTATTTAAATTGAACCTAATCATTATGCAACTTAGCATCAAGTAAAAGATAGTTTTGATACAAACCAAATTGAAAGTAATTTTAATTTGGTCACCAATCGAAGAGAAATTATTCAACCCCCCCTTCTAGTTTCTACAGATAGATTTTCTAATCTTATGTCCCATTGGAAAGCTCAAGAAGCTTCGAATTCCGCTTCGGTTAAAGCGGTTGCTAAGAGTTGTTTGTCTTGTGGTGGAGCTCCTGATCTTTCCGAGTTCATTACCGCGGATGGTAACACTTCGAGTGCTTATATAGCCACGAGAACTTATAACCAAAACGGTCAAGGTTCCCGCCAAAATCAAGCTCCACCAAATCAAAATGCTAATAACTATCGAAACAACAATCAAGGTGGTAATTATCAAGGCAATCAACGTAATTACAACAAGGGTAATTATCAAAGTGGAAATGGGCAAATTTCAAACCAAAACCAAAACCGTGATTTTCAAACTACCACACAAGGTTTTCAAAATGATCACACCAAAAATCTTCAAGGAGAATTTTTGAATTATGCTAAGGCAAACGATGCTAAGTTTGATAATATGCAACGTGAAATGGTTAGCTTAAGATCCGAGTTGAAAAACGAGCTTAAAAATGAACTTGCTAATGAACTTAAGACTCATGCTAACAAAATGGAAGGAAATGTTCAACGACTCCAACAAAATCAACAAAAAATGGAGCAAGGTCAACATGAGATTAAGCAAGAATTGTTAAAAGCGGATGCTAGGCAATCTAAGTTTGAAGACCGAATGGGAAAAATGTTTGAAGCTATCATGTGTAAACCTTCTTCTTCGGGTGGTCTTCCTAGTGATACCATCGTGAACCCGAAAGGAGAATTGAAGGTTATTGCTACTCGTAGTGGTAAAACTTTCAAAGAACCCATTTCTCGTCCAAGTACTTCTATGGAGAAGGAAAAAGAGAAAGAACCCTAGGTGATGGTCGAAAAGGAGCAAATTCCAAGCCCACGAAGTACCGCTCAAACCACACCTACAGTTGAACCAATAGTGGAACCCGAGATTCCAAGGCCGATGCCTATGCCCCAACCCACACCACCCTTACCTTACCCTTCAAGACGAAACAAGGAAAAGGCACAAGAACGGAATAATTATCAATTTGAACTTTTTATGAAAATGTTTCGTGACTTGCATTTTAATATAAGTTTTGCCGACGCCTTGGTCATGATGCCTCGATTTGCCGCGAACTTCAAAAGTATGTTGAATAACAAAGAGAAATTGCAAAAATCGTCTAGTTGTTCTTCGGTTTTTCTTAGCCGCATACCTCAAAAAGTCGGTGATCCCGGAAAGTTTTTAATCCCATGTGCTATACAAGATATGGAAGAATGCTACGCCTTGGCCGATCTTGGTGCTAGTATTAATTTGATGCCTCTTGAGATTTTTAAGTCGCTCAATCTTCCCAATCTCACTCCTTCAAGAATGTCAATCGAGATGGCCGATCATTATACGATTCTAGCTTGTGGAGTAGCCGAGGACGTCTTCGTGAAAGTTGGAAAGTTCTACTATCCCGTAGACTTTATTGTTGTTGACATTCCCATCGATCCTAAAGTTCCTCTAATTTTAGGTCGATCTTTTTTGGATACCTTGTTGGAAATACGTTTTACGTATTTATGAAGGATCGGTCGCTCCAACGATAATTATGTAATGGGCTCGTGATCTATTTACTTATTGTATAGTCCATATAGCCCACATGTAGGGTGGGCTATATATAACCCCTCCTAGCATGTTAGGAGGGGGTTGTTGATTCTCATTCACACTTAATCATATTTCCATCTTTACTTTCTCTCTCTACCTTTCCCCTTTTCTCTCATTTCTCTCTCTAATCCCTATCTCCTTCCTTCATTTCCTTATGTTTATCATCTAAATCAACCATCTAAATCCACCAAATCCATCACATAGAATAGGCCATTAATTACGTAGACCTTCAATTGGTATCAGAGACTTGGTTAGTTTGGTTTATTCTTGTTTTATTTCTTTTTGATTTTGGTGGGTTTTGATTTAATCATGCTTAAATCATAAAAAGTTTGTATTAGTGTTCTTTAAGAAAAACCATCTTGATTCTTAGTGTTTTTGGTATTTTTGTGATTGGGATTAGTGGATAAGTATTAGTTGTTACTTATTTTAGTCGAAAGCACAAAACTTTTTGGGTTATTTGGTCAAAATCCGGGCTTAATCTTCATTGTTACTGTTCGACTGTTCATCGGAACAATCTTCTGTTCATTCAGCAAAAGTTCCGGATCAAGAAGTTCCGGATCAAGGAGTTCCGGATCAAGGAGTTCCGGATCAAGGAGTTCCGGATCAAGGAGTTCCGGATCAAGGAGTTCCGAGTCAAGAAGTTCCGAATCAAGAAACTTCCGAACCAAGAAGTTCCGGATCAAGCCAAACTTCCGAACCAAGAACTTCCGAGTCAAGAAGTTCCTGATCAAGCCAAAGTTCCGGATCAAGAACTTCCGAGTCAAGAAGTTCCGGATCAAGCCAAACTTCCGAACCAAGAACTTCCGAGTCAAGAAGTTCCGGATCAAGCCAAAGTTCCGAACCAAGAACTTCCGAGTCAAGAAGTTCCGGATCAAGCCAAAGTTCCGAATCAAGAACTTCCGAGTCAAGAAGTTCCGGATCAAGCAAAACTTCCGAACCAAGAACTTCCGAGTCAAGAAGTTCCGGATCAAGCCAAAGTTCCGAACCAAGAACTTCCGAACCAATAAGTTCCGGATCAATCCAAAAGTTCCGAATCAAGGTGATCTTCCGGATCAATCCAAAAGTTCCGAATCAAGGGAGTATTGGATTCCGATTTGTTTTATCAAACGGTTGAGTCGACAAAAATTTCTTGAGCTGACAATTGAGTTGTCATTCATCGACTTTCAATGGATTTCTTGAATTCGACATCGAACAAGGGAGAATTACATAAAGTGCAAGCCAACGCGAGAGAAAGTGGTATAACTTCATTTCAAATGCTCCAGTCTCATCTTGTCACTCTTTCGGGGATTCAAGGAGGGAACGAATTTGTGACAATCTTTGGACAAGATCGCCATATATTCATCGACTCCATTTTTACCACTTTGACCCAACTAGCCGAGCAACTCAACCATGGAAACTTTAATCACTCTGCATCGGTTCTTGCATATAAGGCTCTTGTGACACACCTCACGCCTTTCCTCCAATTTAATATCATCAAGCCTGAAAGTTCAATGATTTGCCAATCGTTTCTTCGAGATACACATACCGAGCTTCGAGTTTTCCGTGATACGATTTTGAAACTCATGTCATCGGTCTCGTCTTCGATATATCAAAGATCACAACTTCAGCAAGTGTATGTTAATGGAGGGCAAGAATCAATGACGCAGATGCAAGAGGATAATGGTCATACGGTTGACAACTTGGAGCCTAACGATGGCACGAGCACAGAATCAGGAGGACAACATGATGCCAGTGGCACGTCAGGGAATGTTCACGAGATTTCTCTTGATGACACCTTACCCATTTATGACGCAGAGCCTGCAAACATGGTACAATGTAATGTGGTTTATGATGTATATGCTGATGACATGCCGCATATTGAGCATTCTGAACCTAATTATGACAAACATGGGATGGACAAGAGTGATAGAAATACCACTTATGATTCATCCGATGTGAGTCATAATGGGGGAGAAAGTGTTCAAAATGCTACAGTTCATCATGATAAATGCTTTATAACTGCCTCGTTAACTGATTCTGATTCTATGATTAAAGAGCTCGAAACGATCGTAGCTCGGCAATCTAAAGATCTTGAGGATGCCAAACTTGAATTTTCTAAGAAAACGGACAAATTTGAAACATACTTTGAAAAACTTGAAAAGTCAAACGTTGTTCTTGAAAGAAAATTGGATCAAACTGTTCTAGATTCTAAAGCTGAAAAGGATAATCTTTTGAAACAAATTCAACTGCTTGAATCTAAGCTGGCATCCCAAGATAACGTGCTCAAAGAAAATGAAACATTAAAGGCCCAATTACAGGAAAAGGTTTTTGCTATAGCTGCGTTGAAAAACGAGTTAAGGAAAAGTAAAGGACCTAGTGTGGACACTAAGCTTGAAAAACCATCAATCTTGGGGAAACCGCCTACAAATCAGTTCGTCAGACAACCGATTGTCAGACAACCTACTGCATTTAGATCCGAGCGACCACAATCCTCGAGACCGCGGTTTGCCTCCCAAGTTGATTTGGTTCATCTTATTAGACCAGTCACTCCAGCAACTAGGCCCAATGTGATCACTCCAGCTTTAGCAAGACCAAATCATATGATTGCCTCTAGTTTCCCTAAAGATACCAAGACCACGTCTAGAACTAGTTCAAATGACGTTTGCCATAAATCTGGTCTTGGGGAAGCTAAGCAAAAGACACATGCAAGAGATAACAATGTCCAACCTAGTCAGATGCCTTCTAGATTACCCAACACTGCTAACCGTAGCATGCCATCTTCTAGGAGCATCGATCAATCATCTAGGAATTATTCAGACATTAAATATGCTACTTGTAAAACATGTAGAAAATGTGTCTTTACGGCAAATCATGATGCTTGTGTCAAGAAATTACTTGATGATGTAAACTCCCGTGCTAGAATTAAGTCCCAGTGGATAGCTAAAATCAAACCCTTTGGTAAAGTTTGGCGCCCCACTGGTAGAACTTTTACTCTTGTAGGAAACGAGTGCCCTTTAACTAGGATAGTCTCTGATTCTACGAAGACTACTAGGGAGGAAATTGCAAAGGATGATACATCACTTAAGCCCGAACTTAAGATTTTCTATAAAAGGAAACGTTTGCCAACTAAGACAAGTGAATCATCCCCTCAGGCCACCTCTGACACAAGTAAAGCCAACTGTGAACCCCCACGTGCTTCTATAATTGATATCTCTAACCCATGTCAAAGTATACAAACTCCTAATGAGAATGCAGGTACCAAAGTTGATGTTCCAAAAGAACAAAGCGGTCCAATCATTGTGTATCATTCAACTAAGGACACTCTTAGAGTTTGGTTGCTGAAGAAGCAGATATCAGAGAAACAAATGTCTCAGGGGATTCATGGTTAAGCTGCAAACTAGGACTTATAGTCACATCACAGACTATAACTCGCTCATCAAAGAAAGGAAAGTTTATCGCCGATGATAAACTTATCCTAAAAACGAGAAATTCATTTTTCTCGGGCATGAGCTTATATCAAAAACATTCCAAGTTTTTAAGCTCATGCATTATGGCTTATCATTAAATATCAGATGGTAACCCGTGTTTCAAATAAAGGAAAGTTTATCGCCGATGATAAACTTATCCTTACAACGAGAAATTAATTTTTCTCGGACACGAGCTTACATTAAAACCATTCAAAGGTTTTAAGCTCGTGTATATGACTTACAGTTAAATGTCAGACTGTAACTCGAACTTAAAATAAAGGAAAGTCTATCTTTTATGATAACTTATCCTCTTAACGAGAAATTCACATTTCTCGGTCATGAGTTTGTATTAAAACATTCGAAGTTTTAAGCTCAGAAAGGAAAGTGTATCTTTTAAATAAGAGAACTTTTCCTCGTAACGAGAAATTAACCTTTCTCGGTCATGAGCTTTCCGTTAAAACAGTCAACGTTTTCAAGCTCATGAACACGACTTCTAAGTAAATGTCAGCTTAGGACTCGTTCTTCAGATAAAAGGAAAGTTTATCGCCGATGATAAACTTATCCTTAACAACGGGAAGTTTACAACTTCTCGGACTTGAGCTCGCTTTGTAAGATATTCAACATCTTAAGCTCAAGTAATTGTTTTTTCAAAACTTTGAACACAATTTTTCGAGAATTTCTCAAAAGGTTTTTCTAAATCTTTCAAAATTGTGTGTTCAAAAACGTTTTGATAAAACGAGCATGTCTTCTGGAATCGATAATATTTACGAACCTAGAAATGTCATTCAATAATGACACGGGGTTGTAAATAAAGTTCGAGCAGAAGTTCAAACTTTTAAAACATGCTCTAAATGGTTTGCTATTATTTCAGATAGCAACCCGCTTTTCATAATCAAGTCAAGCATTTCACCGGAAAGCTTTGACTCAACAACGAGAATTAATTTTCTCGGGGACGTGACGAGGTGACCATCATTCGTGAACAAGAACCATGTGCTTCTTTCATATGCTGTTCTCCATTATTCAGGTCCAACCTCGTACATTGCTAATCTTGTGAATTCATTATAATATATTGATCTTTGCACGTGTTAAATACCTTACACTTGTGTTTAAAAGGTATTTAATTCACGTTTCAAGTACACCCTCATTAATTTGAGGGGGAGCTTGTTAAATTCATGAAGATAATTGGATTTGCATTTTTCTTCCCAAATTTTCTTAAAATGCTATTAAATCAATTGATATTAAAAACATCGATTGGGTTAATATTTTTAATATGGGGGAGAAAATGTGATTTAATATGGGAAATGATCAATCACAAATGGTTTGACTTAACGTGTTAGCTCATCCCGACATGTGCGAAATGTTTTCGAATATCGTAGCATATGTTAAGGGGGAGCAAAATGGATTTGCACTACAAAATGGATTTCATGGTGACATACACTTACCCAAAACATCTCTATTCACGACGGTGACGATTGTGGTGACATAAGGATGGTAGGATAGGTTAAAGTCCAATGATTTCTCTAGAACCGGAGGAATCTTCCCAAGGACATTCCATAGATAGAAATAGTAGTCCTTAGGAAAGATGGAGAAAGATTGTGAACGTAGCTGAATGCCGACCAAGTACTTAAGTTAGCACTGGAACAATCACAACAAGGTGCTAGTGATGACGTATTGGTAAGCATTGAAGGGGTTGAAGAATGAAAAAGAAATGTAAAGATAAAGGGTGTAAAGAAAGAAGCCCTCCTTACAACTTTAGGCAGAAACCGGGTCAATACATATGCTATTGAGATCATTTTTGTTAATGATTCTCGATATTGAAGAAAGACGTCATGGACCCAGTGATGCAATGCACAACCCTTCCCAGCTAACTCAACTATCTCTCAAAAGGTATTTGTTTTAATCACACGGAGATCAACACGTTATCTATTGATTTATTCACTCCGAATAAATTGGTATTGAAAAGGTGGCACTCCTCTCCAGCCTCCGATCACTAAAAATCCAAAATGCACGATCGAGTCTAGAGCCATTTGAGATCATCAAATATCTCATTAGGACACACTTTCATATTTCCTTGCTTCTTCACACACTGTGAAAAGTAAGAAAGTTCTTAAGAGTCCTACGCAAAATCTTCATGATCTTGCCTGAACATCCGAGTAATACGAAAGTATTTACAATGAAGATGGAAATCCTTCTTGAGCGAATATCAAAAAGCTCATGGTAGGTGACTTGTGCGATTCTTTATGAATCAAACTTGTGATAACTGGAAAGCAACAGTGGTTTAATTCTTAAATGAATTTAAACACGTTCCAGGCCTCTACGCAATATCTTAATGATCTTGCCAGAACATTCAGAGTAATACTATTAAGTAGTTACAGTGACGAATGGAAATCCTTCTAGTGTTAACATCAAACAGCACTTGGTAGGTAACTTGCAAGATTCTATATGAATCAAGCTAGTGACAACTGGAAAGCAACGATGGTGCGGTTCTTAATTGAACTTCACTTGTTCCAGGAACATGAATTGACGGCTTCAAATCATGCGGATAATATTATCCAAATGATTCACTCTTTACGTTCGCAGTCTGCTTTGGACGGTCGAGTAAAGAGAACGGGTTTACCCGCGAAATCTTGTCAAGGAGGTTCTTTATTGAAACTACCTGCCACAAGTACGATATTTAATATCGTCCAACGGTCTTCACCGACCGGAGGTAAAATGCTACCGAATTAGAATGAAATGTTCAAGGCCATTTCATCCGTGTATATTGTTTTGTTGCTAACTGTCTTATGCAGCGTAACAAGAAGGTGGCATTGCGGTGTACAATCCAGAAAAAGTCGTCACCACATGCTTATACTACATACCATTAGTACTTCAACAAATTCAAGAAAGCCTGAAGGTCAAGTCTTCCGCTGTATCAAACTCTGAAGCTTTCAAGAATTTAAAAGGATAAGTATGTGGAACATGAAGTCACAAAGAGGCAAATATCACAAGTGAAGAATGCACAAGGTCAAGGCAAGGAAACATGCTCAAGACTAAAGTCAAAGATCACATCAAGCATATTCACAAGAACAAGATCGAAGACTCAAGCATAGATGCTAGGTTTAAGATTTTGTAAAAAGATGTGACCTCCCTTAGGGGGAGATTGTTGGAAATACGTTTTTCCCAATAAAGTCTCGGTCACATCTTAGTTAGCATAGATCACGAGTTATAGACTGTTTAGAACTTTGTAACTTGGAGCGACCTCCCTTAGGGGGAGATTGTTGGAAATACGTTTTACGTATTTATGAAGGATCGGTCGCTCCAACGATAATTATGTAATGGGCTCGTGATCTATTTACTTATTGTATAGTCCATATAGCCCACATGTAGGGTGGGCTATATATAACCCCTCCTAGCATGTTAGGAGGGGGTTGTTGATTCTCATTCACACTTAATCATATTTCCATCTTTACTTTCTCTCTCTACCTTTCCCCTTTTCTCTCATTTCTCTCTCTAATCCCTATCTCCTTCCTTCATTTCCTTATGTTTATCATCTAAATCAACCATCTAAATCCACCAAATCCATCACATAGAATAGGCCATTAATCCCGTAGACCTTCATACCTCGAGAGCACTTATCGATGTGCATGCTAGGAAAATCACTCTTCGTTTCAATGAGGAAGAAATCGTCATTAATGCAACTCAAAACTCCACACTTTCTCATGTGTATTCTATCACGTCTTTGTACAATGTCAATCCCATCAAAAACATTTGCAAAAAGATTTCAAAAAGAGTTTTAGAAGTTGATGATAAAAACGATTTTCTGTCCCCTCCGCCGGTGGAGTTTAAGAGTGTTAAGCCTACGATTCCAATCACGAATGATTCTTCGGATGATGAATATGTTAATCCCGATAGGGGAGTTTTCTTTGTTGACAAACGTTTTGAGAAGTTACCACCACCTTTACCAAAACGGTTTTCAAATGTGAGAATTTTTAGTGTGACTAACATTGCTTTAGAAACACCAAATATTTTTGACATAATTAAATCGGGTTTTCATAAGGAGAGTTTAAAAGATGAAAAAGGAAAAGATTTTAAATTGGATTTAAAAGATTTTTCTACAATGCTAACTCCGTCATCACCTCGTGTTTTGAGTGCTACAAGCTCGTCTTCTCCTTTTGACGATGCTTTGTGTGGACTTAGTGTGGGGGAAGCCCCTTATGTTCCCTCCCCTTTCTCCACCGAGGACGAGATATTTGATCCCGGAATTGCTTATAAATGGAAATCTCGGTCTTCCACCGATGCAATAAATGGAAAATCTTTCTATTTGATTGGTGCGAGTCTACCTCGAGTAGCTCAATGTTTTTATGACTTACCCATTGTCCCACCCTTCTATTTCTTCTCATCTATTTTCTTGAAACCCTTTGGGTTTATGTTGGCACATGATGAAGTGGCGTTGATTTGTTTTTCCAATGAAAATGAGAACGCCATCTTCGATCCCGGTATTTTGCACCATCAAAGGACTTAGTCCTTAATACCGGTTGTTTTTGGCCTTGTTTATCATGTAAGCCCCACCAAAAATTGACCATACCATGATAATCCCTAAAAGATCACATTTATGGGGATTCGAGTCGAGCTTTTGACTCGGTTATCAAAAACAAGGTGCCTCGTGAGGGAGACCCATGCTTATCCATGTACATATTATTGCTTTCTAATTAGTTTAATGTGAGGGGATTTGTGCCCTTCCAACCTTTGTTCCGTGGTTGTTTGTGAATCGTGGACTTTAGATGATCATGATCTTCACGATTGGAGCCTCTCGTGTTTGTTTTATGGGAGCACTCGATCGTTTGCTTTGAAGAATTTCTCGATATCCATATGATATATCCTTTGATGTTCTAACCTTAGGTTTATAGCACACTTCATAAACGGCTATTGATTTAATGGTTCCACCCTTTCCATGCTAGATTAAGCATTCGACTACGTCTCTAGTATGGGGGTGTTTTGCACCCCTAGAGTCGAAACATTGAGGACAATGTTTAACTTTAGTATGGGGGGGTGAATAGATACTTGCCTTGCCAAACCTTCACGCTTTCCAAAGTTTATCTTTTTGTTTATCGTTTTGTTGCAAAATAAGGCTAAAAATGGCCAAATTTTAAAAAATTTCTCATGTTTTATAAGTGTTTGAAGACACGAATGTAGGTTTTCCGATGGTGAGAATAAGAGTAATTTTTGACTCGACCGTGCGTGTTGAGCACTTAGCTTCGATTCCTTAACTTTTTAGGCTAAGTCTCTTAAATGAGGACGAGAAATGATAGAGTTATTTATAAGTCTCATAATCGTCACGATCTCGTGTGTAGTAATTATTAGCTCATTCTCCCCACGCTTTTGCATAATAAATTGTTAATAAATATTGATTTAGCGGTTTAGTCACTATTGTTGGTTTCTAATTTGTTTTAGTAGCTTCCATGTAATTAAATTGGGGAAACATTAAGGTATCGCCAGCGTCACGGTTTTGAAGTATTGGCACCCGAATAATCAAAAGCTTCACCTAATAATAAGATTTCAAGTGCTCACCTAAATTAAGCAAAAATTTGAAGCTCACAAGGCCGAAAAATCTATGCCCAAATTGAAAGTGAATCAAGCCTTAATCTTCGAAGCTTTAAAGATCCAAAATTCGCTTTAGCGTGAGGATATACGTCTTTGGCTAATAAAACCACCGATGAGGCGGATAATAAAAGGCAAGGCAAGACCGAAGTCATAATAAAAGCTTCATGGCGAAGTTGCATAAAAGATGGAGGTAAACCAAAGATAATAAGGCCCTTCCGTTAGGGGGCGTATAAAAGTCTTGGTAATAAGTCTCATGTTCAAAACCATTATAAAACCGTGTTTATCGATCCTTCTTGTTGACTTAATTTTTTGACATCGTTGTCTATTAGGATGAATTATTAATTTAATGATTTTGGTTACACCGTTAAAACTTTATTTTTAGACCTAAATCTCTATTCACGCATAAGTCGATGATGTATCCTCGTGATCATTAAGACATAATAAAATATAAGAGATACCAAGTAGGAATAAGGGAGTTTAGGTTCGTAATTAACACTCATGAGATATGATCGTGTTGCTAACTTATAATAACAATGATCTCGTTGCACGCTTGGCATGGGATTGGGGTGAAAATCGAGGACGATGAAATTATTTCTAACGAAGCATTCACGTGTTCTTATTCTATGAACCTAAACGTCCCATTTTGCGATGAAAATCATACATTATGTCTAAAATGCAAGTAGTAGTAATAGTAGTAGTGTAGCTAGTTTATCGTTCAATAAAGTGAATAAAAATGAATTTTGGAGGTGCTACGATACTTTATTCTAGCATTGCGTGAGGGCACGGCAATGGTTTAGTATGGGGGAGTGATGAGACTGCTTTTATACATAGTCTCATCGTCCATTTTGGGCTTAAGATGCATTAAATATCATTGAAACTACCAAATATATGCTCGTGTTTGTTGCTTGTGTATTTTAGGTACGAATATTGAGGAAATGACAAAAAGATCACAAGAATCAATCAAAAACGAACACGGGAAACGAAGTCGCACAATGAACCGGACCCAATTCATGAATTTCCAAAATGGTCCTTGAAGTTTGAAGATTGTACAAGAATGGTCCCTCATCTTTTGAAGACTTCGCATTTTATACCCTTGCAAAACTCATAAATTGCATTGTGGTCCCGTAAATGTCAAGAAATTACACTATGAGCCCTTGAAGAATGCCCAAATGACATTTGTGATCCTTATAAAAGTTTGAGAATAGGCTGTGCCAAATTTGACAAGTTGGCAAAAGTTGTTAAGTGTAATTTTGGAGTTGATAGCTATTTAATACAAATTGAAGGAAGGAAGAAACTTGGGGGGCCATAGTTGCCAGACAAACAAACCTTCACCAGCCAACCCCATCACGCCACATCACCCCACTTCTATTTTTCACCCAATCACCTCACACCATCATTCCACGTCTGAATCCCACTCACCCATTTTAATAACTTAATCAGTTATTACCCTTACCTCCTAAACACCCAATTTAAAAACAATTAAACCCAAAACGGATTAAACTTTCCCTCTAATCCCTTATAAACCCTAGAACAACCCAGGATCAATTCAAGCCAAAACAAAGGGTTTTTGCCTAATCATTTCCAGATCACTAATTAACCTCTTTGTCACCAAAACCCACATGATAAATCACCCATCACCTCACCCAAAGTCCCCACAAAAGATTCCCCTGCCCCGTCTCTTTCACACAAAACCCAACAAGGGGACATGATCAACGTCCCATAAGTTTTTACTTGTCCTCCACACCAAATGAAGGGTCCAAGATTGAAGATTGCAGCTGGCATGTCAACATCCATCACATGACTCCACTTTGACGAATTTGAAGACCATTGACCAAGGGCATTTCTGGATTTTCAGTTATCTAGGGTTTTAGCTTCTACATTCTTCTATTCAGTTGTATAAATACGAGCCGTTTGTGGCATTGTATCCTTGTTCCAGATTTTCTCACAAATTTGTAATTCCTTTTTAATATAATGAAAGTTGGTATTTTTTATGCAAATGTAATTCCTTTTCTTTGTTAAAAGTTGGTGTTTTGTTGAGTATAAATCTGAGTTCCAAGTTTACAAAAGTTTGTTGTTTAACCTGATTTATCAAGGTTGGTTTGAAGATTTCAAAAAGTTTTTTTTAAAAGGTTTCTGAATTTGCTCTTGTTAAAAAAACATGTTTTGAAAGTGTGGAAGTTGATTTGTTTAAGTTGATTGTAAGAAGAAGATTTTCAAAAAGTTCTAAAAAAGAAAAGAAAGAAAACAGATTATTTGTTATTGTGCTCTATTGTTCTTAGCAGGAAAGCACTTGGATATTTTGACTGTTTTTCCAAGGTTCAACACAAGCCCCAACTTGTTTGGAGATGGCTATGCAGCCATTGAGGGGCCTGGATGTGGGTCCCTCTAGGTAAACTGGTTTTGAATCCTTATTTCCTAGTTTAAATGGTTTGGTGGATTTGTATGAAAATTGTTTAAGTGCTTGTTGAATGGTTTGATATTGCTCACTTTAGGTTTATATGCATGCTAGAAGCTTTGTCAATCAGTTTGAGTAGAGTTTGAATAGAATTGGTTTGATAATTTTCAGTTTCTGAATATTAAGGGGTGTTTGGATTTTGGTTTTAACTGAAATTATTGACAGCTTTTGGTCTTGAATCATTCTAGATACACTCCTTTTAGTAGTTATAGGTATTATCAGTCATAGGTTTTGATTTTGATAGGATTTTTAAGCAAGTAGCATGTTGAAATTTGGTAGAAATAGCTAAAATTCAGTTAATCATGTTTTTGCCAGTTTTTGTGTGATTTTGACCTTCAAATCTTGCTAGCTGCTAGATATTAGGTCCACTTAGGGTTGTGTATCATTTGTAAGTCATCTTGGTAGTTTGTATGCAAGTTTTAAGCTGTTGAAACTCATCATTGTGCCAATTGAATCAGCAAACTGTTCATCAGATAGGGTATTGCTTAATCAGTAACTTTCATGGGCTTGTTTGTGTGATTTTTGGCTTGGATTTGTGTTTTATATGCTCTTATTGACTTCCCACAACCCAACTGGTTGTGGGAGTGCCTTATTGCCCAGTAATAAGCTCACAACAAGCTTTCCTAAGCTTATTGGTCAACTGACCATTTAATTACACTAACAGTGGGAACTAAGTTCCCCCTCCTTGTGCACTTGTTTCCACTGCCAAGCTAAAAGACAAAAACAATGTCACATGTCACTATCAGATTTCTCTTTTTTTTGTCTTTAGTGCCTAAATTTAGGAATTAGGGTTTCAAATTTGTTTCATTATTTTTCTAATTTAATTTGTGATTTTTTAGTTTAATTAGTTTTTAATTTACTGTTCATTTAATATTTTTTAGATTAAATTGCTATTTTTAATTAACTTTTTACTTTCTGTTTTTGTCTTTTAGTGACAAAAATATTTATTTTTTAGTTTTAAAATTTTTCATAGATTAAGAAAAATAATTTAAGATTTTTAGTTTAAAAACTTTTTACTGTTCACTTTTTAATTATTTTTTAGAATTAAATTAGTTTAATTAGGGTTTTATTATAACTGTTTTTGTCTTTTAGTGAAAAATTTTATATTTTTCAATCTTTTTCATTTTTCTACTATTCTTTAGTATAATTTAGGATTTTAAAAGTGTCAAATTATTTTTAGCATTATTTTATTATTTTTTATGATTATTTTAGTTTAAAAATAGTTTTTAGTGATTTAAAAATAGTAAAATAAATACTTTTTTGTCTTTAGATAATATAAGTAAGTTATTTGTTCAATAAAATAATATTTTGGACATTTTGTTAATTATATAATTTTAGGGCTTTAATTAGCATTTAAAATTGAATATTAATTAATAAAAGGTTTTAAAATATTTTTGTTGGATTTTTATTCTTATTTATATTATTTTAGACTTAGTTTTAACTTTTAATTAATTTTTAGGTTTTAAAATTTTTAATTTGTAGCTTTTTACGGTTTTACGTGAACGACCTTTTCGTCTTAGCTCGATCCGTCTTCGTAACCGTCATTCTCTTCTCACCCCATTTCTATTTTTATTTTTCTCAGTATAATCACAAATCAAAATCAATTCATTACACAACGCACTAGCCTCCTCGAGAACGAACTCACATTGGGTCATTTACACACGGTTTTCCTAAATCGTCGTGCTTACCCTATATTTTAGGTGCTTGTTTTTCCTAAAGCAAGTGTCTAATTTTACAACTATCACCATGTCTCCTAAAAAACTGATAAACAATGATCTGCTTGGCCCTGAGATTCTATTCAATGCATCAAAGTTTACATTTATCTTCATGACACCTGGTTTTCCATATTTTATCAGAAACTTAGATAACCTAGTTATACCCCTCCTATTAACAACCTTCTGTTTAATGATGTCTTCATCCTCATCTGATTCATCACCATAATCCTCTGATTCATAATCTCCTTGATTATGGTGATCTACATCATGATTATTAACCAAAGAATCATCATTAACAATATAATCTTGATCATCGTTTACAGTGTTCATGATTATTGACCACAAATCGATGTGTACAAGAACAATAAGTGGAAATGGTATGAAACTAATGAAAAAGTAATTGAGTTTTGTATAGTTTGTGATTTTGGAGAAAAATCAAGGTTTGATATGGAGATGGAGTTAGAAAATTATGGTAACTGCATATGCATTTACTTAGCATGGACATTCAAAATTTTCGTGAAAATTTTGGCTCCAAATACAAAAATTAAACAACCAAATATTTTGAACTCCAATTTGCCTCCAAATTAAACATTCAAACTAGGTAAACTTTCCTTTTGAGTTTCCTGGTAAAAATAAATTTTGAACCAAATTTTATACTATTTTACACATTTTAACATTCAACCAAAAACCTTTGATAGATAACTGATAATTGCTTGAGTAAAGATATTGAATTGTGCATGGACTTAAAATACTTATATTATCTAGTTAACAAACCCATATTGTTGATTACAGATAACTAATAATTATTTCATAACGCTAGTAATGCATACAAATCTATTAAATTGTTGCAACCTGTAGGTTGATAATACAACAGGTGCCTAGCAATAGCAGACCAACAAAACACAAAAAAATTGTTCATATTAAGCAAGGAGAAATGACATCATCCAACCTTCCTTTTTCCTTTGATGTTGCTCCCCCCTGCAGCATTCCTTGACCGAACCTTCTTCTCAGCAATTTCTTTCCAAGTTTTTTTATTGGCTAGGCCAACAACGACATTTGGTCTTGGAGCTTTCGCTTGAGAAGATTGAGCTTTGTGAGTGTGCTTTGATTTGGGAGTGTGCTTTCGTCTTGGAGCATCAGCTTGAGCAACTAATTTTTCATCCCTTGAGTCAAAGAAAGGGCTCTTTCTAATCTAATCTATGTTTTCCCATTCCTCCTGATATTTGACCACATCATGTGTTTAAAACAATTAATCGATGGTATAAACGTATACAGCTTTATGCATACACACATAACAACTTAACTATACCTTGTTTGAAATTTTCTTATATTCTTTCGAGTAAGTAGTCGGCTTTGACTTTGAACCTGACATAGCATTAGGTTGAATAAATAAAAACTTCACACTGTTGTACATTCAACCATAAACTTTAAGTTTAAACAGCTTTACCTTTAGAATTGCTATTCTTCTTAAGTTCTAACTCATAATCCTCATCACTCGTGTCTTTCTTCTCATCACTTGTATCTTCCTCCTCGTCACTAGAATCTACCTCGGCATCATTAGTGTCTTCCTCCTCATCAGATGAATTTGATTCATCCTCTGCAGTAGGTTTGAATAGAATAGGAGTTTCTAAACAGGGAGGACGAATAAAGGGAGGACGAACTTTTTTGGAAGATGTTGTGGCATTAGGTACACCTAAATTTGAGTTTGAAGAAAGGGAGGACGAACAGAGGGAGGACGAACTCGAGCGGACGAACTTGTGGCATTAGGAGTTTGAAACAAGGAAGGATTAATAGATGAAGAACTTGTGACATTATGTATGCCTACAATAGGAGTTTGAAACAGTGGAGGACGAAAACAGGGAGTACTTGAAGAACTTCTTGGAAAACTACGAATAGGACTTGTATTGCTAGGGTGGGCGAAATTTAGCACTTTCAGAAGTAGATGATGAAGTGTCTGATTCTATATGAATTACTTCTGCAAACATGTACATATTAATGTTAGTTATATGTCGATGAAGGGAGTGTTTGGCAGTATGTGTAGCATGGTTGTGGATGCCCTAATAACATTTGGGTTTGGTTATACATATGTTTGTATACGGGACCATATCCAACTGATTTCAAAAAACTTAAAACAATATCTTACCAAAATAACCTTAAACTATAACATACCATGGGACCATATCCAGACACATTAACAAAACCCATATCCTAGATTGAAACATAGACCATATAAACGCATTAAGAAGGGTTAATCCTATAAATTGAATAACGTTAATTAAATATGAAAAAGGTCCACATACATGCATTAAAAGTAAGTGTAAACTCAAATATCATAACAAACTTACACTATTCGTATGAACCCTAATATTAAATTAAACAATACTGATTTTTGCATTACCTCTTTCCTGATGATTTATGTTGTTAATGATTGTGTAGATTGGCGACTATTGTTTTTGAGGTTTGATTTTTTTGATCGGTTATTAGGTGGTTAATTTAGGGTTCGTTCTTCCTGTGTGATTGTGAAAATGGTGGTGACAATGGTGGTGGTTACAAGATGGTTACCAGATATTATGTGTGTTTAATGAAAATGTAAATATTAAATTTACTTAATAATAAAATTATAATTAACATTTAATTTTTAAAAGTTAATAATAAATAAATACTAAGTAAATAAAAAAGCATATACGTTTTCTTTTTATAAAAAACAAAAAATTAAAGTATTACTTTAATTTTAAACATAAAATTATAGTTAAATAACTTAAATATATTAGGTTATAATAATGCTTGACAACCGCGAGAAAAATATCTTTTGGTTTTTAAGCAGTATGTGGGATTTAGTTGAGCTTTAAATCAATCACCTTGAATAATCATCTCAAGTAATTTAATATGAATAAGGTCGATTTTGAATGGTCGGTTTAATAAGGTTAGGTGAGGACATTCTACTTTGGTATTGGGTTACGGTTTATGGTTTATGGTTGAGTTTAAGGTTTATATATGGTTTAAGGTATAAGGTTTAGGGTTTAGGGTTTGGGATTTATGGTTTAGGGTTAATGGTATAATTATCTAGGGTTTATGGTTTAAGGTTTATGATTAATGGTTTAATTAGCTGGGGTTTGTGGTTTGGCTTAAGGTTAAATGGTTTAAGATTTATGATTTAGTATTTAGGGTTCATTGGTTTAGGGTTTAGGGTTTAGGGTTTAGGGTTTAAGGTTTATGGTTTGTGGTTTAAGGTTTAATTAATGGTTTAATGTTTATAGTTTAAGGTTAAATGGTTTAAGGTTTATGATTTAGTGTTTAGGGTTTTTTGGGATTAAGGTTTAGGGCTTAGGGTTTGCCGTTTATGATTTAGGGTTTAAGGTTTAGGATTAATAGTTTACTTAGCTAGCGTTTGTGGTTTAATGGTTAATTAATGGTTTAATGTTTATAGTATAAGGTCAAACGGTTTAAGATTTATGATCTAGTGTTTAGGTTTCATTGGTTTAAGGTTTAGGGTTTAGGGTTTAAGGTTTACGGTTTGTGGTTTAAGGGTTAATTATTTAATGTTTATAGTTTAAGGTTAAATGGTTTAAGGTTTTTTATTTAGTATTTAGGGTTTTTTAGGGTTAAGGTTTAGGGCTTAGGGTTTGCAGTTTAGGGTTTAAGGTTTAGGATTAATGGTTTACTTAGCTAGGGTTTGTGGTTTAATGGTTAATTAATGGTTTAATTTTTATAGTATAAGGTTAAATGGTTTAGGATTTATGATCTTGTGTTTATATATGGTTCATTGGTATAAAGTTTAGGGCTTAGGTTTTAAGGTTTATGGTTTGTGGTTTAAGGGTTAATTAATGGTTTAATGTTTATAGTTTAAGGTTAAATGGTTTAAGGTTTATGATTTAGTGTTTAGGGTTTTTTGGGGTTAAGGTTTAGGGCTTAGGGTTTGAGGTTTAGGGTTAGGGTTTAAGATTTAGGATTAATGGTTTAATTAGATAGGGTTTGTGGTTTAATAATTAATTAATGGTTTAGTGTTTATAGTATAAGGTTAAATGGTTTAAGATTTATGATTTGTTGTTTAGGGTTCATTGGTTTAAGGTATAGGCCTTAGGGTTTATGGTTTAAGTTTTGGGGTTTATGGTTTAAGGTTTAGGATTACTGGTTTAATTATCTAGGGTTTGTGGTTTGAGGGTTAAATAAAGGTTTAATGTTTATAGTTTAAGGTTAAATGGTTTAAGATTTATGATTTAGTGTTCAGGGTTCATTGGTTTAAGGTTCAGGGTTTATGGTTTATGGTTTATGGTATGCATGATTATGATTTATGGTTTAATTAAGGTTTATGGTTTAATGGTTTATGGTTTACGATTAAATGGTTTAAGGTTTAGGATTTAGGTTTTATTATTGTTTTATGGTTTAATTTGGGTTTATGGTTTAATTGGTTAAGGTTTATGATTTAGGGTTAGCATCATTCGAGATAGATGGGTTTGACATTTCATATTTTTTAAAAACTTTAAGGTTTTAAAATAAATCAGATAACAAATTAATCATCTTTTAAGTTACACTCAGACGTGAGCTTGTTGAAATAAGTCATAAAACTGTTTAAGCACCCGACTTATATTATATAATTAATAAACAAGATTTATGTTATAACTATTAATATAATTATCATGACAATTAAACATGGCCATTTTATTTAAATAAACTTTAGGTTAAAATAATTACTAATATAATTATCATGTTATATTTAATTCGTAGCTTAATTATGTTATATTAATTTTTAACCAAGGTTTAATTAAATTAATAACATGCTTTAATTTAATTATCCAATAATCATGTAAGGTAAAGTTCAATAAATAAAATCATGAAATATTAATAAGCTTATACTACTAAACTCGACTTATATTATATACACACCTAACGTGTCTAAAAAGTGAAGCCTTTTATTTGCATGCAACTTGATATATTGCACCGGTACCCCGTCCACTAATAACTCTCTCTCACACACACACACGCATTCAATATCCGGAGGTCAAATAATGAATCAACCACCCACGCAGACACAAACAGTAACAAATCTTCAAACCATGATAAATCAAACCTAAGTGACTGGATGGATATTGATTTTAAAGAAGTCCCGATCACTGCTGAGATGATTGATTATGTGATGGATAAGTATGGAACCAACTGAAGATATGATGATCTGATTGTTGATACTATTATTAGAGACTTGATGCAGTTAGAGTTTAAACAAAAACAAATCATCAAAACTTCAATAATACTTTTGCGAAGTAAAAACCCTATTTTTCTTCGCAAAAGTATTATTGAAGTTTTGATGATTTGTTTTTGTTTTGATGATGTTGCATGTTATGAAAATACCAATAATTGATTCTGTTTTAATATTTGTTATATAGATGACAAGACAGATGAGGCTACAAAGGTTGATGAAGCTATGAAGGTTGATGAAGCTATGAAAGCACATATTAAAGGTCAATTTTGTGCCATTTTATGTTTATATGTTTGTCAGAAAGGCGTTAGATGGATCAATAGTTAGTGTTTACTATGTAAAGTTTTAGGAGTAGTGAAAATGATAAATGGTTCAAGTATTCTGTTGGTTATATGATGATGTAGATACAGGAGATAAGGGGGTATTTTGTTTAGCTTATATAATGGTCTTATAAGCTTATTAGCTTATATAAGCTTATAAGCTCAAACCAAGTGTTTGGCTAAGCTTATATAATGCGCTTATAAACTTATATACGGGTGTTATGATAAGCCATAAAAATGTGGAATTTTTAGGAAGGTTTTATTGATCCCAAACTTAGATCGATTTAGCTTTGTGTAAACGAGATTAAATCAAGTTAAACACTTAGTGAAATTTTGTTGTATAAACAATCCAAGTACTATGCGGAATTGATACTTGAATGACGAACAAACAAAACAGATAAACCAAACTTTCACTTTGATTGACTAATCGAACTTGCGTACAATGAAAGTGTAGAAAACATATATTGAACTAAAACCTTGTACAAGAGTCTACGTATCAGCTATTTTAGGTAAAGATAAACATAAGAAATACATTGTCGAACATATATTTACTAGAAACATACTAGAAACATTAAACGTGTAGACTAAGTATCCTGTCAGTGTTTGACTTCTTCTTATCAACGCTTGACTTCTTCTTGTCAACGCTTGTCTTGACAACGCTTGATTTCTTCTTATCAACGTCCAATTTCCTCTTGTCAGCGTCCAAGTGTCTTGGCTACATTTTATTCCCAACAATCCTCCCCTAAACTTGATATCTACTCTAGTAATCAAGTTTCCGAATAAAACTAAGTACAAGGAGGATTCTTACAAATCTTATCAAGTTGGAAATAAAAATATCTAATCAAATCTTTGCCAACGTCACTTGTATAATCCATCTCCAGCTGTGTTGACACCAATTTCCTCAAAACTTCTTTGGACATAGGATACTCAGCATCCACAAGAAGATATTCAGAAAACTTTGTAGTACTCAAATGATACACACCAGCTGCTGAATGTAGATGCCATTAAAGTCCACTGACATCATCAAGATCCTTCCAAACTAGATCTTCTTCATCTGGTGCACAAATTCTTTTGAATGTTGACCAAATATTTATTCCATTGACTGAAGTAGGTGCTTCAGTCTCATACTTGGTCTGCATCAACCTCCAAAGATCTGCCAAGTCTTCCCTATCCAGGCTTACAAACAAAGACATAAGAGTAGTGAAAGTATGTACATTCTTCCCATATCTGCCAATCATCCAAAAATCTTCCTCATAGCTAACTATAGGGTTTCTGGAATCATGAGGTAACACTTCTACCATTTGTGAAGCTTCCAAGGGTGAGAGCTTAATACTCTTTCTAATAATAGCTCCACTAGGATTCACATTATCCAAATTTTCTGGAAACTCAAGAGGAACTCCCTTCTTCAATGGTCTTGGTGTAACCAAAGCCTTTTGGATCTCCATTTCTTCTGCAAGTTCTTCCTTTCTTTCATCTGAAAGGAGTCTAATAGTGTTCTACTCTTGCACACTTGCCCATATTGGATAAGCATTATACTCCAATTCATCAAAGGACAATCCCTGCAACTTTCTAAAAGTCCAACGTGTTTGATGACATCTGAGCAACATGTAATAGAGCTCCCTTCTTGCTGTCTTGGTCTGTGAAAGAACTTTGCTGGCTTTATACTTCAGAACCACCTTGCAATCCCTTTGAACTCTTAGTAGAATCTCCAAACCCCAAATTTGATCTGATAAAGTCATGTCTGGATTCTCCATTACCTTATTTTCCCATGCAAAGTACATCTGAGCAACTTCAGGCATCTCATAATCCATCTGATTCTTCAACTCTACAAGCTTTTCCCTTGCCAACTCATCACCATATTCAAGCCTTTCTGGTTCTTCAATAACCATTACACTTGAATCTGAACTCTCATCACCACTGCTTTCCTTACTCTCAATAACAGTCTCCTTCATCCTATCTTCTTTCTCAAGTTGTACAGCCAACATGGAATCAAATTTTACTTGGGTTGCATCCTTGGGAACCACTGTTTCTACCATAATCCCTTTACCTTTATCTGAAATGTCAATGGTGGGTAAAGATGATGATGGTACCTGTGTAGACACATCTTTGATGATAGCTGATGACTGGGACACATCAATCATACCTGCAGGTCTATCAACGTCCAAAAACTGTGTGTCAACGCCTAACTTACTCCTATCAGCGCTTAGCTTGTCAGCGTCCAAAACCTGTGTGTCAACGCTCACCTTACTCCTATCAGCGCTTGGCTTTGTGATTTGCTCCAACATCTCAATAAAAGATAAATTCAAATTTGTAGGGGTAATCAATGAAACATCAAAACCTGGTTGCCTCTTCAAATCTGTTAGAGCTTCAGCTATACCCAAATATTCTCCTTCATGTGAGCCTTTGTCACTCACATGTATCTGCTCATCCTCCCCTTTGGAAGAATCCTCCACTCCACGTCTAAGGTTAGCACCTTCCAAAATAACAATCCTCTCCCTCAATTGCTTGAGTTCAAGGCCATGTGTAGAGACAGTATGTACAAGGTCTGCATTTTGCTTTTGCAAGCTAATGCAGAACGCCGTCAATTCCAACAAAGTATAGGGTTCCAATCTGCCCTCCTCTAGAATGGGAATTTGACCTCCCAAAGTAGAGTCATTTGGCATGGATGGGGTCTTAATGATGTTAGGACTGGCTTGGCCTGCATCTAAGCTAGTACCAATATTCCTAGCCCCACCCATATCACCAACCACACTTGTGGTGGTGGTTCTCTCTGCAACATGGCTAGGACCACTAGAGGAGAACACTCAAGTATTCCTTTGGCGTTTTTCCATCCTAAAGTCTGGGGGTGTAGAGGATGATGTGGACTGGGTTTCAGTTTGGAGGTTAAGGGGTGTTTGGGTTTGTTGTAAAAAGGTGTCAGCGTTTGGATTTGAAGTGTCAACGCCAATATGTAACGTGTCAGCGGTGAAGGAATCTTGGTCAATTTCCATATGCTGGGGTGATGGTGATGGTTCAGGTAATGGGTCTGGTTGTGGTTGTGGATCTGGTTGAGGTTGTGTTGCTGCAATAACAGCAAGCATGGATTGGGTAAGGGGTAAGTCTCTATATGGGGGTGAATTCATCTTTCCAAAACTTGCTTTCTTTTGCACAGGGATCGTATAAAAATCATCATGATCCCTGGTGCAGTACCTTTGTGCATGAAAAACCATTTGTAAAAATCTTGGGTAAGCAAGAGTCATCTTGCTACCCTTGTTTTTACACATGCCATCAAAAATCATTTAAGAAAAATTATATTTTTGCCCAGTAGCAATACACACATTGGCACTCCCAATTGACCTGTTGATTTCAATGTGTGCAGTACTTTTGGGACTCAAACATTGAAGAATGACATGTATTAAGTACTTCCAAGCTGGGGGAAATTCCTGTTTTGAATATTTGTTTAAAGATCCCTCTTCAGGGAAAGGATAACCCAAAGCTTGAAGTCCTTGTTCTAGCTCACCAATGGGTAGGGTGATTATACCATCTGCATCATTAAGATGCAAAGCCTGGCGAACCAAGGCTTCAGTAACCACCCATGAAAGCCCATGGACTGTAGCAGTCAATGTAGTCACATTATTAACCGTTGAGGAAGTGACAGTATTCCAAAACTGCTTAATATGAGTGACAGGGATAAGAGGAGCATAAGAAAGTGCATACCTTAACGGGGATGCATTTAAATACTCCACCATCTGAGTATATTGAGGAAACAGAGTGTTGTCAACCTCCAAATAGGAAACCATGTTGTGCTGACTTCTGAACCCCAATACCAAATCACTCGGTTTAAACTTAGGCGCCATTGATGTAGAAAGTTGTGATATATGTTATGAAAGATGAATGTGTGTGTAAATTTAGTTAGACAAGAATAAGCAGTTACCCTAATTCAAAAGAATGAGCCAAATATATAGGAGAGGTAGGCACATGTGATTGGTCAAAAATGAGGCAGTTATTTTTCAAAATATAATGATTAAAATCTTGAAAATTTATAACTTATCTTGTGCATTAATAAAAAGTTACCAACTCCTAAAATTACGGCCCAAATTTTCGTCAAAAATAACAACTGGGTAGGACCCAATGTTTGTCAACGGTCAAAAATAACCTATCAACGCCCACGGCTATATTCTTGTCAACGTTGGAAAATGCCATGTCAATGTCAAAATTGGTCCTAACAACATTTGGAAAGAAAACTGTCAACGTCCAAAAATAGAAATAATAAAAATGAAAAAGGATCTTAACTACGTGATTTAGCCTAGTGAAGATAACCTATAGTCTAAAAATTACCATAGGGTGGCAAGCACTGTCCAATCATGCACACTTGCTTAAGCAAGATACACATAACAGTCCTCTAGTGTCCCTTGCTAACCAAAGTTCTTAACAACGAAGTTATCTCATAAAATCCTTTGTAACTTCCCAGGTAAACCCAATAAAAATCATACCCAAGTCTCCCAACAGACCACATCCAATTCTAGGCCAAAAAGTCTTAGCAGCGTGCATAGTATATCAAATTTACATGCTACAGTGCCTCACGATTTAGTAAACTAATTCGTACTCACCAGTGAACACAATCTAGAATTGTGATAAGAGTATTATATGAATACCCAAAAAGTCCTAAAGGTTTCCTAAACCTCCCCTTAAACTATGATACATAAGTTGCCAAATAAAATGCATGTAATAAAAATTTATGTGAAGATAGGAATATAAAAATTCCAACCATCATCCATAAACTTAAACATGCTTCAATAATGCTACAAGAATCCATAAGCAACTATGTATCCATTTGTACAATGCTAACAATGCCTTCATAATTAGATCAAAAACCACAAAACTAACATGTTGTTGACAACGTCAATTTAACACTTGTCAGCATTAAAATAACCTTTGTCAGCGTTAGACAAATAAAGTGGAAAATCTAATTTTGTATAAAGACCAATAACAATGCATATCCTGTACATACTTTTACAATAAGCCCCCAAAACACATATTATGTAAGATTGATCATTCCAATACTTGTTACCAAGTATTGAATCTCCCAGTATCAAAAAGTTTAGTTAATAAATCAGCCACATTTTCCTTTGTGTCAACCCTATTTGGTTGTATTAAACCATTTTCAAAACAATCTCTTATAAAATGATGTCTAATTTATATGTGTTTCGTTTTAGAGTGATGTACATGATTTTTAATAATGCATAAAGTACTGTTATTGTCTACAAAAATCTTGGTATGCATGAAATTATACCCATAATCCAACAGCTGGTTCTGAATCCATAAGACGGGTCCACAACAAGCAGCTGCAGCTACATACTCTGCTTCAGTTGTAGAATTGGCCACCACTGTTTGTTTCTTGCATTGCCAAGATATCAACCTACTCCCAAGAAATTGGCATCCACCAATTGTGGATTTTCTATCGAACTTGTCACCCCCATAATCACTGTCTGAATAGGCAATAAGCTCCAATGGAGAATCTTTTGGATACCATAATCCAAAGGTGGGATAGAACCTAAGATACCTAAAAATCCTCTTAACAGCATGAAGATGACACTCTTTGGGAGTCACTTGATGGCGTGCACATGCACACACAGCAAACATAATGTCAGGTCTTGAAGCTGTGAGATACATCAATGAACCAATCATTGACCTATAATGCCTGACATCCACCTCTTTTCCATCTCCAACCTTTCTCCAAGGGTGTTCCCTATCCATGGGTGTGCTAGCCCGTTTCTCATTTGGAGAAAAGCCAAACTTCTTCAAGATTTCTGCTACATATTTGTCTTGAGAGATGAAGATACCATCTTCTTTCTGCTGAACTTGTAACCCTAGAAAGAAGTTCATCTCCCCCATTGCACTCATCTTAAACTTGTCTGTCATGAGTTTGGAAAAGTCTTCACTCATCTTTGGACTAGAAGAGCCAAAGATGATATCATCCACATAGACCTGTACAAGTAAGAAATCCTTACCAGTTTTCTTTGTAAACAAAGTCTGATCTATGGTGGCCCTTTTGAATCCATTTTCCACCAGATAGGTGGACAATATACCATACCATGCTCTTGGGGCTTGATGAAGTCCATACATAGCTTTCTTCACTCTATACACCTTGTCTGGATGTTCTGAATCTTCAAAACCATAAGGCTGCATTACATAAACCTCCTCTACAATTGTGCCATAAAGAAAGCACTCTTCACATCCATTTGATAGACTGTAACAGGTGCAAAGACTTCCTCGTAGTCTATCCCTTCCTCTTGTTTATATTCTTGAGCAACTAAACGTGCCTTATTTCTGACCATAATTCCTCTCTCATCCTTTTTGTTTCTAAGAACTCATCTTGTCCCAATAGGTCTGACATGTCTGGGACAATCAACTAACTCCCAAACATCTTGAATAGCAAATTGGTGAAGCTCATCTTGCATTGCTTCCACCCAACTTGGTTCTTTGAGAGAATCAAAAATCTTCTTGGGTTCCTGTTGTGATAGAAAACAGGCAAACAAACATGCTTGAACAAGAGGGTATCAACCTTCTTGTGAATATTGGATATAAATCCTCCATGATTCTGATGAGACCTTCTAGTTTGTACAGGAGTCATCACATCACCTATAATAAGAGAAGAAGGATGATTCTTCATAGTAGATGTAAGTACTCCTCCTTCAATTATTATATTATCATCAATTTCAGTCTCCAAGTTGCCAATATCTTATTCAAATGCTCCTCCATCATCATCTGAATGAACCTCTCCATTTCTGTTTGAAGGTTCACCTTGTTCAAAAACACTAGAAGAGAATAAATGGTCAAAAGACTTGTCAACGCCTGAAGTAGGGCTGTCAACGTTGAGCCATCAACGCCTGAGTTTGTCTTGTCAGCGCCAGATTTTCCTTTGTCAGCGTTTGAAGAATCATGCATGTTTTCAACTGGTGATAATTGTGGACCACCTTTTTCCTTTCCAGCAGCAGCAACAGCAACAAATGCATCTGCCCATATAGGAATGGTAACATACCCAAGTATGGGTGTTAATTTGTCTGCTTGTGATCTAACCTCCTTATCAACCTGTATACCTGAAATTTCAACAATTGGTTCTTCCACAACATTTGAAGTTACCTTCACAATGTCTGGATTAGTAACAGGCATATAATTCAAAGTTCTAGATAGAGGTTCCAAGTCAAATAACCAATTTGGTCCACTCTCAGGATCACTAGGTTTACTTTCTAAAAACCTAACATGTACCTTTTCAAGTATACGTTTTTCTTTCTTAATGTAAACTCTATATCCTCAACTCTGTATAGAATAACCCATAAAGTAGCCTTCATCACCTTTAGCAGTAAACTTTCCTAAGGCATCACTAGTGTCTAAAACAACTACATGACAGCCAAAGGGTTTAAGAAAACCAATATTAGGTTTCCTACTCCAAAATAGCTCATAAGGTGTCTTGTTATGAATCTTGTTGATTAATGCCCTATTCTGAACATAACAAGCTGTATTCACAGCCTCAGCCCAAAATGCTATGGGGAAGTGAGCCTCAGCCAACATAGTCCTAGCTGCTTCTATGAGTGTTCTATTCTTTCTCTCAGCTACCCTATTTTGTTGTGGGGTTCTAGCTATACTAAACTGTCTAGTAATCCCTTTCTTGGCACAAAAGTCATCTAACAACTTAATTCTAAACTCACCACCGTTATCACTTCTAAGTATCTTAACCTCATTCCCATTCTTTTTCTCTAACTGGGTAATAAAGTTAATCAAAATATCAGCAGTTTCACTTTTCAAAGCTAAAAAGAAAGTCCAAGTAAATCTAGAAAAATCATCAGTGATGACAAAACAATAGGATTTACCATTTAAGCTTTCTATATTAGTTGGACCAAATAAGTCCATATGCAGCAAGTGAAGTGGTTTAGAACTAGAATGCACAGGTTTAGACTTAAAGGAGACTTTGTGTTGTTTGCCTTTAAGGCATGCAACACAAGAAGGTCATTGTGGAAAGCCTTTGCAGGCAAACCATCAACTAAACCATGTCTCACAAGTCTATTTATGTTCTTAAAATTAATGTGCCCTAATCTTCTGTGCCAAAGATTACTCTCATCAACTGAAGCCTTAACATATAGACATGACAAATTATTATTCATCCTAATTCCATTAAGATTTACATTATAAATGTCCTTATGCCTAGGTGTTCTAGAATCAATGAATTTCTCATCTGGTATTTTAAAATCTTTGCTCAACACCAAGCATTCAGTATCAGTGAAAAGAACCTTATTTTTGTTATCACACACCTGTGATACACTAAACAGATTATAGTCAAGTTCTTTTACCAAAAACACGTTCTCAAAGCGCAAATTGTTGGTGATAAGAGTGCCTTTGCCAGTGATAGTCCCATATCCGCCTCCAAAGTACACGTTGTCACCATCTTAAATAGGGGTAAAGTTTGTCAAGTAATCTTCCTTCCCCGTCATGTGCCTAGAGCATCCACTATCCCAATAGCCATAATCATTAACCTGCTTTTGAATGCCCTGCACATAAAGAAGACAAATTAGTTTTCTTTGGGAACCCAAGCCTGAGCAGACTTGGATTCATTTGGTTGTTCAACAAGAACATACTTGGTCCTCATGATAACCCTTTGTTCATACCTTTTTGGATTAAACACCCAGTTAACCCTAATTGCTTTAGTTATGACCTTTGAAATATAATGAAATCTGTTACATGTCATAGAAATCCCATCTGAATTAAGGTTTTGGTCTTGTTTAGGTCTCCAAAATAAGCTAGAAGAAGCTTTAGACCCCTTTCCCTTTGGTTGCAAGTATTTGGCATTACTAGGTCTAGCAGTGTTGGAAACATTCCTGTCAGCATTACAATTGTTCTTGTCAACGCTGAAATTACCTTTATCAGCGTTGAACCTAAGGTTTACTACAGGAACCCATTGTCTGTTAGACCACGTATTGGTCTTCTGAAAAGGCCTTTGTCCATAAGTATTAGACCCTTTAGTAAAGAATGGGGCTGGTCTAATGACTTGTGGACTTTGCTGGACAAAAGGTTTGGGTTTGATCATGGTTGACTTTCTATCAGCGTTGACCTTTAAAGCATTGACACATTTATAAGCCAAATGTGAAAAGATTCCACAAGTATAACAGGCTTTTCTAGACATGACTCTAGGTCTAGATGAAAAGAAACCTGTCCCATTATCACTAATTTGACTTTTTGGTGACCTAGGTTTTCTATACATTTCTGCATATTTAATACTAGGTTTTCTATCAACGTTTAAGCCAAGGTCAACAGTCTTGCCAGTAGTAGGATTGGTCACTTTTATGGGTGTAGACTCATTTGGGCTGTCACTAAGCATGCCACCCTTAACAAACAAAGTAGGGTTGGCTTTCTTCCATTGGTCTAAATATGTTAATTTCTGCTTATATTCCTCTACTGGCGTAAGAAATCTAGGTGGAGGAATAAATTCCTCTTCTTGGAGTTCTGGAATACCAGTCCAAGACAGATCCTTTCTAAGGATACCATAAATGTTCCCAACAGGTGGTGAAACGCCAGCATATTTTTTCATCCCAATCCCACTCCTATCCCTAGAATCCCTTTGTTCACTAACACATTTTTCTAGGGTTTGAGAAGCTTTATCAAATTTTTGAATTTTAAGATCTACATTATCTTTGTTTTTTATAGCCTCATCTAACTTAGCTTGTAAAACACCATTGGATCTCTCCAAGATGTTCCTCACCTCAACACTAGAATTTAGATCATGAGTTAAAACATTGATTTGATCTTTTAGGTCAAACTCCATTTTCTTATATTCAGCCACAGTCTTTTCAGTTTGAGTAAGAGCAAGTTGATAATTAGATAACTTGCATTTTTCATCAAAAACATCTGATGTTAATTTTAAAACTTCTTTGTTAAGCTTTGCAGTGTTTAGATGACAACCCTTACTACAAAATGCATCATCATATACCTCATTGTCTGATGAAGATGAAGAATGTGCCATGAGAGCATAGTGAACATGCTCCTCTTCCTCCTTTTCTGCCACCAAGGCCTTGTTCTCTTCCACATCCTTGGCTAACAAGCTCCAATCCCAGCCAACACCATCTATGTCTTACATGGCAACCATAGCTTTTGTATCTTCAACCTTGACGATTTGGCTTGAAGGCTTTCTAGCATCAGATCTTCTAGGAGATCTACACTCTCTCATAAAGTGACCCATTCTATGACAATTGTAACACTCAACCTTGGATTTATCAAACCCAACAGTGTCTTTAGCATTAAAATTCATCTTCTTCCTGAATCTTCTATTCCATCTATTGGCCCTTATGCTAGCAAGTGCCATATTCCACTTTATGTCCATCTCTTCTAAGTGCTCATCACTAATTTGCTCAAGGTCCTCATATGTAATCACTGAAAAATTGGGCAATGAAGCAATGTATGCACATACTGTATCTAGATCAATACCAGCAGGCTTAACTCTTGTTGAGTCAACATTGTATGTGTTAGCATCTGAATGTGAGGCGCTGACACAGCTTGATCCAACGTTGACACAAGGTGATCCAGTAACGGGGTACATGTATGACTCCCTTTGATCAAATTAACCTTCACTATGTGAGAAGAAGGCCATATTTCCATTGGTAGACTTGCTTCCTTGATCCAAAAGGATTTCACTTTCTACAAGCGTCAGTTTATTGTAAACATCATCAAAGGTGGAACTTTTGTGAGTATTATTAGCAATCATAGACCTTGCTTTAATCTTCCATGCATCACCAAGACTTTTAAGGAAAGTGGTGATGATATCAACATCATCATGCACTGTTCCCATAAATGACAACTTGCTTGTAATGTCAAGAAGTCTGCTTCTCACTCCACTTAGCTTTTCATTGGGAAGGGCTTTAAATACAACATACTCATGCAAGAGTTGCTTCTTTTTATCTGAGGCAGTATCATCATTACCACCATAAGCAACTTGAAGGGCTGCCTAAAGATCTTTTGCAAAATCATAGCCTTTATACTTGTGTTGATTTTCTTATCCCAAGGAAAGCTTGAGGATGCTTAGGGTTTTCATATCATTCCTTCTCTTTGCAACATCCTCAGTTGAGACAGCTCTTCCATCTTTAGGTTTTTCTTTTTGATCCTTAGCACTTGAACCTGGAGTTGATCTTAGAGTGATAGCAGCTAGGATCTTGGCAGCCTTATTGAATGTGTTTCCATATTCAATAATTTCCCATAGGGTGTGGTCATGGATTTGAAGATACTGCTCAAAATTAAACTTCCACAGCTTAAAGTTGTCTAGGTCTAGCATGGGAATCTTGATGTTATGGCTTGAGGAGGAGGAGGTTAACTCTAGAGTAGACATGTTGTTTGAACTTTAGGGTTTCTTGAAAATTAGGGTTTTTGGCGATTTAGGGTTTTTGTGTTCTTTAGATCAAAGTTTCTCAACAAGCTCTGATACCACTTGTTGATCCCAAACTTAGATCGATTTAGCTTTGTGTAAACGAGATTAAATCAAGTTAAACACTTAGAGAAACTTTGTTGTATAAACAATCCAAGTACTACGCGGAATTAATACTTGAATGAAGAATAAACAAAACAGATAAACCAAACTTTCAATTTGATTAATTAATCGAACTTGCGTACAATGAAAGTGTAGAAAACATATATTGAACTAAAACCTTGTACAAGAGTCTATGTATCAGCTATTTTAGGTAAAGATAAACATAAGAAATACACTGTCGAACATATCTTTACTAGAAACATACTAGAAACATTGAACGTGTAGACTAAGTATCCTGTTAGTGCTTGACTTCTTCTTATCAACGCTTGACTTCTTCCTGTCAACGCTTGTCTTGACAATGCTTGATTTCTTCTTATTAACGTCCAATTTCCTCTTGTCAGCGTCCAAGTGTCTTGGCTACATTTTATTCCCAACAGGTTTGGGCTTATATAACATATTTACCATTTTACCCTCATGTTAACTTAAGTTTATATAAGCCATTGGCTTATAAGTTTATTAAACGTAGGCTTATATAAGCAAAATATGACTTATATAAGCCCATTATATAAGCTAATAAAACACACCATAAATTTTTTAAAAAGGGGTTGTCATACTTGAAACCTTAAACATTTGAGTTGAGATTAGGTTTGATTATCTTGATGTGAAAACGTATAGACTTCCGGGCCAACTTTTTTGAATCTAAGATGGCATCGATAGAACAACCTACATCTTTTCGTTTACCCTTTTTTATGTAAGTACCTCTTACTATGGTCGTGTCATTTCCCTTTTTCATGGTCCTTGTTAACATCAACTACGGTCTTTAGTAAACGACCCTTTTCTTTTCTGTTGATTGGTCGAATGTTTTCCTTCCCAGTTCCCACTTTTGGGGCTTCATGGGGTAGAAAGTTATCCGAGTCACCACTATGAATTCTCTTACTTTTCAGTTTCAGTTTCAGTATCCAAATACTCTTTTTGAGTATCTAGATACAGACTTGTGTGGTTTATATCATGCATTTAGTATTTGGATTGATCCATGTGTGGATTATATTTCGATACTGAAACTCAAAGTGAGAGTGAGCGTGTTCATAGTGACGAGCCGGATAATTTGATTCCGAATAAGTGCCAAAATTTACAAATGGGAAGGAAATCCTTCGACCAATCAACAAAAAGGAAAAGGGTCGCTTAGTAAAGACCTTAGTTGATGGTAGTGATGCCCATGAAAAAGATAATGCGACGACCATAGTAAGAGGGGCTTACATAAAAAAAGGGTAAACGAAAATATGTAGGTTTTTCTGTGGATGCCATCTAAGATTCAAAAATGTTGGCCTGGAAGTCTATACGTTTTCACAACTGCATTGGTTCAGTTACTATGTTGTTTATATATTGGTTATATGCTGATGCAGATACAAGAGCTAACTTAAAGAAAAAAGAAAAAGGCAAGGGATCAACAGAAGCTGATAAAGCATTTGATCCTTTTAATCTAGATAATAGAGTGGAAAAGCTTGAAAGGGAATTCAAACTTCTTAAACAAACACAGTTGCAGGGAGGTAAGTAAACTAAATTTTAACCTTTAGAGAAATATAGTTATTCACTAGCTTCGGTATCACATGTATGCTCTAAATTATTACATCTCCACATAGACAACATCTCAAGCCCGTTTCCTCTTCGAGGTAAATATCGCCATGATTCCTCTTTCTCGTGAAAATCATCAACTTCGTGCCCAATATGTGAATTCAGTATGCATTAACATCTTTTTGTTTAGCCTTTTTAGTAAAGGACCTCTTACTTTGGCACTCATATTCGCTTTTTCATGGGTATTGATGATATTGATATCAATCAAAGACCGAATGCGAATGTCAAATTTTGAGCTACTTACATAAAAAAGGATAAACGAACAAGAAGTAGGTCCATATTGGATTCATATATTGGGCATGAATATTAACATGTTCACGAGATAGAGGAATCATGGAGATATCTACCTCGAAGAGCAAACGGGCTTAAGATGTCGTTTATGTGTAGCTGTTAAACTTTATAGCAGACATGTGATTATGTATTTGTTATTAACTTATGCAGTATTATGTTATGTAGATACAGCAGCTGACTTGAAAAAAGAAAAGAAAAAGGAAACGGTTCAATGGAAGCTGATACCACAGCTGATCTTTCTAACCTACATAATAGGGTGGAAAAGCTTGAAAGGGAATTCCAACATTTCAAACAGAGACTGTTGCAGGGAGGTTAGTATATTAACTTTTAACCTATAATAATTTTGTATATGAATGTTTTATTGTTTTGAGTATCTGGGTGGTTGTTAGTATCTGAATTTATTAAAATTTGTCTTGTAATTTATGAATGTTATCATCATTGATTCCTCTGAAACCTCTAAAGAAGATATGCTATCATCAGATGAAAGCTTTGAAAGCTCTGAGGAAGATTTGTTGTCATTAGATGAAAGCTTTGATCAGGCGAACACTAAAGACTTCCAGCACCCATTTCATAATGACTAGGATGAACCTTCCAAGTATTCCAACACCTCTGCAGATGATTGTAGTTCGGACGAGACTTGGGGAGAGACTAATTCACCGTCCAAGAAGAAAGGCAAAGCTATTGGCTCATCCAGTCAGACTGCAGGCAAGGCGAGTGGATCATCCGAACATATAGTCAGTCCAAGTGTTAGCAAGGGATGTACACAAAAAGCAGAGTCATCTTCTCGGTCTCCATTTTCTACAACAGAAAGGCCCCCACCTATCAAAAATGCAGTATGTTTCCTGCCTTGTCCAAAAAAAATTGAAAGAATTTGAAACAAAGCTAGGAAAAAGGAAGAGGGGGTAGGCTATGGAGGAACCTGTAGGGGATTGGCTATGGACGAACTTGTTATCTATGTTTTATGGATGTTTCTGATGAATCTTCTTTAGACTATTTCGGTTAAGTGTAGGTATAGTTTACGTAAACAATTTTAAACACTAATCTGCATGGATGGGTGTATCCATTATTTTTTGGAATGCAAATATGTTGTCATTCACATTTTGTATGAACCTGCAATATTATCATCAATATTATGAAATTAGACTTGTATTTCAAGGATGTGAACATGGTTCATCTTGTATTTTATTTATTCATGTTGTGAGTTGTATAATCCTAGATGCATAACACATATAACCAAGATTTTTGTGTCAAAGTTACCTGTTACACATCCGGTTAAGGCTTTCCACTTCGGTGGATCTTATAACCCAATTTGTTTCCCTAATTCTCCCGCAAAACTAATTAAGCTTTGAGCAGTTTATGTTTTCGACTTAGCTTAATAATAACAAGATTTTTACTAGTTGAAAAAGTTCGTTCTCGGTATCTCTTCGAATTGATCTCTGGTTAATTGTGCGACTCAGTTGTTCTTGGTGAATCAAATAAAAGAGATGTCGTTGTCTAAAACTAATTAAAAATGAAACTATGAAACAAATAAAAATAAAGAAAAGACGGTAAAAAGAAACAATGAAAGATGAAATCTTGGCGAAAAGTAAATTGCGAGAAAATTAAAAGGTAAATAAAGTGAATGATGCAAATCAAAAATTAAACTAAAAGGAAAGCAAATAAAATTTCAAATAAAGAAAAATGTGAGAAAAATAAAGCTTGAAAATAACAGACAAAAACTTAAAAAGAAAAACCAAAAAAAGAAAACTTGACATAAACCTTCATTCGGAAGTTTTAAACTTCCGAATGAAGAACCTTGATCCGGAACTTTCAAAGTTCCGAATGAAGCACTTGATCCGGAAGTTTTTAGACTTCCGAATGAAGACACTTGATCCGGAACTTCAGACTTCCGAATGAAGACCCTTGATCCGGAACTTTCAAAGTTCCGAATGAAGCACTTGATCCGGAAGTTTTTAGACTTCCGAATGAAGCACTTGATCCGGAAGTTTAGGACTTCCGAATGAAGCTTCCTTGACTCAGAACTCTTAAAGTTCCGAATGAACAAGTTTCTCCTCTTTGGCTCGGAACTCATCTGGGAAAACAGAAACAGAAGCAAACGAACCCGAAGAACAGGGGAATATACAGTAACAACAATTTATCCTTAAATTAATCGAAATCAAACGAAAGATTAAACCAAAACAACCAATAAGCATCAACTAACAATAATCAATCAAAACAAATCATCAAAACTAACAAACATAACCAAATCAATCAAAACCCACTTGATCAAAATCATAAAAACTCAAGAACATGAACAATCAAGATAAAGAACAAATCAAACAAGAAAGGTAGAAGGAGATTAGCAATAAGATAAAGATTAACAACAATTAAAGGTAAACTTACATGGAATTAAAAAAGAATCAAGGGTGCGTTACATGAAAATTAAAGTGTATAAAATTAAGGAACAAGAAAAATGAAAATGGGGAAGAGAGGCTTGTCAAGCCTCCAACAACCTAAACAAAAATGAAAGTAAAACTATATATAGGGGAATTAGGGAGGAGCTTAGGAAGCTTCCTCCCTCTTTCTTCTTTCTCTTAATTGCACACTTAAGTCCTTGATCTTCTTAATCTTTTGTTTAATCTTGGACTTTGTCTTGGGATTTCTTTAACTCGTCTTATAATTCTTCAATGAATTAGACTTGAGTTCTTCGGCTTTTGGTAAACTTCCGTCTTTTGACTTTTTCTTCGGTAAATCTTCAGAATTGGTCTTGGACTTCCGTTCTTTTTTCACTTTTGATCTTTCGACTTCGTCTTTTGTCTTTTACTTCAATAAAAGCCCGTGAAAGCCGTGTTTTCTCCACTTTTCACCTTCTCGACCCTGAAACACAATAAAAACACAAACCACGCATAATTCCGCCATTTACGACATAAAATATACGTTTAGGTCCCGTTTTAATGTAATTAAGTGGTAGAAAAGATGGGTGTTTTCACACCTATCAAATCCCCTACACTTAACCATTGCAATGCCCTCATGCAATGCATAGCAATAAAGCAAGGTTTACACTTTCCATCATAATCAACCTACTTTGGCCTCTATTAAACAACTAAGGAAAATCAAAAAGATAGAAAATAACAAGATGCAATCAAGGAAGAAACATGTAAAGAAATCTAAGACTTACATTAGGGCTTGTGTGTCATGAATGTTTATCACCCTCAAGTTTCACGTTCCCCATGCCAAGCTTAAAAACAAGATCATTGTTAGTACAAGTTAGCATAACAAACATTTACTCATGCGGTTCAATTAATCACTTAAACTCCCTTATTCCTATGGGTATCTCTTATATTTTATTGATGTCTTGAATGATCACGAGGATGCATTGTTGACTTATTCCGATAATTTATTAAGGCTGAAAGCAAAGTAGGACGATTTGATCAATAGTTAGCTAAAGGACAAAATCTCTTAAAACTGCTTCTCGGGATATCAAAAAGTTCATATCTTGGCATAACTCGGTTCACGATTTGAGACCTTTCTCGGGCCGATATTTGGCATGTACTTCATACTTCATATCTTGAGAGACGTGCTTGAGATAATGGTCTTCTCATCGTTATAGAGTTTCTTCACTTGGAGACTTTTGAGGGGTACTCCAACTTTGTTGACCACGACTTCATGATTATTTCTTCAATCTCTAATTGGGATTTTGAGATACAACGATCCGCCTCCTTTTCGGACTTGGATCTATTTATCCTCATACCTTGTTAGGGTCTTTTCGGATAGACTTCTCCATGATCTTTATGGGAGTTGATTGCTTTTCGTCGTGAGTCTTGATCCTTCATATTGATTTTTGGAATAATGATCTTCACGTCACTTTTGGATCTTCAACAATAAAATTGAATCCTCATGCCTTGTTAGGGCCTTTTCGGACTCGCCAATCTTCGCGCCCTGCTTCATAAGTTATGCCTTGGCTATGAACTCTTATCATTACCGAGCAACTTTTAAACGATCTTGGGCTAGAAGCTAAGTAACTTTTCAAATCGTACGACCTTACTTATTGCAGATAATTTATTAGCAAGTGATGGGAGATAAAGATCATAATTAACTCACATAAGTTAATGAGAGAATACCAAACTTGTAACCAACTCTATCATTTCTCGTTCTCCACAATTTAAAATCTCAAGGAATGAGACTCGTGGATGCTTAGCCTAATAAACCAATTAAGGTCTACATGGTTAAGGATACTAGCTAGAGTGAACTTGGATAAGTAAACTCGGGTTGAGTCAAAATATTCACAATGGGCCTAATATATCTAAGATATCTAAACTTGCTAAAACCATTTTATTAAAATAAGAGAAAAATAGCAAAAATAAAGGGAACTACAACTAGGCCAAAATAGATTAAAAATTTTCAAAAATGTCGAAAAATTGATTTTCCGTTTAAAATGAGGGCAAATACAAGGAAAAGACCACTAAACTTCGATAGAAGTCCCCCCTACACTTAATATAAACATTGTCCTCAATGTTTAAGCATGTGGGAGTAAACTCCCCTACACTTAGGACATTGTGCACGTTGTTTAAATCTCGCTAAGGAATAGACAACTAAAGAGATTCCTATTTGAATATTGAGAAATATAAAAATATAGAATCGAAAAGAGTTTAGGATAGAACCGGGAAGAAGGGAACACGGAATCACGGTTCGTCAAAAGTCATCAAGAGTGTGTCTTTGAAGCTCTAATCCCTGCATATGATAAGAAAGAGAACAAGAAACACCAACGGGGCTCCCCCCTACACTTATGGTGAAAATAGATAGATAATTGGGTTGCCTCCCAAAAAGCGCTTGTTTTTGTTAACCGAGACACGAGCCTGACTCGTCCCCGAATTAAATAGTCCATGGGGAAGCCTCGAATGTGATACCGGGATCAAAGACCTTGTCCTCGTTCCCGGAGGACATCAACAAAGGAGAGGCGGGGGGATAAGTCTTGAAAGGGAGAAAGGTCCTTTCAACATACGTATAGTATGTGAATTCAAGATCCACGGGAGGTGGGTTGGGTATAGTAAGCACATTGTCATCCCCCAAAGACAATGGATGCTGAGCAAACGACAAAGCCGTATTGTTATCAATCATAGCATAATCAATGTCACCTCCCGGATCAAAGCACTCATCCTCCGTGATAGTGGCTAAAAGGGAGGATGGAAGGTGCTCAGGAGGGGGACTTGGGTCAATACTTTCCTGCAGCAAATTTTCAAAAATAATGTCCCCCTCCGTGTCAGAATCATCAATACCTGGAGGGATGGAGTGAATATCGATTTCTTCCTGTAATGGGTCATTATCTTCAACGGGAGGAATAGATGGAGGTAAAGACTTGGAAAGAGAAGGAGAAGTCAACGCTTCGATTTGAGCAATAAGAAGGTGCACTTTCCGTAATCCATCGCGAAGAAGCACGTCTTCCACCTCATCCACAAGATCATGTTCATCGGTGAACTGCTCGTAAACCGGAGAGAATAAATCGTCATTTTCTGCATCTCCCGGTGGAGATTGAGAAATTTCAAAAGTGAAATTCTCATAGCAGAGAGAAGAATCGTCATCACTAGGATCGACCTCGTCTGTAAGAGCAACGTCGTCCTCAGGCTCCATAGCAGGTAAGTCACAAACCTCATCATCCAATACTTTGTCGAGACCAAAATCACTAAGCTCATGCAACGAATCTAGATCCTTAGACGCAGTAGGAACATCGAGAGTAGGAGCAGCAACTTCAGAAGATGAGTTGAAAGTGCATACAGCATCATCGTCATCATCATCATAATAGTAATGACGCACAAGCGGAGGGGTATAATCACTAAGATTAGATACTTGCTCTTGTTGCAGTCGCTTTTCCTCGTCCCTAAGTTTTTTAAGCAAAACAACGGCCTCTTGAAGTTGCAAAACAATGGAATGTGTTTCTTCATTCAAGGTAGTGAGTTGTGGGTCAAGATGAATTTGTTGAGAGGATTGATGATTGAGGGTGTGATGTGGGGGCTCATAGTGTTGAAAACCTGAATTATAGCAAGGTTGTGGCTCATAGTTGTTCATCGGTTGGGAATAATTAGAAACCGGGTTTGGTTCATAATAATCCATAGGTGAAGAAAACTGAGGACACGGAATTGGCTCATAACAATTCAGTGGTTGACAATAATAGGTATCGTGAGGACCCCCACAGTTGTTGCAAACCGGGTATGGAGAAAAATCAGGTGCGTCTTGTGGATAGCTATTATCATTGTCATGATTGTACCCTGGTTCTTGCCCGTGAAAATACGGGTATCGAACCGGGCACGAAACATGCCAATGAGAATCGCTTCCACAATAGATGCACGGGGGAACAGGAGGAGGTGGGTTCAAAAAGGACGAATTAGTCGAGTTGCACAAAGGACAAAATCCGAATAGGAATTGTGTATTGTCGAGATCGTTTCCACACCGCTCACATGTACACCATTGACAAGAGTTGTTCCCAGATAATTGTTTCCCACACCGGACGCAATGGACATAAAAATCCATTAAGAAAGATTGATAAGCAAGAAGAATATTTTTGGTGCAAAACTTTGAGAAAGAAATGCTTTTTATGATTTTTCAAATGTTTTTGGATTTTTGAAAATTTTTGACAAGAAAAATAACGTTCACAAGTGAACGGATCCCAAAAGCCAACGCGTCACTCACAAAAAACCTTCGATCTTCACGAAAAGAGCCGGCAGCGGCGCCATTTTAATGTACAGATTTTACTAGGTTAAAAATTAAGCCATAATTAATAACAATGTGTGTAAGTGTTTAAGGGTTTTAAGGGAGTTTAAGCATATAATTAAGCCATGTGTGTAAGTGTTTGATTTACTAACTTATAATAATAATGATCTCGTTTTTAAGATTAGTTTGGGGAACGTGAAACTTGAGGGTGATAAATCTTCGCAGCACCAAAGCCCTAATGTAAGTCATTGATTTCTTTGCAAGTTATTTCCATCCTTTTGTTTATTTTAAAGTTTTAATTTCTATTAGTATTTTAATTTTTGTTTAAGTAGTATTTTAATAAGGCCAAGGTTGATTGATTATGAGAAAAGTCTAAAATTGCTTTAACGCTAAGCATTGCACGAGGGCATGGCAATGGTTAAGTGTAGGGGATTTGATAGGTGTGTAAACACCCATCCTTTTACCACTTAATTCTGACTAAAACAAGACCAAAACACGTATTTAATATCATTTGTTTGGAATTATGCGTGGTTTTTGTGTTTATTGTGTTTTTAGAGCCAACCGGATGAATTATGGAGAAAACATGGGATTGCACGGGATTTATCGAAGAAAAACACTCAAGATGAAGTCTATTGTCCAAGAGATGCAAAAGATTTGAAGTCACTGGGCCTATTCGAAGATTTATCGAAGAAAAGGACCAAAGATGGAAGATTTACATAAGTCGAAGAAACTCAAGTCTATTAAACGAAGAAATTAAAAGACGAGTTGAATTTAATCGACGACAAATCCCGAATCAGAATCGAAAACGTCAACTTTTCTGAAAAGACTAGAAGACAAGAAGAACGGGAGAAAGCCCACTCACCAACCAAAGGGAACACCTATATAAAGGGTTCCCCTCACACACTTTGCACCCAGTTAGAGTTAGTTTTAGTTTTTTCTTTCCTCCTCTTTTTTCTCCCTTTCTGTTTCGTAGGATCACCAACACCACTAGGGTGTTTGGTGATTTTAATCTTTGTTCTTAAAATCTTATAATTTTAATCTTTGTTTTGTGATTGTTAAAACATTAATCATCAATACAAGTTCTTGTTTAATCTTTCCATTTCATCTTGTTCATCATCATCTTTTATTTCAAGTTCTTAAGTTCTTAGTTGATTGATTTGATCTTTAAAAAGTTGTTGAATTTGTGTTTTTACTGTTGGGATTTGTTGCTTATGGTTATTAGATGATTTGTGGTTAATTTGGTAAAACCTTTTTGATTATTTAGTTTGATTTTGGATCAAAACTTTTCTCCCTATTTTTCTGCTTAAGTTACTGTTCTTGAGTGTTTCCCAGACTTCCGGATGAACAAAAGTTCCGGATGAACTGCATCTTCCGAATGAACATAAAGTTCCGAATGAACATAAAGTTCCGAATGAGCTGAAAGTTCCGGATGAACAAATCTTCCGAATGAACTGAAAGTTCCGGATGAGTTTAAAGTTCCGAATGAATGTGTTTTTGAAAAGTTCCGAATGAATGTATGTTTTTAAGTTCCGAATGAGTTTTTCTTTCAAAAAGTTCCGAATGAGTTTTATTTCCAAATCTTCCGAATAAACTTCCGAGCCAAAAGTTCCGAACCAATTTCTGGATCAACAACTTCCGAATAAAAGTTCCGAACAAAGTTCCGGATGAAGACTTCCGAATCAAGTTCCGTCAAAGTTCCGGATGAAGACTTCCGAGTGAAGTTCCGAATCAAGTTCCGAAGAAAGTTCCGGATGAAGACTTCCGAGTAAAGTTCCGAATCAAGAGACTTTGAAAGTTCCGAATCAGTTTTTTCTTTTGAGCATTTCATTTAAGAGTTAAGTGGTATTTACTTACTGTTTCCTGTTTCTTACTGTTTCTTCATTTCATTTCATAATTTTATTTTATTTGTTAAAGTTTAATTTTAATTTTAGTTTTATTAACTGTCATTAAATTAATTGCCTTTTGATTTAAGTTTTCATTTTAATACATTTAAACTTTTTAGTAGATTAGAAAACTAAACCCCCTTTTTTAGTAACCAAGAACAATCATTCCACTTAGAACCAAGATCAATTCGATAGGATATCGAGAGACTTAATCTGAACCCATACAAAAATGCTAGTATCAAATGGCAGCGGCGCCATTTTAATAACCAGATTTTTACTAGTTGAAAAAGTTCGTTCTCGGTATCTCTTCGAATTGATCTCTGGTTAATTGTGCGACTCAGTTGTTCTTGGTGAATCAAATAAAAGAGATGTCGTTGTCTAAAACTAATTAAAAATGAAACTATGAAACAAATAAAAATAAAGAAAAGACGGTAAAAAGAAACAATGAAAGATGAAATCTTGGCGAAAAGTAAATTGCGAGAAAATTAAAAGGTAAATAAAGTGAATGATGCAAATCAAAAATTAAACTAAAAGGAAAGCAAATAAAATTTCAAATAAAGAAAAAGGTGAGAAAAATAAAGCTTGAAAATAACAAACAAAAACTTAAAAAGAAAAACCAAAAAAAGAAAACTTGACAGAAACCTTCATTCGGAAGTTTTAAACTTCCGAATGAAGAACCTTGATCCGGAACTTTCAAAGTTCCGAATGAAGCACTTGATCCGGAAGTTTTTATACTTCCGAATGAAGACACTTGATCCGGAACTTCAGACTTCCGAATGAAGACCCTTGATCCGGAACTTTCAAAGTTCCGAATGAAGCACTTGATCCGGAAGTTTTTAGACTTCCGAATGAAGCACTTGATCCGGAAGTTTTAGACTTCCGAACGAAGCTTCCTTGACTCGGAACTCTTAAAGTTCCGAATGAACAAGTTTCTCCTCTTTGGCTCGGAACTCATCTGGGAAAACAAAAACAGAAGCAAACGAACCCGAAGAACAGGGGAATATACAGTAACAACAATTTATCCTTAATTTAATCGAAATCAAACGAAAGATTAAACCAAAACAACCAATAAGCATCAACTAACAATAATCAATCAAAACAAATCATCAAAACTAACAAACATAACCAAATCAATCAAAACCCACTTGTTCAAAATCATAAAAACTCAAGAACATGAACAATCAAGATAAAGAACAAATCAAACAAGAAAGGTAGAAGGAGATTAGCAATAAGATAAAGATTAACAACAATTAAAGGTAAACTTACTTGGAATTAAAAAAGAATCAAGGGTGCGTTACATGAAAATTAAAGTGTATAAAATTAAGGAACAAGAAAAATGAAAATGGGGAAGAGAGGCTTGTCAAGCCTCCAACAACCTAAACAAAAATGAAGGTAAAACTATATATAGGGGAATTAGGAAGGAGCTTAGGAAGCTTCCTCCCTCTTTCTTCTTTCTCTTAATTGCACACTTAAGTCCTTGATCTTCTTAATCTTTTGTTTAATCTTGGACTTTGTCTTGGGATTTCTTTAACTTGTCTTATAATTCTTCAATGAATTAGACTTGAGTTCTTCGGCTTTTGGTAAACTTCCGTCTTTTGACTTTTTCTTCGGTAAATCTTCAGAATTGGTCTTGGACTTCCGTTCTTTTTCCACTTTTGATCTTTCGACTTCGTCTTTTGTCTTTTACTTCAATAAAAGCCCGTGAAAGCCGTGTTTTCTCCACTTTTCACCTTCTCGACCCTGAAACACAATAAAAACACAAACCACGCATAATTCCGCCATTTACGACATAAAATATACGTTTAGGTCCCGTTTTAATGTAATTAAGTGGTAGAACAGATGGGTGTTTTCACACCTATCACTTAACTCTAAGGTGCTTTTAAATTTTGCTATTACATCTGGAATTATTTTCCAATTGGATAGAAAGTTGTTAGGCTCTTGCCTTAATCTTCTGAGCATATGTTTGTAACAATACTTCTAGGCCATTCTTCACTCAGAACTAAGCTAATATTGAGTATTTTCTTGAAAAGCTGCTTGTTTCAGCTTTTTTTGTTTTTAATCATTATATAGTCAAGCACAAGTTAAGATTTTTTTATCTTTTTAATCTATTTTCACTAGTCCTCCCAAGTATTTATTCCAATTCGTGTCTAATTACCCATAAACAACTAATTTGTTTAAACAATGTGCTTAATTATTAGTCAAACTGAAAATGAAAAGTTTGAGATGACTGAAGTAAAATAAAAATAAGACAAGGTGAAAACTGATCAAACATAAATTCAATTCAATAATACTAAAGGATTAGATTTTTTAAATAAAAACAAACATTTTGTTTCTCTAACTAATCAAACTTTAGAGATTTTTTAGGATCAAAAGCCAAATGAAGTTCATCGTAATCTAAAGCCTCTTTGAACTCTTCTTCGTCTTCTTCAATTTCATGCTCAGAAAAATAAACATCATCATCAATGATTTGACCTTCTTCCTCCAGTTTCCTCCTATATGCTTCCTCCCTCTGTAGTTGTTCCTCTTGCCTCCTTCTAAAGGAAGCAGCTTCCTCCCTCTCGCGTTGTTCTTACTCCTGTTGCCTCCTTCTTAAGGAAGCAGCTTCCTCCCTCTGGCTTGTTGTTCTAGTCGGGCATTCTCTTCGTCTTCCAGCTTCCATTGTCGCTGTTCGTAAGCTTCCTCAGCATAGCAATCATACTCTTCATATGAATCATTGTAAGGACAATCAACAGGGCTCTCCATCTGCATTAGCTTTTACTTTGGGCACCACACAAGGTTTCTTGAAAAGAACATATAAGATTATTAGTACTAAACGCTAACAAAGATACAACGTTAATAAAATAAATAATGATACAAACTTGTTAGGAACTGCACTGGTATCTTCAAAAGCAACAAAAAATGTTCTTTTTGATGAATAAGCCATTTTTTTATTCTTAAAATGCTGATAATTAAGTGTTTGTTATGTTTTTGTTATGATTAATTTCATAACTTAATCCTTGTTTATATAACCAAAGATGGAATACAAAGAGTCAGCAGCCTACATGCCCACATCTAATGCATATTCATGCATGTAATTAATTTTTGTTAAGTTCCAAGAATTAGCATTCTCATTGGGCGTGTAGAAAGTGTGTGCTTACTGTGTTTTTAGGGCTTATTGTGTTTAAAAAAATAGCAAAAAACAAGGTCTAGGACTCGAACCCTAGACCTTCTATTCAAACACTAACACACTTAACCAGTTTGCCACATGAACATATTTGGTTCTAAATATGTGACTAATATTAACATTAGTGAAAATTGAGATTATATTTGGTTCTAAACATTTGTCATATGAATATTTTACTGTGTGACGTTTTCAATGTGTTGGTCATAGATAATCCCATTATAATGTGACCATAAGTATAATTTAGATACACATTTCTCAAATGTTGTGACTTTTGGCAAACATATAGTCACATAATTGTTTGACGATTTAATATGATCATGTATTATAGTTGATCATAGTCTTCAAGTAATTGTAAAATATTTGTCATATTTAAATAAATATAGTGGCAAATGTTTCAATACCTACTTTCAATTTGCCACACACACAAAATTCATGTGTGGTTAACATTTAACAAAATATACTAGTCACATTAAAATAATATGTGTGACAACCTTGTTTATCAATTTGTCACTTGTAAAACAAGTCTATGTGACCATATATGATTTTTGGTCACATTAAATGTGTGTATGACCAATATTTGTCACACATGTATACGTATAATGTGACTACTACTTGAACCAGACTTTGATTCGGTAACACTCTCAAATTATTAAGTGACTAACGACTCATCCAAAAGCATTTGTTAGCCCTAGTCACGTAAATAGTCATATGCGTGACAAACAAAATACGAAATGGTCATGCAAACTGACTTCAAGTGTGACCGTTTATTTATGACTAGCGAATTCAGTCACACAAAAAAATTATTTGTGACTACACGAAATTTGGTATCTGTGACCGAAACCCATTTTTGTACTAGTGTATTCATATTGTGTGTATGAATATTTTCCTTGTATGTTCTTTCATATTTGTGTAATATGATTTATATGCGTGTTATTTCTTGTTTTGATAACTCTTTATTACACATATTGTTAAGAGTCGATTTTGGTTAAAATTTACAATTGTTCTTGGGCGACTCCAACAATTCTAAATGTTTAACCTTTGAAATATTTTGTTTAACTAAAATTGGTATAGGTGTTTCTTTTCTACCTTTATTCCACCAATTGTGAATTAATCTTGTCAAAACACTCTCTTTGGACTACTTAGCAAATACTTACTTCTAATTTGAGATTTCTTTTCTTTCTCCTTTTCAAGTTAGTTAGTAGGTAGTGACTATAGTTTATACATTGGTGTTTCCTTTCTTTCTACTAACCTTTGTATGTAGCTTGTCACCTTAGTTCTATCTCTTGGTGCCCCAAGCTAGGGGGAGTAAGCACCAAGGGGGAGCTACTAGGAAAGTCGATTCTTCTCTCCTTCAAAGACTTGTGCTAACCTTTTTGCTTCTACAAAGGGGGAAAATGATAGTGATAAACTCGTTATTAATATGAAAACTTGTTTTTACATAAATGAGTTTATAGTTTGTCGTAATAAAAAAGGGGGAGATTGTTAATGCAAGTAATGCCTAAAAACATTATTAGTGCTAACTAATCTTTCTTTGTTTTGATCATGAGAAAGCATAAATACATTTATCGTCAAAGACAATTGAAAGACGAATTATTCAACAAACACTATCATTAAGGTAATTGTGAGAACTCGTACTTTACCGGTATTATTTTATTATTTTATTCATGATTCTTGAATTTTCCAACATGTTATACTTTCTTGTATTTTTCATACGTAAATCCTGAGATCTCGATAATTTTAAATAAATTATATTTTAATTATTTTCCTGATCATTGATAATACTTTATTCGGAATTCTAAAATTTTTATTTTGTTTTTCCGTATTTATTTAAATCAAAATTTTTGATTAAAAATCACCCGCGCGCGTTTTAGAAAAAATTTACTCGAATCGACGGAACGAGAACCGATGGCTAAACATTTCGACTTTATGAAGTCAAAATACTATGTTCTATAAAATATTTTGTTTTCGTGTTATAACTTGCACCGAGTCAAAACGATTAGCATTTTAAGAAATCGAGTCGGGCTAGGATTAGATATATTTCATTCTTGGGCTTAAGTTATTAACAAGAATAGGCAAGTGGGCCAAAAAGCCCACTCTTTTTTCCCCTTTTTCTTTTTGACCGTCCAATCCAAACACCAACATAACATTACCAGTATATTTTTTTTACTTCCAGAATTGTCTCCATCTCTTTGTTTTCTTCCTGTTCGACTAGTAACACCAAAACAGCCCAAATCCTTCAATTTGTCTTCATCAATCTTACAATTAAACACTACCAAAATCATTAGTGGTAAACCCTTATTAAACCTCCACTTAAAAATCCTTCATGCAATGGAGTTGGTGAAATCAAGAATTATGAGAATTGGAGGTTTTGGGTTTTTGATCATTTCAATAGGTTTGTATTGTGTTATTAGGGTTTAGACATTGTTAATTTTGTGTTTGGAACCCTAGTTGTGATCCTTGTTGAATGCTAAGTTTTAATCATACCATAAATGGAGTGGTTTGATATAGCCTTGATATAGTATATTGTTAGTTCTTTAATTGATTTTGATTAGTGTGATGAGGATTCTAATTGTTATGGGTATGATTGAAGTTGTTTTGATAAGTTTCATAGTGCCCAAATTCTTACAGAATGTTGATCTGTCCAAAACTCGTATATTTTTCACTATGACCTGCACCTTTTATGTCATAAATAGGTTTTTTGGGTCATTTACATATTAGTGGCGAGTTGGATAGGCACACAACTTCTCCGGATGAGGAAGTTATGATCAAATTAAGATTTTAGAAGCAAATTTCGGACAGCATGTATACCAGTTCAAAACTCCCATATTTTTCATGGTTACCTGAACTTTTATAGCTTAAATAGATTCTTTAGGCCTTTTACATGTTAGTGGTGAGTTGAATAGGCACTTAACTCCTCCGGATGAGGAAGTTATGACCTAATAAGGTCGAAGGCCTATTCCGGGACAGCAGGTTTACATAGCTTGTGGCTACAGGTTATTGACCCCCATTTATGCATTTTAAGGTTTGATACAGTATTAGGGATCATATGTGAAGTCCTACCACTGACCTCATGTTAATATCTATCACCAAGAGATTTTTATGACTAAAACGGTAAACCCGAGTTTGAAAACCAAATTCTGATTTTGTAACCTTTCAAAGATCGCAACTTTCCCGATAAATGGTAATAGCTCTTGACTCGTTGTCGGTCTCAGTCGTTAGTATATTCATGAGGCTTTCCAATGGTGGAAATCTCAGTACCTTAAACCTTATAGGTTAACGGGTTTTTCGTTTACAAGTTTGACTAGTGCAGTTTGACCAATAAGTGCTTATGGTAGGGCTGTTAGTGTTTTGGACTTTTAGAAAGTTCTGTAAACTCTTAGATCGAATGGTTGGACATTTTGGAAACTAGATTCCAAGCTTGTTCCAGGGGTATATATCCTATACACATTGTATTTATGGTTTGGGAGAGACACTCTTCCTAAGACAGCCTTATTGGAACTTTTTGACTTTTACGTCTTTTGTTATGTAAACTTGAGGCGTTTTGTGTGCAACCCGTATTGGATACTTGGTCTAACACTTAGAACATGTATAATACATAATTTCTACAGGTTTTAAGCTTTGTTTAACCTTAGTTCACTTTGACTTAGGTGTTGGTGCAAGTTTTTACACGTAATACATTTTTATCGACTTATTTTCGTATAATTGTTTTATAAGCATATAAAATGCGTACTTAAGGGTCGTGATCACTTTTGTAGGTCACGAATGCCCTTGGAGTACTACCGTAAGCCATCTACAGCCCAGTTCGCATATCCGTCACACTTGTACTAAGGTGAGTTCATAGCCCCTTTTACTTGCACATTGTTTCTAAACACGGGGTGAGATTTAACATGGTGGAACACATCCATTTAAAAAACTGTATGCTATTCAGAACGTGTATGCTTTCCAACAGTTTTGATTGATATTATTGCTTTTAGTCTATAGCCTTAAGTTTCCTCTCTTGATCATGAACCGTTAATTTACATGTGTTGCTAAGCGCGAATGTTGTGGATGGATCCATCGGGATTGACAATCCCCGACCCGATTACCTTGATGCACTTACATTTGTTTATACTTGAGTATTTAGGCTGAATACTCACTAGAGGAACTTACATGAGTTAAGCTTCGGTTCATGAACTAAATAGCAATAATAATGTTTCGGAATATGGTTATTGTACATAACCATTTCCTCTATTTCTTGTTTACAAATGAATGCTTGTGTTCCACACCTTTACTTCTAAACTTATGAATATGACTCAACTTTATGTTGATGATTTTACATGTTTAATCTCAGGTATTATTACTTAGCTTTGCTTGGATGGGAGCCCGCATAATATTATCACAGCTTGGAGATTTCTGTGAATATCAAACTTTGATTTTTCTAAAAACTGTCTGAAAGTTCATATATTCTTGGTAACTATATGTTACAAAACGATAAGTAAATAACAGATTTTTCCGCATATAAAACTCCGGGACCTTTTGTTTATAAACTTTGATCTTTTTATGATGTAATGTATATGTTTTATTACGTCATCTTTGTGTAAACAATATTTCATTGTTTCTTGTACCATGGCGTGGAACCCCCTTGCTGCCCAGTTGTTTCTTGCCTGATTTTGGGGGTCTCACAGATTGGTATCAGAGCGATGGTTATAGGGAACTGAGTCGTTTTCAAAACTTAGTCTATAACCGAAAGTTCAAATATTTCAAGTTTTAAAGTGTCAACCACAGAATCTGCCAATGTTGTTCGATATTTGCGCGGGTAACTCTCTAATCCTTATTAATTACTTTTAATTATCGTTGTAATATTTCATCTCTTGATTACATGTTGAAATATTACATTACTCTAATGACGATAATTACTATGTCTTTTTAAAGCCTTCGTGCTTAATGAATTAACATTGGATATTACTTGATTAAATATGCTCTTACTGTATTTCTTGAATTCTTGTTCTTGTGAATTGATCTTGTTAGGATAATATTACATTGTTATGACATTCATACTTAGCTTGTATGCTGCCGACTTTTCATACTCACTTTTCTGAATACTATTGCTATTTCATTTATGCGTGATACGACTGATCTCGCATACTCGTTCGTTTTGGATCGCTTGTTTTTCTCGACTCACTTTTATATGTTGTGCATACTCTCATGATACCACTGTTTGAGATTAAGAAGTGTTGCTTTCAATGAAACTTCCGATTTTCATTTTCTACCCTGTGCGTTACTACCATTGTTAAACCTCTTTATGATATCTATTTAGATATCCAAATTATTTTCCGACCATTTGTGATTGGATGCCTTGAAAATTAGTCTGTAGACCATTGTGTAGCTCAATGTGTCTCCAAAAAAGACTAAAGAACACCTTGTGAGTCACACATCTCGAAGCATTCCTTGAATCCGTATTGAATATTATCGCGAGTTTTCGTAACTTTGATTGACCTTTATGTCACCATTTTACATGACACTCATGCATTGACTAAATATTATTTCATTGAACATTCTACTTTTCGACTTCGAATTTCAACGTTTGTTTGTACCTTGGAAACACCATCGTCATCTTGTAATTCATATCCTCTAATACGTGGCGATTGTTTGGAATACAATTCTACTTCTATAAACTTGTATCATGGGAGTGCAACTAGTTAATGTTCCATTCCTTTATTGATAATCTTCTTTGTAAATTTCTACCTCTATTGTAAGATTTCTTATCTTGATCCAATTTCATTTTAAACTTTATTTTTATTGGTGGGTTTTCTATTTTTGATGTTCTTAGGACGGTTTGTGATTAATGGTATGACATTAAGATAGTATTAGAATACATAGAAAGCTAAGTTATGGTGTTGATATTGATGTTTATAGGTGTTTCGATGTGACCATTTTAGGTCAGCAGGTTTGGGGTTTATTTCGACAAATTTAAAATTTTCCCAAACTGATTTTTTAAGGTCTTGGTTGAAAGGTAATGTCACAAGGTTCGTTTCTGTATAAAATTCGCTTTCTAACTCTTTAAAATGAGAAAGTTATGACCGATTTATTATTTAATTTTCATGTGGTAAATTTCTGCATATGAACACACTTGCAGTCCAGATTTTGGGTCTAAGTTTTAGACAATTTAAAATGTCATAACCTAAGATTTTAAAGTTTGTAGTAATGAGGTTTGTCCTTGTGATCGTTTTGATATAAAATTCGGGTTATAACTCATCCGAATGAAGAAGTTATGGTCGAAATACGGTTGAAAACCCATTCTGGATCAGCAGGTATGCTTGGTGTTTTGCTACAGGTTAGGACCTATTTAACCCTTATGTTTTGCCTTGGGTAGTTAATAGACTTTATAAGCTAAGATTGGCCGTTGAGCTTGCATTAATAGCCATCACTAATTGAATTCTATGACTAAAACGGTGATCGCTAATTTTATAACCGATTTTCTAAAATTTTAACCTTTCTCTAAGATGGATTTTTTTCCCATTTGGAAAACTGAAATAAATTCATATAGCTAGGAATGTCGGGTATGAAAATACCTTTCCGACGGTATAAGGTTCATCGTCTATCTCTTCATAACGAAGAAATGGCGGGCATTCTTAGAAACTAGTCTAATAAGGAGCAACCGACCTAAACTAACGTTTGGTTTAGCGCGTTTGATATGGGTATCGAGCGGTTAGCCATGATTTCTCACTTGAAGCATTTGAGAAACTTATAATGATGACCTTTTATGCAAAGTTTTAGTGTCCGTTAGTTACATCTAAGTTTTTGACACATAAGTGGGTATAGTTGACTAATTAGAAAATTTATAAAGTTTTGCTTATATAGCTGCTGTCCTAGGTTTAAGTGTGTCGAAAAGGTGTTTTTAGCCTTCGGATAAAACTACAAAGTTGTCCGGAATGATGTTTTTAGTCACCAACTCGGGAACGGAAGCTTTAAAGTAGGCATTTGACCATCAAAAATGCAAAATACAGACTGTGATGTTTGACTTTTTTCGCGCAAAATGCATTTTGGTTTTTATTTTTAAAAATGTATCTAGACTTCAAAACATTTCTTGAAATTCACAAGATATTAACTTCTTGATGTATATGAAATCTATGAATTTTTTTGATTTTTTTCCAAGAGTCTAGATAGGATTTTTAAGCCTCGCGAAAAGGAGTTTTCTGCACTTTTTCATTAAGCGAGTAAATGACTAGTTCATTAGCAAACGCCCCTTAAGAAAGCCTAAACCTTATGGAATGGATTTGGGATGATCGATACTGATACTTAGGATGTATAACATCATAATTGAAGTGAAATTGAGGTCTAATGATTATTAATTTGCCTCAAGTCGTAAAAGCCAAAAGTTGACTATTTTCTATACGTTTAGTCAAAACTTATAAAAATGAGTTCTAAGCTATATAACTTGATGAAAAAAGTTTGTATGACCATATTTTGTTGTATTCCAGTAACTTACATGTATTTTTACAACTTTTCATTATTGAGTCATACTCGGGTCATACTTTGACTTTTGTTGACTTTTACGTATTAGGTCGCAGATAATTCCTAAAGTATTACTATTGTCTTTCTTCAGCCGAATCTCTATCTGCACGTGTATGGATTCCTTTATCCTTTCTTTTATACATGACTCATTTGTCATTTCATTTTATCTTTCTTTTCTTTTATCGCACCACTGATTTGGGTCAAGATTTAAAGTTCTCATTTTCACATCTTGCATCATCATTTTTGACACGTGTCTCATGACGATTCCGGCTAGATCTCTTGAAACTTTATCAACTTTAACCGTTTCATTGATTGTCTTGAACTACTCTTTATCCTCATGCAACTCACTCGCTATTTTGTAAGCTATCATCGTGTCACCAAATGAAATTAAACTGTATTCGTTTGCGAAACGTTTTATAAAATGTTCTACATTGGTTTTTGTTTTACGATGTAATTTCACAAAATTTTCAACAATTGGTCTTGTAAAGAATTCTTGTAACAATAAAACGGTTTATTTAAACATCTAGCCAATTAGTTACTAGCGAAGAGTTTCATAAATTATCTTAATTCCTGTCAAATGACATTATATACATATTTTAAATCATATGGCATGTAATACTTGTTTGATGAAACTGAGCATCGCATTGCTAGTCCTAATTTATGCATGGCTTGATCACCTATGCATAATTTAGAAGGAGCCATGCGAGGCCAAACAGTAGTCATCTAAAATATCTTGTCAAATAACTAACTTTTTACTTGTGTTTTTGAAAAGTTAGATAAAATAAAGTTAAGAAAACTATTACATCTTATGCGAGTAGCACCAATTCTCGACATACCCATATGATCCCTTATTTTTCTTGAACAAAGTACATGCCTCAAGCACATATTTCCTTACTCAACGATCTTTGTATTACTTGTTACCTCATTTTCCTTCGTGATATGATTCTCGTTACCACTTGTCTAATTTCTTACCATTGATACCAGACCTGAAAGTTTCAACGTTGTTATGCTTCTACATCAACCGAATTTCTCTATATATTTTGGGTAGACCTTCGAAATTTCTCTGGACGAGGATAATGATTTATGACTGGACGTGAATGATAATTTCGTGTATCCGTCATGATGTGTGTCAGACCCTATTGTTTAGAAATTCATTCGTGTGAACCACGTATTGATTTCGCCTCTCATTGCTAATGTTACTCATATTACTGGAATTACTCTCAAGTAACTTCTTAAGAATTTTCCTTGATTCGAAAATTTATTGTGTGGCTTTTCCCTTTCGATCGTGTATCGACCACCGAGAATTTAATAAGTTGTTGTTGGTGACACCAACCACACTCATGAATTAATCTTGCTAAAACCTTTGCTTCTTATTATCCTTAACATCGATGCATCTATTCAATCATGTTTGTTAATAAATTTCGTACGAATTACGTTTATCCCCTCGTGCTATTACTCGTATACCAATTGTTGATTATTATTCGTTTCATACTCGTTTGCTATCTTGTCACCATTTGAAAACCAGAACATGTCCTATGTTTATCATTTGATACCATAATCACCTACTTGGATTTCTAAAAATTGTTACAAATTGTTAAGAAAATTCTACACATTTTATCAAATGTTTATTTTGCCAAAATACCCGTTTCAAGTTTAATATCGGATCTATACATCTTCTTTGGTAAATTTATAACTAGTGTTTAAAAAGGATGTCAAGCTGTATCTTTTAAAGTATTTGATTATATCGTACTTTACTTTCAACCTAATTAAATTTTCAATTTAATTTACAATTTTTAACAATAATTCTAAATAATTTGGAAATTTGATTTTCTCTAAACGGTAACAATAAACTTTAGTCTTTAACAATAAGTTCATACAGACGTCCAAAAAGTTCTTAAGCTGATCAAGATAACTATTTTGAACGGTTCTACTTTTTGGCTTTGAGATCCTGATCAAGAAAAAAGACTTAGCAAATGCTTACTCACTAAATATATATAGTTTGATTTCAAGTCACTAAACCTTGTAAAATTTTCTTTTAATAAAGAAAATACTTAAGTTGAGTTTAAAAGTAATACCAAATCCTAGACAGATAATTGTGACAACTTGCATTTTAAATGTTCATACGTAATGCATTTTTTTCCCTTCTATTTCTCTTGTAATCAGATTGTTACGTTTTAAAATTGTAATGGTTTACAGTTGACACGATTTGCGATTCCTTGTCGATTATCGATCTTAACTCGTTCTAGCGAACCTTCTCCGTTTAAGCAAATCTCGTGTTCACTCCATCTATTTATATATCTTCATAATGAAAGACTATTATTTTAATCCGAGTAAGTCATAAATTCGGAAAGAAGTTAAGAAACTGAAGCGTAGTTGGATTCCAATTGCTAAGTTCGTCGTGGTGTAGAAATTACTTGGGAAAGCGAAGAATTAATTCTAAACTATGTATCTCCATTTGTTCGCATCTTCTTCTGTCTCCAGTTGAACTCTGAGGGACCAGAGTTCCTTTAGGGGGGTCGACAGTGAGAACTCGTACTTTACCGGTATTATTTTATTATTTTATTCATGATTCTTGAATTTTCCAACATGTTATACTTTCTTGTATTTTTCATACGTAAATCCTGAGATCTCGATAATTTTAAATAAATTATATTTTAATTATTTTCTTGATCATTGATAATACTTTATTCGGAATTCTAAAATTTTTATTTTATTTTTCCGTATTTATTTAAATCAAAATTTTTGATTTAAAAGCACCCGCGCGCGTTTTAGAAAAAGTTTACTCGAATCGACGGAACGAGAACCGATGGCTAAACATTTCGACTTTATGAAGTCAAAATACTATGTTCTATAAAATATTTTGTTTTCGTATTATAACTTGCACCGAGTCAAAACGATTAGCATTTTAAGAAATCGAGTCGGGCTAGGATTAGATATATTTTATTCTTGGGCTTAAGTTATTAACAAGAATAGGCAAGTGGGCCAAAAAGCCCACTCTTTTTCCCCTTTTTCTTTTTGACCGTCCAATCCAAACACTAACATAACATTACCAGTATTTTTTTTACTTCCAGAATTGTCTCCATCTCTTTGTTTTCTTCCTGTTCGACTAGTAACACCAAAACAGCCCCAATCCTTCAATTTTTCTTCATCAATCTTACAATTAAACACTACCAAAATCATTAGTGGTAAACCCTTATTAAACCCCCACTTAAAAATCCTTCATGCAATGGAGTTGGTGAAATCAAGAATTATGAGAATTGGAGGTTTTGGGTTTTTGATCATTCTAATAGGTTTGTATTGTGTTATTAGGGTTTAGGCATTGTTAATTTTGTGTTTGGAACCCTAGTTGTGATCCTTGTTGAATGCTAAGTTTTAATCATACCATGAATGGAGTGGTTTGATATAGTATATTGTTAGTTCTTTGATTGATTTTGATTAGTGTGATGAGGATTCTAATTGTTATGGGTATGATTGAAGTTGTTTTGATAAGTTTTCATAGTGCCCAAATTCGGACAGAATGTTGATCTGTCCAAAACTCGTGTATTTTTCACTATGACCTGCACCTTTTATGTCATAAATACTTTGGGTCATTTATATATTAGTGGCGAGTGTATAGGCACACAACTCCTCCGGATGAGGAAGTTATGATGAAATTAAGATTTTAGAAGCAAATTTCGGACAGCAGGTATACCAGTCTAAAACTCCCATGTTATTCATGGTTACCTGAACTTTTATAGCTTAAATAGATTCTTTAGGCCTTTTACATGTTAGTGGTGAGTTGAATAGGCACTCAACTCCTCCGGATGAGGAAGTTATGACCTATTTAAGGTCGAAGGCCTATTCCGGGACAGCAGGTTTACATAGCTTGTGGCTACAGGTTATTGACCCCCATTTGTGCATTTTAAGGTTTGATACAGTATTAGGGATCATATGTGAAGTCCTACCACTGACCTCATGTTAATATCTATCACCAAGAGATTTTTATGGCTAAAACGGTAAACCCGAGTTTGAAAACCAAATTCTGATTTTGTAACCTTTCAAAGATCGTAACTTTCCCGATAAATGGTAATAGATCTTGACTCGTGGTCGGTCTCAGTCGTTAGTATATTCATGAGGATTTCCAATGGTGGAAATCTCAGTACCTGAAACCTTATAGGTTAACGGGGTTTTCGTTTACAAGTTTGACTAGTGCAGTTTGACCAATAAGTGCTTATGGTAGGGCTGTTAGTGTTTTGAACTTTTAGAAAGTTCTGTAAACTATTAGAACGAATGGTTGGACATTTTGGAAACTAGATTCCAAGATTGTTCCAGGGTTTTATATCCCATACTCATTGGATTTATGGTTTGGGAGAGACACTCTTCCTAAGACAGCCTTATTGGAACTTTTTGACTTTTACGTCTTTTGTTATGTAAACTTGAGGCGTTTTGTGTGCAAACCGTATTGGATACTTGGTCTAACACTTAGAACATGTATAATACATAATTTCTACAGGTTTTAAGCTTTGTTTATCCTTAGTTCACTTTGACTTTGGTGTTGGTGCAAGTTTTTACCCGTAATACATTTTTATCGACTTATTTTCGTATAATTGTTTTATAAGCATATAAAATGCGTACTTAAGGGTCGTGATCACTTTTGTAGGTCACGAATGCCCTTGGAGTACTACCGTAAGCCATCTATAGCCCAGTTCTCATACCCGTCACACTTGTACTAAGGTGAGTTCATAGCCCCTTTTACTTGCACATTGTTTCTAAACGCGGGGTGAGATTTTACATGGTGGAACACATCCATTTAAAAAAAACTGTATGCTATTCAGAACTTGTATGCTTTCCAACAGTTTTGATTGATATTATTGCTTTTAGTCTATAGCCTTAAGTTTCCTCTCTTGATCATGAACCGTTAATTTACTTGTGTTGCTAAGCGCTAATGTTGTGGATGGATCCATCGGGATTGACAATCCCCGTCCCGATTACCTTGATGCACTTACATTTGTTTATACTTGAGTATTTAGGCTGAATACTCACTAGAGGAACTTAAATGAGTTAAGCTTCGGTTCATGAACTAAATAGCAATAATAATGTTTCGGAATATGGTTAATGTACATAACCATTTCCTCTATTTCTTGTTTACAAATGAATGCTTTTGTTCCACACCTTTACTTCTAAACCTATGAATATGACTCAACTTTATGTTGATGATTTTACATGTTTAATCTCAGGTATTATTACTTAGCTTTGCTTGGATGGGAGCCCGCAGAATATTATCACAGCTTGGAGATTTCTGTGAATATCAAACTTTGATTTTTTTAAAAACCGTCAGAAAGTTCATATATTATTGGTAACTATATGTTACAAAACGATAATTAAATAACAGATTTTTCCGCATATAAAACTCCGGGACCTTTTGTTTATAAACTTTGATCTTTTTATGATGTAATGTATATGTTTTATTACGTCATCTTTGTGTAAACAATATTTCATTGTTTCTTGTACTATGACGTGGAACCCCCTTACTGGCTAGTTGTTTCTTGCCTGATTTTGGGGGTCTCACAGTAATAATCATTTAAGTCTTACACAAACATATATTAATCATGTTTAGTGATCATAGAAAGTGATTAACCTTAAAATTCACATTTTGACAAATGTGACAAAAGATTTTAATAAACTTTATTCTTAAGAAAATGGTTTATTAAAATAGAAAATGAAAATTTGAATACGGCATATTCCAAATGCCATAGGAATATCATTTGAAGGTAAGATCTACCTTAGATAACATTTCCCCACTAATAGACAAAAAGGAGGGTAGTCTACTTGGGGCGGTTCCCCAAATAGCTATACGGTTGGATATCGGTATTGAACCGCACCTTAATTAAGGAATCGCGTCCAGTTAGCCGTTGGTTTTTGTCTCCTATAAATAGTGGATCAAATTTTCATATTCCAAGAACCTTTTTGGACAAAATCTTTCTGCCTCTTATCTTTTTTCTATGTTCTTCAATCATAAGTAAATGATCACTTAATTTGTTAAGTATGTTTACTTATGATTATCCTCTTGATCCCCTTCTTTACTTGTCCAAATAGAAGATCAATCACACATTTCTGATGTGATTAAAGATGAAGGCTTGATGAAGATCATCTTCCTTTAGATCTAGTCATGTTCATCATTTTATATTTGATTTTTGTGTAGATCCAATGTATTTATGTATACTTGGATTAGTGTTGTGTTAATCCAATGTATTTGTGAATACTTGGATTAGTCTTGTGTAAATCCTTTGTATATGTGTATACTTGGATTTATCTTGTGTGGATCCAAGTTACATGTGTATACTTGGATATGTCTTATTCAGTTGTAATAATTCTTGTGTGTTAGTTCTCACTAAACTATAAAATGATGTGTGTATGTATCTTGTGAGTTCTCACTTAACTTCAAAGTGAAGAGCTGTGGTTCTATATTTGGATTAGAACTCGACATCTAGCCTTGTGTCAGAAAAGAAGATGGGCGACGAAGATTGGTTCTAGCTTTCGATTAGAACTCGACATCTAGCCTTGTGTCGGAAAATGGTGAAGTAGGCGACGTGTGTAGATTGTACCTAGCTAAGATTAGGTCTCGACAATTAGCTTAGTGTCGGAAAATAATGTAAGCAACGTTGTAAGGTTTTCTCCGCCAAGAAGGGAGCTTGTGGATATAGTGAAAATCTCGAGTAAGGTGTACTCGAGGAGTGGAGTTGGAACGAAGAGAGAGCTTCGTTTCCGATTGTTAACTTGGATTCACTAAGAACACGGGTTCGATCCGGAGGTCGGGGAGGGTGATAGAGATGTTTAGCCATGGTTAGTGAGAGAAAGAAAGAGAGAGAGAGAGAGTTGTTCTAATAAATGTGTTCTATTAGAGAGAGTAAGGAAAATGGTAAAATGAAGAACCTCACCCCTCCATGGAAGTATGGAGGGGTATATATAGCACGGGACTTGGACTATTACATATGACAATATTAGTCCCTACAAGTCCCGTCTATGAAACTAATGTAATTCCGTTAGTCGCACACATTTAAGGCTAACAATCTTCCCCCAATGTAGAGACATACGGAATTACTTACAATGTTCCTAACAAATGCAAATACAACAAAAAGATGACAGTATTAAGTTTGCTTCCAATGTTGAGGATGACGTCGTTGTCTTCAAGTCTTCTAGAAAAACTTATACCCCAATTTGAATCTTCTTTGTCTTTGCTTATTGAGGAACCATTGTATCATGTATGAACTGGATGAACTTCCCCCCAATTTATACCACATGTCTTGAAAAGCTTTCTTCATAGACTTCTTTTTGACGAAGCTTTTGAATCAGCTTCCCCCAAACCAATATCCCTGTCTTGAGCAGAATCTGTAGCTTGAGCAATCTTCTATCTTTGACATTTAAAGTGCACAACAGAATTTTGTAGAAGAAGAAGCAAACCACACCAAGTAACTGCTACCTTGACATTTTTGGTCTTCATGATTATATGTTTGGGGGAACATGTAAGAAATCAGCAATAAATCTTCTCACGCTTGTAGAATACTTCCCCCATGATGGTGACGAACTCTCGGAAGCATCATCTGACGTGTACGGTCAAAATCGCGAGATGTTCTTGTCGAAAGTATGATGGTGACGAACACTCGGTAGCGTTCTTGTCAAGAGTATGGTGGTTAAGAACACTCGGTAGCGTTCTTGTCAAAAGTATGGTGGTTAAGAACACTCGGAAGCATCATCTGACGAGTACAATCAGAATCGCGAGATGTTCGTGTCTGAAGCAGATATCTTTGTTGACATTTTGTAGCTCAAGTTGCTCGTGAGAATTGTTTGCTGATCACATCTCTACTCTTTTACTCTCTGGCTAAACTTACCAACCTCGTATTCTTTCGGCTATCTGTAGTGACCACTGCTGAAGTAAAACTGATATTCCAAACTTGAAACTGAAGTACAATCCCCCAAATTTGTTACTTACGGTTAGCACTTGTGTTGATTGATGAACGGTGCAGAGAAACGTCTCTTAGTAACTTATACATAAAAGAAGAGAGAAGTATAAGATGTAAAACACCTCTTGACATACCCACAACTACAGGTGAGTGTGACACTGAGCACTACAATGTAACTCCTTAAGTGATAGTTGTCCATGTCGTCGACCATCCATCCCTTGACAGTGGAAACTAGATATGATGACGTATAGTCCCCAACCGGGTCATGAACCCGGCCCATGGGTACTACTCGCATCCGGCCCATCACGAATGGGTTGGATTGATGTCATTTAAGCTTATGGGCTTGAATGAACAGTGACCGCATAGGATATGTGCGGTCCACGGCCCGGCACGGCCGGTACAGGGTTAGACATAATCACAATCTTATCAGGATTGGAATTTACCTCAAAGTATAGGATATACACTCACCATATTAGAAGATAACAATCTAATTATGGTGTTTATCTTATGCTTGGGGCCTAAGTAACAGTGACAGCCAATTAGGGTTTCACTAACTATATAAGGAACCCTCAAGGGTTCTATAAAGGTATTACATTCTCTATACTCTCAACCTACAGCCTATTTCTAACCCTAAACCGATTACTTACTCTCACGCTAGAGTATAATAGTGGGATACGTTCCCACGGTAAGTCTAACACGTGTTGTTTTAGTGTGCAGGATCTCAACAAGTTATTCACTTGGTGCAAGAGCCGGATCCCAGCCTAACCGAATTAAGCCTAATTCGGGTCAAGCAAGGATCATCCAACTTTTGTATCAACAAGATAAATCAAGTCTCAATCATTAATGCTCAAGCGAATCATCAATCGATAGAATGGGGTGAAAGAGGCTCGATGATGAATTGAGTAGACGCCTTCGAGATATTCCACTTCAACTTCAAATAATAAATACCAAATCCACTTCGTAATCACTTAACATTACTTTTCCCCGAATACTAGCCGTTTTGACAATTGAGTGAATCTTAAACGGATCATTTTGGTGTTTGTTTGTTTTTGTTGTGTGTTTGTCGTGTTTGTCGTTAACTAGAAAAGCAACAGTGACTAGAAAGTGAGAAGTCGTCAACGTTGTCTAGCTAACTTCACTTTATAGCCCAAAATCAATCATATGCCCACTTCGAAAGAAAATTCTATCCATTGATCATTAATAAACTTGTCCCATTAATATTTTGTAAATGGGAGTGCATAACGTGACAATTGTTTGAAGTAAACAATCACCAACGGCCCACTTCACAAATTCTTGATCAAAGTTTCGGATATAAGAACTTGGTAAAGAGAAGTTGGCCCAATTTGAGTTATGTGAAGATCATCCCACAACAAGTTTAATATACGGTTCATGATATTTCTAGGTGTAGGGTTATAAAACTCCACTTAACCCTCACATTATTGAACATTCACAGCCAACCAAACTTATCACTCCAAGTCTCCAGTCTAGTTTTCTCCGCCCCCCATATTCACTAGTAAACTCAGCAACCCATCATTCCATATTACTCTCTCACCATCCAAAAAAAATCATCACAACAAATTCAATCCGCCCCCATCATCTGATTACCCATTACAAACATATAAACCAATCAAACCCAATTACCCTACATCATATGATTTCATTGATCATTATGATGCTGAATCATTGGAACCACGTAAGGAGGAGATGGAAACGACTCCTAGATCAGATCAATGGTCTCGGGTAGGTTATAATATTTGGTTTGTTGGTTTGAGTCAAGATCAGGGATTCATGTGTTTAGTTAATTTTTTTAATGATTTAATTATCCGAACAAAAGAACAATTAATCAAAACAATCTTGTTCTAGATTTTCATTTGAGTTCGAAAAGTAAAAAGAAATGGGTTTTCCTTCTACATAGATCTGTGATGATGATTTCTTTAATTTCGTGACTGATCTTTAAAGGGTCTATGCTTGCATGTCAAAAGCATGAAATAGAGTAACTGAGATCTCTTGTTTTTTGTTTTATTTCTATTCGAGTCTTGTTAGATGAAGTGGGAGGGTGGATGTGTGTCGATGGGTTAAGGTTAAGATAGATAGAGTCGGGTTTGGATTTTGTTGGTTTTGAGTGTTATTGAGTTTGGTTGTTGGGATGAGTTGGTTTTATTGGAGTTTTAACCTTTGACTCAGTCGAGTTAACTCGGTCAATACCGAGTTGACACGGTGTGAAGTTATGTAATTGAGTCATCTGAATGTTTTCAGAACCATCGGAATATGAATAGAGAATCCATCGGAGTGTGAATACAGAATCCATCAGAATGTGAATACAGAATCCATCAGAATAATCCATCAGAATAATCCATCAGAATAATCCATCCGAATAATCTATCGGAATAAGCCCATATGAAAAGCCATCGGAATAACCATCGGAAAACCCATTGGAAAACCCATCGAAAAACCCATCGGAATAAGCATCGGAAAAACTGTCGGAAAAGGGTTTTGATACCGAAAATAGTGGATCTTGTTCATTTTTGATATTTCTGTCCTTTTCCCAATAAAAAATTAGATCAGATGATATTTGATGGGACAAAAAGGAACGTGTAGAAAAATGGACAAAACATTTGATGAAACCAAGAACAGATTACTGATTAAAAAACTGTTAATAAAAGGACTGATAAAAACTAATGAAATGAAAAAAGATATGGATGATGTGGTGATGATTTAGACAACTGTGTAACACAGTTATTCAAAAAAAATAAAAAACGTACCAAATCGAAATAGATCCGACACACAAACACGAACACAAAACATCAAAACAAAAACACGAAACACCCCCGATTAGCCCTGATACCAATTGTTAACTTGGATTCACTAAGAACACGAGTTCGATCCGGAGGTCGGGGAGGGTGATAGAGATGTTTAGCCATGGTTAGTGAGAGAAAGAGAGAGAGAGTTGCTCTAATAAATGTGTTTTATTAGAGAGAGAAAGGAAAATGGTAAAATGAAGAACCTCACCCCTCCATGAAAGTATGGAGGGGTATATATAGCACGGGACTTGGACTATTACATATGACAATATTAGTTCCTGCAAGTCCCGACTATGAAACTAATGTAATTCCGTTAGTCGCACACATTTTAAGGCTAACACCGAACCACTATAAATCTTGGCATCTTTCGTTAGGTTGCTTTTTCCTTACTCTTTATTTACACTTACATTCTTGTATTGCATTTCATTGTCACCTGTCATTTTAATCCATTAGAATTGAACCTAAAAAATATGAAACTAGTTTTCAAGTAAAGGTATTTTGGGAGAAACCTAATTAAAAAGGATTCTTAATTAGGACCATAATCAAGAGAAACTATTCACCCCCCACCCTTCTAGTTTCTACATAGTCCAAGTAGTTTCATAATTGACATATTTGGCCAAAAAGTTACTACTTCTTTTTAGTATTGATAATTACACGTTTGGTCCTTCCAAATTGGTAACGTGTCATTTGGGGCACAAAAAGTGTCCAGATATTTACCCTTAAGTTTCAATAAGTATCCGTTTAATCCTCTTATTCCCAATGTTACATATTTAGCCCGAATAACTATCCATTATCAACCCTTAAGTCTCAATATATTAAAAACAGTCCCTAGGGTTTCGAAAACATTTTAGATGCAAAACTAGGGCCAGATTAATTTACAAAAATGGAAAAGTTAATCCCTAGGGTTTATAACACACGTTTTAATTAATTAGGGCTTGATTCAAGTTTGTAAAATGCCTCATTTTACCCCTAAACTCTCGTCTTAATATTCTAGGGCTCGGTACATGTTTCAATATTGGCAACAATAGTCCTCGAGTTCCTAAATCTTTGTTTTAAGCTCATAAATGTATTAAATGTTTGTAATTTGATTTGGTTGAAGTCTTAAACAAGTCAATAAGGAAACTAATCCACATACGTTTTTATTTGGGTCTGGGTTTTACTAAACGGGCTTCATGGGCCTTACTGGGCCTTGTTGCATTTCGTTAAGGCCCGTTAGTGTTTTTAAGGGTCAATTAAGGAATCTATTAGTCTCATAAGCTCCACAATATCCCTATAAGCTCGCGTATGATTTATAGCTTATATTTGGAGTCCAAAAATAAGCTGAGAGCTTATAATCTCTCGTGGGTTCTCATTTATGGGCTTTAAGGCCCAAGAAAGTTTATAGTGACACCATTTAACATTCATGCGTTTAAAAAGAAAGCTAGGGTTAAACTAAGCTTATTCCCACGTTACAGTTTACATGTTAATGTCACGTTTGAGTTTAGAGTTATGTACAAGTTTAGCCATCGAGTTACAAGCATTCATGCACGTATATACGTATATTCATGTTTGTCACTAGGTTATATGGACTCAAAGATGTTTAGCTCGTTTGTATGAGTTCAAAACAAGTAGATTAATTTATTAAACGTTTCTAGTGGGAATGATGTACAAATAAGTACATGTAACACATACAAATCGTCCTTAGTATAATGCTATGATCCAAGAGTGATATGAACGAGAGAAACCCATTTCCTTATGTCAACCCATCGTCTAAATACTTTGTTTATAACTCTCTCTAGCCAAGAATGAGTGTAGACAAAAAAGGAAAGTGTGTTTGTGCTTGGTGTTGTTCACGACAAAAAGAGAAAGAGAGAATAGGGAGTGTTTAAGTTTTATGAGTGTGAGATTATGAAAGTGAGCTAGTATTAGATATACTAGTTGTTTAGGAGCAATGTGGTATTCGGTTTACAACTAACTCCCATGGTTTTGAGTTTGATCCGAGTACAATTCCTTAGTTGGCTTAGGTTGTATATTTTGTTGTTTAGTATGAGTTCAAACTATGGTATATGTGTAGAGATATGAGGAACCAGCGGGTAAACTCTCCAAAGGCCAAGCAAGGACAAGGTTTGATGGTTGGTTGTTTGTACAAGGTTAACAAGTGGTTAGGAGATTGGTTACATAGTTTGTGATCTGAATATCCAAGCTAAAGGGGTGATGTGTTTATTTTCGAGTGAAGGAGAAGGGGAAAGTACTAGGATCTTAGTGTATTGGATTTGGTAATATTGATTGGGGATTGTATACCTAAGACGTGTACAAAATGGCCACCAAATAAGATTTAAGCCTGGTTTAATTGAGAAACGTGGGAACTAAGGAGAATCCAAGGAAGGAATTTAGTTTAAGGTTTAGCTAGGTAACTTTGTATATGTTTAGGATTAGTTTGGTTTTGTTTTGTGACAATGTACACGAAAATAAATGATCAAGGTTTTATGTACTCAAACCTAAGGTGTTCCAAAGTAGTTTTAGGTGTCAAATTTGTAATTATTTGTGACATTTGGTTGATATTGAGTAAGTCTTGGTTAATTGTACTAATGGTTTGTGTCCAAAAATTAATGTCCATAGTTTCTAGTCCGTTTTGGTATGTAATACTTTAGGTAGTCACTATTAATTATATATATCTACATATAATATAATTAATAATATTATGCTCATCAAAATATGTCCAAGGACACTACTACGAATTAAAATAGTAGCTCTAAGGTTAAACTGTAATGTTTTATGTACTTTACGTAAATATTTAATATTTACTATAATATGGACACTCGTGCAAAGGTGGTTGATCAAAAAATATTATGATATAAAAATAGTAATAATGAACTGATGACGTGTCAGAAATCTCAAAAATAAAAAGGTTACAATCAGCACCTTCTTTCAAAAAACCAGGCTTAATGGCAATATAGTTAGAAAAACTTAAAGATTTCGCTTTCTTCTTCCAATCATTAGGAATTATGAGCAGAGTAGGAGAGTGATCAAAGATTAAAAAAAGGTTAAAAAATTGCATGACTTTCAACAAATTAAGTAAGAAAACTATCAGAGACCATAACTCTATCAAGCTTCCTCATTATACTTGTCTCAGGATTCCATAAGCTTTTAGTCCAGGTAAAATAAAACCTAGAGCTTCCAATGTCTTCAAGTTCGACATCATTAATACAATTATTTAACTCTTGCATTTCCTCAGTTATACAGGATCCTTCACTTCAATGTTCTTTATTATACATAGTGACATTAAAATCATCCATTAAAGCCCAAGGGTTGGTTCCAGTTATTCTTCTATGCATATTCAACTCCTTATAAAGCAACTTCCTTTCCTCATTGTTATTGGATGCATACACAATTGAGCAAAAGAACTTGATTTTCTCCTGTAATCCTTCAATATGACACAATACTGATTGTCTAGTGACTTGGGTAACATGAACTTTAGCAAACTGAGAGTCCCAGTTTAACATAATCCTGCAACTATTAATGCCATAATGACAATTTGTTATCCATTCCCAATCACCAAAAATTCTATCACACACTTCTTTCACTTTATCCTCCTTTATATGAGTTTCAATAACACCACACACCTGCAAATTCTCCTTTTATATAAACTTTATCACCTCTTTCTGTTTATTCCAATTACTCATTCCTTTAATGTTCTAGCATGCATTTGTTAAATCCATCATTGTTGAAGGATATTAGCATCCCCTCGGGTTTTGTTTCCAATAATATTCTTTTCTAGTTCATTCAATTCAGTCACTGCATCTTCTTCCTCTTCATCGGTAATACACTTCTCATTTTCCTTTTCTTTACCTCTATCCCATTGAGTCTTAAAATATTCAACCATTTCCTTTGATCAATTCTTAACCTCTTGAACATTGGCTGAATTTTCTTATTTATGTAATGATCCACCATCATTGTGTCTTTCAGTATTCTTATCTCCATAGTATCATCCTTTTGCAGGCTTTCTAAGATAGAGTATCGGTTAGCAGTTTTCTTCATAGCTTCAAGATCCTTGTTCTTGATGGGCTTGCTTCCTTATTTCACACCTATCATCTGCACCCTGACCTTTACCTGCCTCACTTGCTGCAAGTTGCTAAAACACTTTAACGATCATAAAAAGCTAAATATTTATTGAACAGTAATTTTAGTCGTGGAAAATAAATTTCCGATAAGTAAACGTAGATGTCATTTTAATGATATTTAAAAAGTATATTTTTTTGAAAGGCATTAAAAGTCGACTTAAATTCAAGTTAACCAAAAGTTACACAATGCACAAGAAAATCAAGCCACAAAAGTATGAAGATACTCTTATATGGTTTTAGCTAGAGAGTTATGAGACGCTAGTTAGATCACTTAACATGTCATTCATTTCCACTATTTTTACCAATGACCGAAATGATTATAATATCAAATCGTCTCACTCCAGATTCACAAGAAAAAGATGATCTTAATTTTGGCGTGTGAAGATGAGCCTAGCTAGAAGAACTTAAAATCCTTGCATTTTAAGGCGCATATTCACGAGTAACTAATTTGTGTGGACAAAAGAGAAATTGCGGAATTTTTTACAACCAGATGATAAATATTGTTAAAACATAATATTTACGAAAAAATATAATATAATGTCCAACGTTGTATCACAATAGTTAGCGGGTGTGATCCACATGCCTACTTGGTTGTCACGAGCTATCTTTGCCACATTGTCATATGCTAGCCGACACTGGCGAAGCCAGAAAAACCAAACATAGGGGGCAAAATTCTTTTCCCACAAAAGCCAAGTACAAATAAAGTTTTAACAAAAAAAAATAGTATTAGTGGTAGACTATAAAATACGTAGGAAAGTAACTAAAAGACAATAAAAGTTTGTAATATGAAAAAAGTAATTTTATTAAGAAAATACTATTAAAGCATAGAAATATGTGCAAGTTTCATTCAATAAATTATTTACTAAATATTGATACCCCACTTTTTCATCCTAACGTCTTACTTTTAGTTTTCATCACTGTTCCGTCTTTACGACTCCATTTTTTCTTTTCTACAAGTATAAAACTATGCAAAATCATCCTCATTTTTATTCTTATATCGTTTGTTCCTAAAAGTGTAAAGGGCATTTTGATAATTTTGCTAAGGGTACGTAACTTTTTTTCAACAAAAAATGATATTTTCTTTACATGATTTTTGTGTCTGCAAGAGCTTTGTCGAGGGCATCCCCCCCTCCCCCTCCCCCCCTACTCAACATGTGGCTCCGCCCCTGCTAGCCGACACTACTCGAAAAGTTATAAACCCGTGTCATTGTTTTAATCATAGCTCCCAAGCCGTTAGAAGCTAACCCAAACCCTCGGCATCATTGGCTTCGTTAAATTGTTCGAATTATTAGACGATAGTATTGGTTCAAGCCTGATTCTGGGCTCGTGGTCCATTAGGTTTAGGGTTTGTAATAGGTCGCTTACTATTAAAAGTATGTATTTAGTATAAATACATATGATATCTAAAATATAAGGCATTCAATCAATAAAACACTACGGTATTTTACATGGTATCAAAGCTCTAGGTAAGATCCATCAACAAAATTCTCATCCTCCGGTCATCGGCTACTTGCCGATGATCCGGAGAAATACCCGTTATTTTTTTATTGCTTTTTGTTTGATTCAGATTTTCTCTTCGTATTCTATGCATAAACCTTAAACCTTAGCCTTCAAAAAAAAAATTGTTGAGTCACCTTTGATCAACCATTTTTTTATATCATCTATGTGTGTTCATTGTTTCAAAGATCATTGTTGTTGACAAAAAAAGTTGGTCATCAAATTGTCGCTCCCTTTTAAAGGTAAAGCAAGCCACGCAAAAGAGGATGTCACAAGTAATAAACAATTACGCCAAATACAATAATGCTTCCACTAAAACAAACAAAAAAGAAGACGAAGAAAAGAAGATGCGGTTTTCAACATTTATTCCAGCTTAAATGTTCGAAAGCCTTCCGTTCAAATCGAAAGGGAGTATTAGACGCTAGTAATGACCCAAGCCTAATTATGAGCATGTGGTTCAATAGGTTTAGAGTTTGTAATAGATAGCTTACTATCAAAGTTATGTATTTACTATAAATGTATATGATATTTAAAATGTAAGGCATTAATCAATAAAACACATGCGTCGATGATTATTACTAGAGCCGGCAAAAAGAGTCCAAAAGTCAAAATTCGGGCTAAACGGGCCATTTTTTATGTCTAAGGGGCGAAATGGGCATCTTGTTTTATTTGTAGGGGGCTTAATGGACTTCTGAAAAATGAAAAAGGGAAAAGAACGGGTTTAATGGTCTTGGAAAATAAAAACACCGGGTATGTTTTTGCCCCAACCCTAAATCACCTGGGTACTCATATACCCATTTAGTCATTTACCCATCAAATTAAACTCCTTCAACAATCTTTGATCTTTTTCTTAATTTCTCATCAAGGTACTCATATACCCATTTATTTTTAGGTTGATTTTTTTTATTTTTTATACTTTTAATAATCATTTGTATAGATTAGTAATTTAGTACTATCTTTTAAGGTAATATGTTAGTATTTTTGGATTAATTGCTAATTTGATATGTACAACTAGTTAATTAGTCAATTACCTAATTTTCGCTTTGCTTAATCTTTTGTAAAGGGGTATTGCTAAGAAATGAGCTAAAATTTGTGTAAAGGTTTTATTTTTAGCAATTTTGCGAAGAGTAGTAGTATAGATAAGTGAAACTAGCATAAGGGTATCGGGAATGAATAAAAGAATTTAAATAAAAAAACGGGTACGAAAAGTAAGTGAGTGATGGTGAAAAAAGATGAGAGTAAATGAGAGGTAAGAAATATAAGAGGTTATGCTTATATAAATAATAAGTAAGTGAGTGATGACTGGTCCTTTTAGAAGGTGAGAAAAAATAAGTTCCAGTGCGCCGATTTTAAACGATTTTAAAAGGGTGTTTAATCGCCATTAACAATGACCGACCCATATCCAATTTTAATAGACTTCGCTTTTATTGTATATCAAATTGGCCAGATTGGTTTTAGCGCATTTTCACTCTGTCCACAGAGATTTGTTTACTTTTTAGAGTATCTCTTAAAAGGGTGTTTAATCGCCATTAACCAATGGACTCGGGGAAGGAATAATTATATTCTTAGAAACAATCTGAACCAAAAGCAATCCGAGCAGACTAAAAAGATTCCAACTTAACATGGGCCAAATCCTATATTTACAAGAATGTATTAATGGTTATGTACAAGTACTAGCTAGCAGTAGAATTAATAACAACACGTGGAACGTAGTAGCTAGCTATAAAAAGTGTTATAAATCTTTGATGTGACCGTACCCTTTGGCTTGTACAACTATATTTGTGTGATACACAAGTTAATATTATGATTTGCATGAGTACACAGTCTATAGTGCAAAACCAAGTTCTGGAAATTATTGATGCTTAAGCAATGGCTTATGTAGCTTTTGGCCAGCTCAGGACATATGAATGTTGTCATTGAATTAGCAAGTAAGATTGAGGTGCTAGCTAGCGCAGGTGTGGACTGTAGTTTGACAGCTTGAAACGCCTAATTTGGTAAACTATTTTAGCACAGAACGTAAGTGATAATAATGTAATCGTACGTAGTATGATCGAACGATATCTTATGTGATGCCTACAGCTTGTTTACATTGAGCCTAAGGTTGGCAGATATGGCTAAATCAAATTGGTCTGAAATTGAATGGAAATGGTCGAATTGTAGCGGCTAAGATAGATATTCCATAATCCTCTTTGAACCTATTCATGACTGCCATTTGTATCATTTCACACTTGTACTCATAAAGCTTTATGTTTAACTCTCTTGTTTCATCTTCTTGCAATGACATCGCAGTAGAAATTCTCTCTTGTAGGTCATTAACTGTTTATAAACGATGTCGCGACAACAAAGTATGGAAGGAGTAATTGGCGACGAGGCATCTTCAGCGACTTCAAGTAAACTACCAAAAAGTAAACTACCTTCTTTGGTATGGAGGTGTTTTGACAAAATTGAAGGCGATACTCCGGATGATAGAAAGGCAATCTGTAACAATTGCTACAACATCTATAGTGCAAAACCAAGTTCTGGAATATCAAATTTAGGCCGACACATGTATAAGTGTTTTGATTTTGGAGATGATGGACCACCAAAAAAGCGTGCTCCTTTGGATCAAGACATGTACAGATAGAAATTCTCTCTTGTAGGTCATTAACTGTTTATAAACGATGTCGCGACAACAAAGTATGGAAGGAGTAATTGGCGACGAAGCATCTTCAGCGACTTCAAGTAAACTACCAAAAAGTAAACTACCTTCTTTGGTATGGAGGTGTTTTGACAAAATTGAAGGCGATACTCCGGATGATAGAAAGGCAATCTGTAACAATTGCTACAACATCTATAGTGCAAAACCAAGTTCTGGAATATCAAATTTAGGCCGACACATGTATAAGTGTTTTGATTTTGGAGATGATGGACCACCAAAAAAGCGTGCTCCTTTGGATCAAGACATGTACAGAGAGAAAATGGCAATTGCTATCATAAAACATAATTATGCTTTTAGCTATGTAGAACATGAAGGAATCAGGCAGTTGCATAGATTTCTACACAAAGATGCAAAACCGATTAGTAGAAATACAGCAAAGGAAGATGTAATAGGTATATATGAGAGGGAGAAGGTGAAACTAAAAAAAGACTTGGAAAAGGTGAGTGGTAAGATTTGTTTCACGAGTGACTTGTGGAGTTCAATAACAAGTGATGGATACATGGCGTTGACAGCTCATTATGTTGATGAAGATTGGGTGCTAAGAAAAAAAGTCTTAAACTTTAGTGTTGTACCGCCTCCCCATACAGGTAAAATCTTAGCATCAGTATTGATTAAGTTTTTATCAGATTGGGGAATTAATAAGAAAGTCTTCACTCTCACACTAGATAATGCAAAGTACACTGATGGTTTAGTAGATAGAGTAAAAAGGCATCTGCGTTTGAATGATGCACTAGTTTGTGAGGGTAAATTCTTACATGTGCGTTGTGCAGCACATATACTCAATCTCATTGTACAAGCGGGGTTAAAGGTGATTCAAGGACCTATAGAGAAAGTTCGAGATTCAGTCAAGTATGTTCGGGGAGGTAGTTCAAGAAAGAAGTGTTTTTCAGAATGCATTTCACAGTTGCAATTGCAATGTGGGAGGCTTATTTGCCAGGATGTGGTAACGAGATGGAATTCGACTTACATGATGCTTGATTGTGCATTAGCTTATCAGAATGCTTATGCACGTATGAAACTAGTAGATACAAATTATGAAAGTTGTCCATCAGAAGATGAGTGGCTAAGAATAAAGGAAATCACCACGTTTCTACAACCTTTTTATGATATCACAAAATTGTTCTCGGGTAACTCTTACCCTACTGCGAACTTATATTTTCTGAAAGTATACAAAATTTAGTCTAATATTGAACAAGCAATACACAATTCAGACCCGCTTATAAGTAAAATGGGAGAAGAAATAAAGGAAAAATTTGACAAGTACTGGAATGACTACTGTAAAGTCTTGTCTTTTGGGATTATCATGGATCCTCGATATAAGGTCAAATCCGTTGAGTATTGCTTCTCGAAACTAGATATGGAAGACCAAGTACGTGAAGAAAAAGTTCTGGATATCGTCAAAAGTTTCAAGAAGCTATATGATGAGTATGCATTCAGTTTTGAGGCACAAGATGATTCAATGGGAACTGAGAATGAAAATGTCAATGAGGGTGACAAAGTCGACGAGTTAGATGAGTTAGGTGGCTTTGAGTCTTTCCGTAGTCGTTTTAGAAGAGTTGAAAGAACTGACAAGACAGAATTAACATTGTATTTGGAGGAGCCTGAAATTCCTAGAAAAACCAAGCTTGATGTTTTACAATATTGGAAAGAAAATCAAAGGAAGTACCCTCGATTGGCTGTCATGGCTCGTGATTTATTGAGTGTCCAACTAACAAGTGTGGCTTCTGAGTCATCCTTTAGCATTGGGGGTCGGATCTTGAGTAAATATCGAAGCTCATTGTCCCCATCAAATTTCGAGGCGCTGTTGTGCACTCGTGATTGGCTTGATTTACAAGGTATGTTATTTTATTTTCTTTGTAACTTGCTTATATATAAATGATATATAATATAAGTATCGAGTTATAAATTATATAATTTTGTCTCCTTTAATGTATTAGATGACGAGGAAGAAGTGGAAGGGTTATCAGAAGATCTTGAAAATTATAAAGATAAGTAGATGGGTGGTTCCTTCAGGTACTGCAATATTCCAAACATTCCCTTAATAATTTTCGGAGGCCTTAGTTACAGCATAGGCACCTGTATTTTCTCTCTCGAAAGTATTATAACTCTTCTTCAGATGTATAGAGCCGTTAGGAAATATAATATATTTTGCAGAATACTCAAAAAATCCATAAAAAATGATACCAACGTTGATGCAGTCCCACTTCTTTAAAATTTAGTCGTGTGAGTGTTAATATATGTACTTCCCATGTGTGTGAACACAAGTAATAAACCCATGCTTTTCTCAAAAAGCTCTTAATTCAATGACGTATACCTAGTTCAGATGACTAAAGTAGAATAAAAGCAACACGCGAAAATGTTGTCAATCAGATCAGTAACTTGTCGGATGCTGTTCTACACTTGATTAGTATTAACTGCAGAAGCAGTTTGAACCAACACATGTTTAAAATAATGAGGGTGTATGTGTGGACTTTTAACTCATTATAAATCCTTTAAAAGATTATACTGTACCAATTTAAAGAATATTTTCAGTATGAGGTTTTAGTAAACAAGACCCTATATTTGGATAGTTTCCGTTTGCATTGTTTTACTTGCTTGATATGTTGATAGTCTCCTGCTGCTGACAGTGTTTCTATCGAATGATATTATTACTTACGCATGTTTTGACTTAACTGCAGGACGCTTTACACAACTCAATTGGCATGATCACTTGAAGGTTCTTGGCTTTCGGATCATGATCATATTTGAAGATCTTTGTTTTTGTTAGGGACCTCTCTTTCAGATCAAATTAAGTCTGTTAGCCTTAGTACTTTGTATTTCTGATTCGGTAAACAAAAAATGAAGCTGTAATATGATTATATGATGTCTTGAAGTTCTATTAATACGTTTTCTTTTATGAGATACAAGTAACTCTATATGATGTTTCTGAAGTTCACCAAAAATGAAGGTGATAGCACAAGTAACTATACTAAACGACTAAGTGTCATAGCACGTGTTTATTTTTTTCTTTTATGATATACAAGTTTTCTATTTGCACAGAATATATATTTTGGTACTTTTTTTGCCCGTTTGGTCCGCGCCCGTTTGGCCCGTGCCCGTTTGGCCCGTTGCCTGTTTAGCCCGTCGCCCGTTTGACCCGTCGCCCGTTTAGCCCGCGCCCGTTTAACCCAAAATTTGAATTTACCCGTTTAACCCGTTGCCTGTTTAGCCCGTCGCCCGTTTAGCCCCCATCCGTGCCCGCCCGGCCCGCCCATTTTGCCACCATTAATTATTACATAAGCTAAACAAACAAATACTAATAATCCAACTTTTTTGTATAAAGTAATCATATGGTTTAAGCATTTAAATATCTCTGGCGGCATTCTTTATCTTTGGTACATTCGACTTTGATAAAGTTTCTATATTCTACTTATTTAGCTAGCTTTATCGGTCGAGAATATAACATATTTTATTTGATTTAAGTTCATTTGGATATTATATTTTCTTTGGATATAAGATGACTTATACTCACCATTTATCTTATTTTAATCTAATAAATAAGATTAAACACAAAATATATTCTCATCATCTTTTTTCAAACATTAATATCTCTTAAACCGTTAATCGTTATGCGAAGAAAAAAATCATCGTTACAAAGAGCATTTAATTATCTTTCTATAAATATGCTATATGATACACTTTCGACAAAAAAAATTTCTTCATTTTTTTCACGTTTTCAAAAATTATCATATATGATACTAATATCATATATGATGTGTCACCAGTATCATATATAGCGTATCATATATGATAGAAACCTATATCATATATGATTTAACATTGTGATCATATATGATGAAACAATTTTATCATATATGATATTTCACGTAAATTTTAACAAGAAGAAAAAAACGAATTTTTTTTCTTCGAAAGTATATCATATTGCATATTAATAGAAAAATAATTAAATGCTCGTCGCGATAGTATAATTATTTTCGTTTAATACTTAACGGTTTAAAAGATAATTAAATTATAAAAAATAGATAAAAGATAAAATATATTTAATCTCATACATTATATATAAATGAGATAAATAGTAAGGATGAGTCCCCTTATATCCATAAAAAAGTATTATATCCAAAATAACTCTTCTCATTTTATTTTTCTAATACAAATCAATGTTTTAGATTAATTTATCTGTTTTGAGTCTTTTGACAAATTCACGTTCCGTAAAAGCTAAGATATTGTATTGATGTTGGGTCGTTAAATGTTAGGAAAAGTGCTCATACAACACCATTACTTTTTTGTTTTGTCCACAAAGGTTCAGAAATGAGTTACATTTATATTTTGATTGATTCAAATGGATTGGCGCCTCGCAGGATGGCAATTTTTGACACGACACGATAAACGATACAAACCTGATACGAAGTTAAACAGGTATGGGTCGAAGATAAACAAGTTTGGGTCAAAAACAGGTCAACCCGTATAACCCGTTTAATAATTGGGTCGTGTTTGGGTTGAGTAAGTATTAAACAGGTCGACACGTGAACCCGTTTACGTATATATATATGCATTTAAAATTTAATATATAACTTTATATTTATGTTAGATTTAGATTAAATATATTTTGTTATGTAGTTAATAGGAGTGAATTGTCATTATAATTCACATGTCGTTGAAATTGTTGCATAACTATTTGTATGTTATGTTATCTCTTTTCACATCTTTATATCATTTTTGCATAAAAATTTGTCAGATTCACAAAGCATCAATATTATTAACCACTTAACATATTTACTTAAACAGGTTAAACGGGTCAAAAACGGGTAACACGTGTTATGCAGGTGTGGGTTAGGGTTGAGTTTTTTGACACGATTAATAAATAGGTCGTGTTTGGGTTTAGGTTATAAAAATACATCAACCCGCGAACCTGAACAAATCGACACGAACACGACTCGATTGCCACCCTACGACCCTAGCTATAACGCCTCGTTGACTCTACTATCGCCTAATTTCTATTTCGATATCACTCCTTGTATCATAGGTCACGACTTGCCTAAAATATAAAACTTTCCATAACGTTACGGGTATAATCAATTAGTAGTACTTTTTCGGTAGTTGTAGCTCTCAAATCTTGAGGTTGACATACGTCTTGATCAGCCAATCTACTTAAGGTAATTAAGACAGGCACGTACTACTCTCAGTGTCATGCAATCTTGATAAACTTTCCTTCAAATATATTCCCTAATTTTGCATTTATCTTTGATACAATGTTAACGCGAAATCATTGAGCTAGTTGCTTTGATGCACTTGCTAATGCTCGTTGAAGCTTAACTTAACAGCCAAGTGCTTTAAAAATTACCCGTCAGAAGATGGAATTTAAACAAGATTTTAAGTACATGATTCATGTATGTTACGAATAGTACATTATATCATGGATTAAATATATCCATTGAAGACAAATATGCCAGATGTATTTCCGGCTAAAGAATGAAAATTCTTGTTGGTACAATGGATCCGATTTGCAAAATTTGGTATTATTAACACGTTGAAAGTTGTACATCTAATAAAAATATATGAAAAATCCAATTCCCTAACAGCATAACATGGTACCATCAGACAAAATCAAATCAAATTTACATTTTCAAATTCTTTAACCTAAACTACTAAAATGTATATAAAAATGAGCTCATTCTAGTTACGAAGAAATTAAGCTAATAATCAATCATGGTTCTTTCTACTTCTATGGTTCTACCTTACAAAGCACCAACATTGTTTTGTCGTTTCGTAAGGATGGTGGAACGCCCGACAAGGATATATGGTCCATATTTTTTTAGATATTTTATTAGTTACTACAGCTCATCGTAATAAATAAATCTATGGGGAAAGTTACAGGAACTGCATAACATGTCGGATAAGATATGGAAATTAAACAAGTACTCCGTAATATATTTGTATTTCTAATTACAAAGTCAATAAACCTCTAAACATGTTTCGAGTGATTAGATAATTACTCGTGCATAACATCATGATTTCATAACAGCATATGGTTATTATATCAAAAATAGAAAATGACTTCTGACTTTGCAAAAAATAGGATTAAACTCTTGATTTCTTTTTTAAAGAGTAAAGGTATTAACTAGCTGATTCAACCTTGCTTTGAATATTAGAGTTAAGATTTATATAAACACTTAAATTAGCATAAACCTATCCAACCAATCATAATCACCCATTTTAAAAAAAACCCACTTCTCACCATTTTTTTAAAAATTAAATATCTCACAAACGGTAAATCGTCAAACGAAAAAAATACATAATTGTGACGAGAATTAAATAATCTTTCTATCGAAGGGCACATGTATATACTTTCGACGAACATTTTTTCGACTTTTTTTTCTTAAATCACGTCTGGAGAGAATCATATATGATTCGTCTCGAATCATATATGATTCGTCATGAATCATATATGATTCGTCACGAATCATATATGATTTTCAGAAAATCATATATGATTCGTGATATGAATCATATATGTTTTACTGAGAATCATACATGTTTGGTGACGAATCATATATGATTCTCTCCAGACGTGACTTAAGAAAAAAAGTCGAAAAAAAGTTCGTTGAAAGTATATACGTGTGCCCAACGATAGATAGATGATTTAATTCTCGTCGCGATGATATGTTTTGTTTTACGTAACGATGAACGGTTTGTGAAATATTTAATTTTTAAAAATGAGTTTTTTTGTTACAAGATAAAAATGGATGGTTGTAATTGGTTGGTTGAGTCTATGCTAAACTAAGGGTCTATGGGGATCTTTTTCCTTGAATATTATTCAATTATTTTGATTGTTTGCGTCTCAACTTTCTGTTAGAATGTATAAACCCCATAGCAATTATGTATTATTCATCCACTCTATAGTGGTAAAACTCTAAATGTCCTAAACCCACAAATCGGGCTTGGGCCTATTTATTCACTAATACTCCCCTGCAATCTATGCGACGAAATCGCGAAAGCTTGGACTGGAGAAGTAATCGAGAAAAAAAAACATAAGTAAAACATATTTTAGAAGCAGATCTTGAGAAGCAACGGATCTTGTCAAACGGCGGATCTTGAGAAGAAGCGGATCTTTAGAAAATCTATGAAGAAAATTAGTGACAAGAGAAAAAAAAACACCAAAAACAAAAACAAAAACAAAAACAAAAGAATCGTCTCGGAACTTGATACCCTTGATTCGACACGAAAAAAGTCGTCTCGAGACTTGATACCCTTGATTCGACACCAATAAAACTCGTCTCGGGACTTATAACCTTGATTTGACAAAAGTCGTCTCGGGACTTGATACCCTAGATTCGACAAAAGTCGTCTCGGGACTTATACCCTTTATTCGACACCAACAAAAGTCATCTCGGGACTTATACCCTTTGTTAATGCATTGATGCCTAAAAACGTTACTTGCATTTTTCGGTCTCGCTTTGTTTTGATTACGATAATATGTAAAAACAAGCATTTACAAAAACAACGAAAAACGAATTCTTGAGTTCAAGTATTTTTCATTTCAATCATTATCACTTAAGGTATGAACAAACAAGTACTCATCCTAATTAAGTGATCAATGAATCTTTTCTTAAAAACTCATTTTTTATTAAGTGTGACAAGATTTTTTATTAAACTTTCTTTTAAAAAAATGTTTTATTAAATTAATTATTTGAAATTTTAAAATTTGAAAATGGCATATTCTATCTTGGTTTGGAACATCCTTTCAGGATATTTTAATCCCCAGATTCGAACCAATCCATTAAAAGACAAAAGGGGCCGAAGTCTATGCAGGCGGTTTCCTTAGCTCCTATAGCGGTTCCTTGTCGGTAAGGAACCGCGGGCTCCAATAAGGAACGACGGGCATATATAGCCGTTGGATGTTTGTCTTATAAATAGTAGACCATTCTCAGACTTTCAATTCACCTCTTTTGCACATACATTTCCAGATTCTTTCATACTTTTTAAATCACTCAAATCCTTGATCATTTGTTTGATTACTACTTGTTTAGAAGTGAATCTTTCTCCTCTCATCTTTTCCTCTCAAAGTGCAAAGAGAAGAACACTATCATCCTTGAAGTGTTGTGTCTACCTCAAAGATCCATTGAAGATCCAAACTTATTTATTCATTGTTTTGTCATTGTTGTGAAGATCCAAGTAGTTGTGTCTATTTGGAACTTGTGTATGTATTAAGGTTAATACTTGGTCCTTAAAGTATATTGGTGTAGATTGGTCCTAGCTAAGATTAGGGCTCGACTTTTAGCTTAGAGTCGGAAATTAGTTAAGCGACGTTATGTACGATTTCTCCACCTTAAGGAGCTTGTTGATTAGTGAACTCTCGAGTAAGGAGTACTCGAGGAGTGGAGTAGGAACGAGGAGTGAGCTTCGTTGCCGAACCACTATAAATCCTTGGTGTTTGGTTTGATCTTTCATTCCCTTATCTCTTTACATTCATTTTTCTTTATAATTGTGATTATTAGTTTAGCTGCACTATACCTTGTTCATATTGTGTATAAAAAAGTTTCACATAATTACTTAAGTCTAAGTTTTTAAAAAGGATTTTTAAAAACCAATATTTAACAAGTAAATTTAAGAAACTATTCAACCTCCTCCCCCCTCCCCTTCTAGTTCTACAACTGGTATCAGAGCGTGGTTGCTCAAGCCTTTTTAAAATATATTGTATTTTAAAACTTGAATCGATCTATGAATTCCAACAAGTATCTAGAAGGGCAATCCATGCAAAGACCACCTCTTTTTGAAACTGATAGTTTTATTTATTGGAAAAATAGATTTGAGACTTATGTGAAATCAAAAGATTTAGATCTTTGGCATGTTATTACCAATGGTGATTTTTTGCCTTATCAATATAACGAAGTTTCTAAAAGCAAAGAGATAGTTACTTTTGACAAAGCTAATGATGATACTAAAAGAAAACTTGCTAAAAATAATGAGGCTAAAATGGTGATTTATAATGCTTTACCAAAGAAAGAGTACGAAATGATTTTTATGTGTGAAACCGCCAAAGATATTTGGAACACTCTTTTAGTAACACACAAAGGTAATAGCCAAGTCCAAGAAAGTAAAATCGATATTCTTGTTCAATAATAAGTGTGAAAACACTTATCCTTTTACCACTTATTTTTAATAATAACAAGGCCAAAACGTGTAATTTATGTCGTACAAGTCGGAATTATGCGTTGTTTGTATTTTTATTGTGTTTTAGGACCAAAAGATGAAAAAGGAAGAAAACACGGGCTTTCACGGGCTTTTATCGAAGAAAACGAGAAAAGACGAAGTCAAAAGAGCAAGAGTGCTTAAAGAACGGATGTCCAGGACCTATTCTGAAGATTTATCGAAGAAAAAGTCTAAAGACGGAAGTTTAAATAAAGTCGAAGAACTCAAGTCTAAATTAAATCAAGTCGAAGACAAGTTCACATCCCGAGAGGACGTCGAGAAAGACAAAAGATTTAAATCGAGTCGAGAAGAAAGAAAGAAGAGGCAACACATGCACACCTTCCCATTTTCCCTATAAATACCCTCCTAATACATATTAGGAGGGTTGGTTAGTTTTTAGTAGTTAGTTTGATTTTTTCATCTTTTCTTTCTAGTTTTAGAGAGAGAAAGTTCTCAACTTTCTCTCACTAAGTTTTTATCTTTTCTTTCTTTTAATCTTTCAAGATTAAACCTTTTGTATTTGGATTCCATTAATCAAGTTTAAGCTTAAGCTTTTAATCTTTAATCTTTTTCTACCTTTCTTTATTTTAGTTACTTTTGGTGCGAAATATATTTGATCCGTGTTGATCTTGATGTTTTCGTGCTTAAAAAGTTAATCTTTTTATTCATATATAAGCTTTCATTCGATTAAGCTTTAAGATTCTTGTGCTTATTGGCTTATTCGCTTCTTTTAGCTTATTTACTTTTAAATTTTTCTTAAAAAGTTCATCTTTTTATAGTTTGATTTAAAAGATTGTTTATTTTAAGTTGGAAAAGTTGTTATTTGTGCTTATTTAGTCCTTTTCATATTGGATTCGTTCAAATTTTGGTGTTAGCTTATCAAATTAGCTTATCACCTTTGCTTATTTTCGAATCAAAGGGTAATCGGAAAAGGTTTAAACCCTTTTCCGATTGGGTTTTCCGATTGGGCTTTCTGATTGGCTGCCTTGGTATTCCGATCTGTTGATCGAATTAGGGTTTTAAGATATTCCGATTGGTGCTGATTAGAACATTCCGATTGTATTGGTTTGTTAGACATTCCGATTAGCATTGTTTCTAAGACATTCTGATTAGTATTTGCCAACATTCCGATTGTACCAGCATTCCGACTAGGCCATATTCCGATCTGGATCTTTTTGGATATTCTGATTTGATTTGTTTTCAAGCATTCCGATCAGCCTTACTTTCCGACCCATTATTCCGATCTGATTCCGATTTGGTATTCCTATGGATTAATTTATTGTTTTTTATAAAGTTTCCAAGTTTTAGATTCATTAAGTTTTCAAGTGTTTTTCTAATTTTGTCTTTAAAGTTTTTAGCATTTATTTTTAACTCGTCCTTTTAGTTTAATCTTTAAAGCTTTTGTTTTACTCAACGACATTCACATTTATTTGCTTTTAGTTTAAAATAGATAATCAACCAAACCATTTATTATTCCACCAAGAACAATTGAGTCGCACTTTGAACCAATAGTCAATTCGAAGAGATCAGACGATAATGTTTTATACTTGGGGTAAAACCCATGTATTAAATGGCGCCGCTGCCGGCTCTTTTCGTTAAGATTAAAGGTTTTTAGTGAGAGACGCGTTGGATTTTGGGATCCGTTCATCTTTGAACGTTATTTTCCTTGCTTTAAATTTTTCAAAAATCCTAAAAAAATATAAAATCTTCAAAAATACAAAAAAAAAATAAAATTTGAAAAACCATAAAAACCAAAAATATTTCCTTTCTATTTTTCTAATCCTTTTGTAGGTGTGCATGCGTACTCGTGCTCGTAAGAAGAGAGTAGCTCAAGCCGAAGTCATTACTCAACCAATTGTCACCATGGACAATCAACCAATGATCGAGCTTTTGCAATCGCACGTAGAAGGCAACACCAATGCAATTGTCATCCCTGAGGTTGGAGCCAACAACTTTGAACTCAAATCTGGCTTTATACAAATGGTCTCTGCTCAACCCTTCTTGGGGCGCTCACTTGATGATCCTCATGACCACATTAAAAGGTTTCTTCAGCTTACCAATACGGTTAAGTACAATGGAGTATCACAAGAAGTGATTCACTTGCAACTTTTTCCTTTCTCTTTATAGGGACAAGCCCGGAATTGGCTTGATAAGGAACCGCCACAAAGTATTCTTACGTGGACGGATTTAGAGACCAAGTTTATCAACTACTTTTTCCCACCCTCACGTACTACCGCTTTGCGGAATGAAATTATTACCTTTGAACAAAAGTACGGTGAGTCTTTTAGTGAATCTTGGGACCGTTTTAAGGAACTTTTAAGAAAGTGTCCACAACATGGTTTAACAAAAGTACATCAAATCAATACTTTTTACAATGGTTTAAGCATGAATGACCAAGATTCACTAAACAGTGCCTCGGGGGGTAATATTTTGGTTAAGTCTTCTAATGCTGCTTGGGATATTATTGAGAACAAATCTAGAGTACAAACCAAGAGTGTTAGAACTAATGTAGCAAGTGCTAGTACTCGTGATGCCGACAAAAGAATTGATAAGCTTACTTCGCTTGTGGAATCGCTTGCTTTACAAACCGCCAACAATGCCAAACAATTCAATGCCCAAGCTAATGTTTTAGCCAATCATGTGATATATGCGGGGGATCTCACTCATACACCGATTGTCCTTCGACTCACGACAATCCGGAAAATGTGTATGCCGCCAACGGTACCTATGCTACGGGAGGCTATCAAGCACGTCCTCAACGTGACCACAACTTGCTCAGCTATCGCTCAAACAACTTTCTTTCACCTCCCGCTTTTCCCCCACAAAACCCGAACAACCTCAATCGCAACAATCAAAACCAACCACGTGCTCCAACTCCATATCAAAACCAAAGAAACCCATATCCAAATCAAAGAAACAACCAAGTTTACCAACAACCTGCTATCAACCACCCGCCTACCATGTTCCTCCTCTAAACCAACCCACAGCCTTACACCAAGATGTTGAAACCTACATGAGGACGAATGATGTGATCGTGCAAAATATTCAGCGGGAAATGGCCAACATGAAAGCAGATATGGTTAAGCAAGGAAACGATCTTCGAGCTGATATGCGAAACACTTTGGCAAGTCAAACGACTGACTTGAGGAATATGATGGCTAGTTTCTTCCCTAGTAATCAAGCCTCTGGATCGGGTTCTCTTCCGAGTAACACCGTTGCTAATCCAAGAGGGGAGATGAAAGCAATCACCACTCGTAGTGGAAAAGGTTTAAAGGAACCCGAGCTTCCTACACCTACACCGGTGATTGTGACTAAGGAAAACGAGTCTCCTTCTCCGAATCCTCCATCTCCTATTCCTCCAACTTCTACATCTCCTATTCCACCACCTTCTACTTCTACCCCTCCACCACCCAAGGATGCGAGTGAGAATTCTATCCCAAAGCCTTCATCTCAACCCAATATACCTTATCCTTCGAGGTTGAGGAAAGAGAAATTGAAGAACAAGGATGATATTCAGGTTTTAAACTTTCTTAAAATGTTCAAACAACTGAATTTCAATATCTCCTTTGCTGAGGCTCTCGCTCACATGCCCAAATATGCTAAAATGTTTAAAGATCTTCTCAGTGATAAGGAGAAACTTCTCGACATTGCTCAGACCCAACTTAATGAGAATTGCTCCGCAGTGCTCTTAAGGAAATTGCCCACCAAACTTGGTGATCCCGGTCGTTTCTTGATTCCTTGCAACTTCCCAGGAGTAGAGAATTGCATGGCCCTAGCCGATCTAGGTGCCAGTATTAACTTAATGCCATTAAGTGTTTGGAAGCAATTATCTCTCCCCGAGCTAGTCCCCACACGAATGAATTTGGAATTAGCTAACCGTACGGTTGCTTATCCAGTGGGGATAGCCGAAGACGTCTTTGTTGGCGTTGACAAATTCACCTTCCCGGCGGATTTTGTTGTCGTTGACTACGAGATGGACCCCCGTGTTCCATTAATCGTTGGACGTCCATTCCTGAGGACCGGTCGCACTCTCATTGATGTAGCCGCTGGCGAATTAATCATGAGAGTTGGTGACGATAAAATCGTCTTCAACATGGGTAAACTTTCTAAGCAGCCTTCTGATAACGAGAGTGTTAATTTCATTGATGTTCTTGATGAGGCTTGTGAAGAACATTTTAAAGACGCTTGTAAAAGTGGTTCTTCTTCTCTACCCAATGTTGAGACCGTTGCCTCAATTGCTCCGTCATTGACTCCCTTTTGGAGAAAGTGACTTAGATGATTTTGAAGCTAGCTTGGGTCCTCTCGATCTTAAGTATGATAATTCTCCCACCGATTGGGGTGAAGACATTCGTACCATTGAGAAACTTCTCAATGAGGACCATATTTCCGCACAATCTCCTAAGGATATCTCTAACGATGATCCGAAGTTGACTACGCCGTCCATCGAAAATCCTCCGGATATAGAGCTTAAGGATCTTCCGTCTCATCTAGAGTACGTTTTCCTTGAAGACAACAAGAAGTTACCGGTCATCATCGCTAAGGACTTGAAAGAAGAAGAAAAATCCCGACTTATCGCCGTGCTGAAGAATCACAAAAAAGCGATTGCTTGGAAGATCTCTGATATTCATGGAATTGATCCTCACTTCTGCACACACAAAATTCTCATGGAGGACGACTTTAAACCCACTATTCAAAGCCAAAGAAGGGTAAATCCTAAGATCCATGACGTAATAAAAAAAGAGGTTATCAAACTTCTTGATGCGGGAATGATCTATCCTATCTCGGATTCACCGTGGGTTAGTCCCGTTCATTGTGTGCCTAAGAAAGGCGGAATCACCGTTGTTCCCAATGAAAACAACGAGTTGATTCCTACTCGTCTCGTTACAGGGTGGAGAGTTTGTATCGACTATCGCAAACTCAATGATGCTATGAGAAAGGATCATTTTCCCCTTCCTTTCATGGACCAAATGCTTGAACGTCTAGCGGGTAATGACTATTACTGCTTTTTGGACGGTTTCTCCAGGTATTTTCAAATTCCCATCGATCCCAAAGACCAAGAGAAAACCACATTCACTTGTCCTTATGGAACATTTGCCTACAAAAGAATGCCTTTCGGCTTATGCAATGCTCCTGGGACTTTCCAAAGGTGTATGATGGTTATCTTCCATGACATGGTTGAAGAAACTATGGAAGTCTTCATGGATGATTTCTCGGTTTATGGCGATTCTTTCTCTGCTTGCCTTGCCAATTTAGAACGAATGCTTAAGCGGTATGAAGACACTCGCCTTGTTCTAAATTGGGAAAAATGCCATTTCATGGTAAAAGAGGGCATCGTGCTAGGACACAAAATCTCCAAAGCCGGTCTTGAAGTGGACCGTGCTAAAGTCGATGTTATTGCTAAATTGCCTCCACCTTCAACCGTGAAGGGTGTGAGAAGTTTCCTCGGTCATGCGGGCTTCTATCGTCGATTCATCCAAGATTTCTCTAAAATCGCTCGTCCGATGACCCACCTCTTGGAAAAAGATACTCCTTTCATCTTTTCCAAAGAGTGTCTTGAATCCTTCAATCTTCTTAAGGATAAGCTAACTAAGGCACCGGTCTTGGTTACCCCTAATTGGGAGCTACCTTTTGAATTGATGTGTGATGCTAGCGACTTTGCTATTGGAGCGGTTTTGGGCCAAAGAGTGAACAAACACTTCCAACCAATCCATTACGCTAGCAAGACAATGACGGGGGCTCAATTGCATTATACCACTACCGAAAAAGAGCTTTTAGCTGTAGTGTATGCTTTTGAAAAGTTCCGCCCCTATCTTGTCCTTTCTACCACCATCGTGTATACCGATCATTCCGCGTTGAAGTACTTGATGACTAAGCAAGATTCTAATCCAAGACTTCTTCGTTGGGTTTTGCTCCTTCAAGAATTCAACATTGAAATTTGTGACAAAAAGGGAGCTGAAAACCTAGCCGCGGATCATCTCAGTAGACTTGAGGATCCTTATCAAGGGGATCATCCGAACAAAGAGATCAATGACTCTTTTCCCCTTGAGGCCTTAATGTCTATCAATCCAAATCTCGATGACACCCCGTGGTTTGCGGACATTGCAAACTACTTAGCGGGTGGTATTCTCAAGGAAGGGCTCACGTCCCAACAAAAGAAAAAGTTCTTTAAAGATATTGAACATTATTTCTGGGACGACCCTTACCTTTTCAAACAATGTGCGGATCTGATTATTCGTCGATGTATTGATGGGCCGGCAGCGGTACAAATCCTTGACGCTTGCCATAAAGGACCCACCGGGGGTCACTTTGGTCCCAATTACACCACGAAGAAAGTATTCGACTCTGGATTCTATTGGCCCACCATTTATCGTGACGCTCACGATATGGTTAAACATTGTGATGCTTGCCAACGCCAAGGCAAGATCACACATAAAGATGAGATGCCTCAAAATTTCATACAAGAATGTGAAATCTTTGATGTATGGGGCATCGACTTTATGGGGCCATTTCCATCATCTAAAGGGAACAAGTACATCCTCGTAGCCGTTGACTACGTTTCTAAATGGTTTGAAGCCAAGGCTCTCATTAGAACGATGCGAGGGTGGTTGTGAACTTTTTGAAGCAGCTCTTTTCTCGATTCGGCGTTCCTCGTGCTATCATCAGTGACCGCGGGACTCATTTTTGCAACGATCAATTTTCAAGAGTCATGGCTAAGTATGGTGTCAATCACCGTCTTTCCACCGCTTATCATCCCCAAACCAATGGTCAAGCCGAGATTTCCAACCGTGGATTGAAGCGAATTCTGTAGCGTACTGTGGGAGAGCATCGTGCCGCGTGGGCCGATAAGTTAGATGATGCTTTGTGGGCTTTCCGTACCGCATATAAGACCCCGATTGGTTGCACACCTTATCGTCTTGTGTACGGGAAAGCATGCCACCTCCCTATCGAGCTGGAACACAAGGCGTACTGGGCCTTGAAGTGGGCTAACTTCGACATCAACAAAGCCGGTGATCTTCGTAAGATTCAACTCAACGAGTTCATGGGAAACGTGGTGAGGGGAGTTTACTCCCACATGCTTAAACATTGAGGACAATGTTTATATCAAGTGTAGGGGGGACTTCTATCGAAGTAAGTGGTCTTTTCCATGAACTTGCCCTCATTTTAACCAGGAAATTTGATTTTTCGACATTTTTCAAAATTTTTAATCTATTTTGGCCTAGTTGTATAGTTGTATTTTCCATTGTTATGTTTATTTTCTTTCCATTGCTAGAATAAATTTTCAATAAAGTGGTTTTAAAATTTTTCAAAGTCATGAATATTTTGACTCAACCCGAGTTTACTTATCTAAGTTTACTCTAGCTAGTATCCTTAACGTGTTTAAGTCAAGTTTTGCTAGGCTTTTATATAGGGTGCTTTAAAACGCGAAAGTCTTAACTCTCACGGGTTAAGAACAAGAACTTTTCGCAAGTTCCTATAATTGATCCTAGAGAGTCGTTTATCAAGGGAACTTTAAAATGTGATTTCTGAACTTGAAAAAGTCCAAGAATTTGCAAGATCCTATAGATGACTCGAAAACCTAAAACTTTGATTTAATAGGCTAAGCATCCACGAGTCTCATTCCTTGAGATTTTAAACTGTGGAGAACGAGAGATGATAGAGTCAATTATAAGTTTGGTATTCTTTCGTGAATTTATGTGAGTTAATTATGAGCCTATTCTCCCATCGCTTGTTAATAAATTTTTCTGCAATAAATGAGGTTGTACGATTTGAAAAGTTACTTAGCTTCTAGCCCAAGATCGTTTAAAAGTTGCTCGGTATTAATTAGAGTTCATAGCCAAGGCATAACTTATTGAAGCGGGATGCGAAGATTGGCTAGTCCGAAAAGGCCCTAACAAGGCATCAGGGCTACATTTTGTTGCTAAAGATCCAAAAGTGATGTGGAGAATCATTTATCGAAAATTAATATGAAGGATCGAGACACACGACGAAAAGCGAATACTCCCCAAAAGATCATGGAGAAGTCTATCCAAAAAGGCCCTAACAAGGTATGAGGATAAATAGATCCAAGTCCTAAAAGGAGGTGGATCGTTGTATATCAAAGTCCAAAATAAAGATTGGAGAAAAATGAAGAAGTCGTGGTCCAAATATGAAGAATCTCTCAAAACTTCAAGTGAAGAAATTCCTATTATGAAGAGAAGACCATAATTTCAAGAACGTCTCTCAAAGATTTGAAGTATGAAGTCGCTGCCAAATATCGGTCCGAGAAAGGTCTCAAATCGTTAAGCGAGTTATGCCAAGATACGAACTTTATGAGGTCCCGAGAAGCAGTTTTAAAAGATTTTGTCCTTTAGCTAACTATTGATTAAATCGTGCACTTTATTTTTGGCCTAAATAACTATCGAAATAAGTCAAACAATGCATCCTCGTGATCATTCAAGACAAAAATAAAATATAAGAGATACACTTAGGAATAAGGGAGTCTAAGTAAATAATTGGCCCACATGAATTCGTGTTAGTTTGCTAACTTATAATAACAATGATCTCGTTTTTAAGCTTGGTATAGGGAACGTGAAACTTGAGGATGATAAACGTTCATGGCAGCCAAAACCCAATGTAAGTCTTTGATTTCTTTACTTGTTTCTATCTTTTAATTTTTAGGTCAAGGTGGGTTATTTATGATGAAGAATGTAAACCGTGCTTTAAAATTAATGCATTGCATGAGGGCATTGCAATAGTCAAGTGTAGGGGATTTAATAAGTGTGAAAACACTTATCCTTTTACCACTTCTTTCCAATAATAACAAGACCAAAACGTGTAATTTATGTCGTAAAAGTCGGAATTATGCGTGGTTTGTGTTTTTATTGTGTTTTAGGACCAAAAGATGAAAAAGGAAGAAAACACGGGCTTTCACGGGCTTTTATCGAAGAAAACAAGAAAAGACGAAGTCAAAAGAGCAAGAGTGCTTAAAGAACGGATGTCCAGGACCTATTCTGAAGATTTATCGAAGAAAAATTCTAAAGACGGAAGTTTAAATAAAGTCGAAGAACTCAAGTCTAAATTAAATCAAGTCGAAGACAAGTTCAAATCCCGAGACGACGTCGAGAAAGACAAAAGATTTAAATCGAGTCGAGAAGAAAGAAAGAAGAGGCAACACATGCACACCTTCCCATTTTCCCTATAAATACCCTCCTAATACACATTAGGAGGGTTGGTTAGTTTTTAGTAGTTAGTTTCATTTTTTCATCTTTTCTTTCTAGTTTTAGAGAGAGAAAGTTCTCAACTTTCTCTCACTAATTTTATCTTTTCTTTCTTTTAATCTTTCAAGATTAAACCTTTTGTATTTGGATTCCATTAATCAAGTTTAAGTTTAAGCTTTTAATCTTTAATCTCTTTCTACCTTTCTTTATTTTAGTTACTTTTGGTGCAAAATATATTTGATCCGTGTTGATCTTGATGTTTTCGTGCTTAAAAAGTTAATCTTTTTATTCATATATAAGCTTTCATTCGATTAAGCTTTAAGATTCTTGTGCTTATTGGCTTATTCGCTTCTTTTAGCTTATTTACTTTTAAAGTTTTCTTAAAAGTTCATCTTTTTATAGTTTGATTTAAAAGATTGTTTATTTTAAGTTGGAAAAGTTGTTATTTGTGCTTATTTAGTCTTTTTCATATTGGATTTGTTCAAGTTTTGGTGTTAGCTTATCAAATTAGCTTATCACCTTTGCTTATTTTCGAATCAAAGGGTAATAGGAAAAGGTTTAAACCCTTTTCCGATTGGGTTTTCCGATTGGGCTTTCCGATTGGCTGCCTTGGTATTTCGATCTGTTGATCGGATTAGGGTTTTAAGATATTCCGATTGGTGCTGATTAGAACATTCCGATTGTATTGGTTTGTTAGACATTCCGATTAGCATTGTTTCTAAGACATTCTGATTAGTATTTGCCAACATTCCGATTGTACCAACATTCCGACTAGGCCATATTCCGATCTGGATCTTTTTGGATATTCCGATTTGATTTGTTTTCAAGCATTCCGATCAGCCTTACTTTCCGACCCATTATTCCGATCTGATTCCGATTTGGTATTCCTATGGATTAATTTCTTGTTTTTTATAAAGTTTCCAAGTTTTAGATTCATTAAGTTTTCAAGTGTTTTTCTAATTTTGTCTTTAAAGTTTTTAGCATTTATTTTTAACTCGTCCTTTTAGTTTAATCTTTAAAGCTTTTGTTTTACTCAACGACATTCACATTTATTTGCTTTTAGTTTAAAATAGATAATCCACCAAACCATTTATTATTCCACCAAGAACAATTGAGTCGCACTTTGAACCAATAGTCAATTCGAAGAGATCGGACGATAATATTTTATACTTGGGGTAAAACCCATGTATTATTCAACAATATGAACAATTTGTCATCTTAGATGATGAAACTATTGATAGTGCATTTGCTAGATTTAACACTATTATTACCAGTCTAAAAGCACTTGATGAAGGTTTTACTAGCAAGAACAATGTTAGGAAGTTTCTTAGGGCGTGGCATCTAAAGTGGAGAGCTAAAGTCACGGCGATTGAAGAATCAAAGGATCTCGCCAAATTATCACTCGATGAACTCATTGGTAACTTAAAGGTTCACGAGATGATAATTTTGAAGGACTCGGAAATGGTGAAAACTAAGAGTGAAATAAAGTCTCTTGCACTCAAGGTCAAGAAGGCGTAAAGTGACCATGAAAGCTCCTCGGATAGTGATGATGAGGAATATGCCATGGCGGTTAGAGACTTTAAGAAGTTATTCAAAAGACGAGGTCAATATGTGAGGCAACCAAACAACGACAAGAAACCCTTCTCTAAAAACCGATTTTCCAAAGATGATAAAGGTGATAGGAAATGGTTTAGATGTGGTGATCCAAATCATTTCATCGGTGATTGTCCTAAGCCTTCACGCGACAAGAACCACACGGCGTTTGTTAGAGGTTCATTGAGCGATAGCGGTGAAGATGTTGATGACAACCCTAAAGATGAGAAATGTCTCATGGCTCACGCTTCTAAAGAGATATGCTTAGGAATCGACTTAGAGCCCGACGAGTGGATTAAGGATAGTGGTTGTTCTAAACACATGACGGGTAATCGAAGTTTATTCTCTCACTACAAATCATATGATGGAGGTAACGTTACATTCGCAAGTAATCGACGAGGTAATATCATTGGCAAAGGTACGGTCTCTCTTGACTCTATGACTATAGAAAACGTAGAGCACGTAGATAACTTAGGTTTTAACCTTCTAAGTATAAGTCAACTTTGTGACAATAAGTGTAAGGTCATCTTTTTAAAATATGATAGTCAAATCGTAAAAGATGAAAAAGTCATTGGAAAAGGTGTTAGAAAACATGGGCTTTATGTCATGAAGGTCAATAGGAAGTCAAAGGACAACTTATGTCTAGCGACTTTAGATGATAGTTCTACTCTTTGGCATAGGAGATTAGGTCAAGCTAATATGTGTTTAATTCAATCTTTAGTCTCTAAGGAGTTGGTAGGACATCTCTCCAAGAAGAAGTTTGATAGTCACTTTTGTGATGCTTGCAAAATTGGGAAGCAAGTTCACTCAAGTCACAAAGCCAAGAATTTGGTTTTGACCTTTCGGTGCTTAGAGCTCCTACATATGGATCTCTTTGGACCTTCCACCATACGGAGTTATGGAGGTAACCTTTATATCCTAATTATAGTTGACGACTACTCTAGATTCACTTGGACTAGATTTTTGGCGTCTAAGAATTAAGCTTTCGATCACTTCGAAACCTTTAGTCGAAGAATTCAAAATCAACTAGGATGTTCAATTGTCTCTATTAGGACGGATCATGGTAGGGAATTTGATAATGAAGTGCAATTTGGTGCCTTTTGTGAAGCTCATGGTATTACCCATAACTTCTCGGCTCCTCGCACTCCACAATCAAATGGGGTAGTTGAAAGGAATAATATAACCATCCAAGAGATGAGTAGGACGATGTTAAATGAGCAATCTTTGCCTCCAAAATTTTGGTACAATGTCGTGGACACATCGACCTACATTCTCAACCGAATTCTTATTCGACCTTTTCTAGGTATGACCCCCTATGAGATTCTTAAAGGTAAGAAGCCCTCATTGGAATACTTTAGGGTGTTTGGAAGCAAGTGCTTCATTCTCAACACCAAAGATTACCTTACTAAGTTTGACCCAAAGTCTTACGAAGGTATCTTTTTAGGTTATTCTCAAACTAGCAAAGCCTACATAGTCCTCAATAGAACCTCATGTGTAATTGAAGAATCACTTAACGTGACATTTGATGAAACACCTCCTTCATCTAAGACACCACCTTTGGTAGATGATGACTTGGATGAAATAGACATAATTAATGCCAAAGATGTTAGAAACATAGAAGTTGAAGACCTTAGTGTTGAAAAGGGAGTAAACATTACGGAGTCAAAGGATCATTCTCTCGATAACGTCATAGGCGAATTAAATCAAAGGACCCTAAGATCTCAAGCCCAAAATCAAAGTAACTTCTTTTGTTTCGTCTCCTTGATTGAACCAAAGAATGTTAAAGAAGCTTTGATGGATGAGAATTGGGTCATCGCTATGCAAGAAGAATTGAATCAATTCATTGCTAATGACGTTTGAGAACTTTTTCCTCCACCTAGAAGTTCGACCAACATAGGAACCAAATGGGTATATAGGAATAAGTTAGACGAGAATGGTGTTGTGTCTCGTAACAAGGCTAGACTTGTAGCTCAAGGCTATAATCAACAAGAAGGTATTGATTATGACGAGACATAAGCACCCGTAGCAAGATTAACATCCATTAGAATCCTTTTAGCTTACGCTTGTGCCTTAGACTTTAAGCTTCAACAAATGGATGTAAAGAGTGCATTTCTTAACGGTTTGATCAATGAGGAGGTATATGTGGCTCAACCTCCCGGCTTCATTAATTTTGAGAAACCGGATCATGTTTACAAGCTTAAGAAAGCTCTTAATGGTCTCAAAGAAGCACCCAAAGCTTGGTATGATAGACTTAAAGCGTTTCTTGTAAAACATGAGTATACCATGGGGATGGTAGACAATACACTCTTTACAAAGAAGAAAGGTTCTCACCTTATTATCATACAAATATATGTTGATGACATTATATTTGGTTCAACTTGTCAATCATTGTGTGATGACTTTGCCAAAGTTATGCATGACGAGTTTGAAATGAGTATGATGGGAGAACTTAACTTCTTATTATGAATCCAAATTAAAAAATGGACGATGGTATTTTCTTTAATCAATCCAAATATGTTAAAGAAATGCAAAAGAAATTTGGATTAGAAGACTCTAGACCAATGAAGACCCCAATGGCCTCGGATACTAAACTCACCGTAGATGATGATTGTGAGTCGGTAGACAACACTAAATATAGAGGTATGATTGGTAGTTTGTTGTACCTAACGCCAAGTCGACCGGATATCATGTTTAGTGTTTTCCTTTGTGCTCGCTTCCAAGAGGCCCCCAAAACCTCCCACCTTGAAGCAGTTAAGCGTATCTTCCGATACATTAAGGGCACTATACATTTAAGATTATGGTATCCTAAAGGGACCGACGTAGAAACCATTGTCTACCCGGACTCGGATCATGCGGGAGACTATGTGGACCGGAAAAGCATTAGTGGAGTTTGTACCTTCATGGGTTGTTGTTTAACTTCTTGGTTCTCCAAGAAACAAACCGCTCTTGCTATATCTACCACGGAAGCCGAGTATGTGAGTGTCGGTAAAGCTTGTCAACAAGCTCTATGGATGAAGCAAGCGCTTGTTGATTACAGGATTTCTCTTGATGATGTTCCCATCATGTGCAAAAACAAGGGTAAAATAGACCTTAGCAAGAATCCCGTGCAACATTCGCGAACTAAGCACATAGAGATTTGCCACCATTTTCTTAGGGATAATGTTCAAAAGGGGAAAATTTCGATTGAGAAGGTACCCTCGGTAGAAAACTTAGCCGACATCTTCACTAAGCCACTTAAGAGGGGACCTTTTAATTACTTGCGTCTAGGTCTAGGTTTAATGGAACATATTCCTTAATTATGCATTTTAATTAATCGAGTCTTTTTCTCTTTTGAGTCTTTTCTTTCTTTGAGATTTTGAGTATCGTAAACTCTTTTTGGAAAACTTCTCTTACCTTTTTCAAAATTCTCAAAGTTCTTTCAAAAATGGTCGAGAAATGTTTTTGCATCGTTAATTCAATCTAAAAACATGTTTCATAGCTTCTTGCTATTCATAATGAGTTTACATAATTCATATGTATGGGTCTCTCATATATAGCAAGAACAAGAGAGAACTATGGAGGATCATTGTGTCATGACTTTGTGTCTAGTTCTACACACCTCCTACATCGATTTTATTTAAAATCCATGTATTTTGGTCAAAACCTTATTTGGTGTGTTCCTATGTGTTTTCTTTGTCTATCTTTGCTTCTAAGCATATCTCCATGATTAGTTAGACTAGAAAATTAGGATTTGCTGAATTGGAAAATCCTCCCTCATCACCAAATTCAACCCACTGTGGGCGGTTCTCTATTGAGACCGCAGTTCCTTAGTGATAAGGAACCGCCTGTTGAGATAAGGAACCGCGCCCAGTACTCTCATTTTCGGGTATTTCTGAAACTCCAAATTTGTTCCAACACTTTTTGGATTCTTTGTTTCAACCCTTTGACCACCCCTAAAATATCTTAGGCTTTCTTTATTTAACCTTAAGCATTTTCATTCTTTCTCAAATCAAAATATCTTATTCTCCAAATGAAAGCTTTGATTCTCCTCCATTTTCTCCAATTGTTTTCAATCCCAATTCACCCAAGAATACTCAAAATCACATCTCTTCTTCTTCTAAGAATGTTGATTGTGGAACTTCTTATCTTCCACCACTAGCCTTTAGTGTTCTTCCTCCTTCACATGATAATGTCATGCATCATGGAACATATTGTCATTGTTGTCAATATCAACATCTTGCTATGGCTCATATCTATGAAGAGTTGAATTACATCAAGAGTCTCTTAGTCAAACCTCTTATTCACTATGACTATGAGATTTCTACCAAGCCACCACCACCTCCTTCCGCCACTACCTTGTCTTTTATCTAAGCATTGGTTGCTTATCTTCAAGACATCTAGTTTAAGCAAATCTTAGAGTTCTAGTTTTACTAGGATTAGATTTATGCTTTTCTTTTGGCTTGTGGTTGTGTCTCATACCATCTTTGTATGATTTATTTCCTTGTATCTTTTATCATGTTTCCTTTTAACATGACTTATCTAGGATCTTTTGTTTCTTTTCTTATTTTTTGTGACCTTTGCTATATCTTGTTGGGTGTCTCTTTTCTTCTACTAACCCTTTTATGTAGCTTATCACCATATATCGATTCCTTTGTTCCCCAAGCAAGGGGAGTAAGCACCAAAGGGGGGGGGGGCATTTACAAAGTCGGGTTCTTTTCTTCTTCAAAGACTTTTGCAACCTTTTTGCTTCGACAGAGGGGGAGAAATGATATAAACTCGTCTTCGAAAATCTTGTTTTATAAGGTGATTGAGTTTATGTATTGTCGGAATCAAAAAGGGGGAGATTGTTAATGCAATGATGCCTATAAACGTTACTTGCATTATTCGGTCTCGCTTTGTTTTGATTACGACAATATGTAAAAACAAGAATTTACGAAAACAACGAAAAATGAATTCTTGAGTTCAAGTATTTTTCATTTCAACCATTATCACTTAAGGCATGAACAAACAAGTACTCATCCTAATTAAGTGATAAAGGATTTAACCTTTTCTTAAAAACTCACTTTTTATTAAGTGTGACAAGATTTTTTTTATTAAACTTTCTTTTTAAGAAAATGTTTTATTAAATTAATTATTTGAAAATTCGAAATTTGAAAATGGCATATTCTATCTTAGTTTGGAATATCTTTTCAGGATATTTTAATCCCCAGATTCGAACCAAACCACTAAAAGACAAAAGGGAACAGAGTCTATGCAGGCGGTTCCTTAGTTCCTATAGCGGTTCCTTATCGATAAGGAACCGCGGGCTCCAATAAGGAACCGCAGGCAGATATAGCCGTTGGATGTTTGTTTTATAAATAGTGGACCATTCTCAGACTTTCAATTCACCTCTTTTGCACATACATTTCCAGATTCTTTCATACTTCTTAAATCACTCAAATCCTTGATCATTTGTTTGATTACTACTTGTTTATAAGTGAATCTTTCTTCTATCATCTTTTCCTCTCAAAGTACAAAGAGAAGAACACTATCATCCTTGAAGTGTTGTGTCTACCTTAAAGATTCATTGAAGATCTAAACTTATTTATTCATTGTTGTGTCATTGTTGTGAAGATCCAAGTAGTTGTGTCTATTTGGAAGTTGTGTATGTATTAAGGTTAATACTTGGTCCTTAAAGTATATTGGTGTAGATTGGTCCTAGCTAAGATTAGGGCTCGACTTTTACCTTAGAGTTGGAAATTGGTTAAGCGACGTTGTGTACGGTTTCTCCACCTTAAGGAGCTTTTTGATTAGTGAACTCTCGAGTAAGGAGTACTCGAGGAGTGGAGTAGGAACGAGGAGTGAGCTTCATTGCCGAACCACTATAAATCCTTGGTGTTTGGTTTGATCTTTCCTTCCCTTATCTCTTTACATTCATTATTCTTTATACTTGTGATTATTAGTTTAGCTGTAGTATACCTTGTTCATATTGTGTATAATAAGGTTTCACATAATTACTTAAGTCTAAGTTTTTAAAAAGGATTTTTAAAAACCAATATTTAACAAGTAAACTTAAGGAACTATTCACCCCCAACCCTTCTAGTTTCTACACCCTTGATTCAACAAAAGTCGTCTCGGGACTTGATACCCTAGATTCGACAAAAGTCATCTCGGGACTTATACCCTAGATTCGGCACCAACAAAAATCGTCTCGGAAATTTATACCCTAGATTCGACAAAAGAAAGAGAAAAAAACTAAAACATTAACTTTTTTTAGCACGTATATGAATGAAAAGATAAAAGAAGATCCCTTTTTAACAGACCACACAGTTATTTCTTATCTTGTGAACCCTTAATTCCCAAAGCATGCACGAGCACAACATCTTAAACGCCACCTTAAAACTGTTAAATCTTGATGTACCCTTGATCGGCAGCAACTCAGCAGTAGAAGGCCACAATATGAATTTGATTTTTTTTATTAGGGTTTTAGATTTGATGTAAAGTGACGGCAGAGGTTTGAGGTTTTTTGTTTTTTTTCTTTTTTTTATCGATGGAGGAATTTTTAAGTTTAGGACCTGGTATGGCCTGATACCATGTTAGAATGTATAAACCCCCATAGCAATTATGTATTATTCATCCACTATATATAGTGGTCAAACCTTAAATGCCTTAAACCCACAAACCGGACTTGGGCCTATTTATTAGGTTTAGGGTTTTATGGTGGCTTATTATCTAAGTTATGTATTTAGTATAAATACATATGCTATGTCTTTTAATGTTGATTCAATTAATAAAACATATTGTGTTATTTTACATGTAAAATAACACAATATGTTTTATTGATTGAATCAACATTACAAGACATAGCATATGTATTTATACTAAATACATAGCTTAGATAATAAGCCACCATAAAACCATAAACTAATAACCTCAAGCCTACAAATGGGTTTGGGCTAATGACTCGTCTAATACTTTTCTCATACACTATCTTAAATAGTATTAGAACTCATAACCTGTGAAACACGGTATTAACTGTTATCTTATATTACTTTTTATATGATTATTATAATATTTTAATTGTGTTTTTGCCAAATGTTTTATGTCATATAATAATCTATCAATATAAAATTTCGTACTATATATAAACACTCGTTTGCTCAAAGTTGACAATCCAAAATAGATCCAATTTTTATATAGCTCACAAATCAACCAACAAATCCAAAAGTATTGCTGTATGGGGAATGCTAGAACCATAAAGCAATATCCGTGAAGACATTTACAAAGTGAGTTGTCATTTTATTTATTGATACATGTATGAAAGAGAATTCATATATAAATATAAGTGTGCCAATAATTACATGATAACTCATTTTGTAAATATCTTTGTGGATATTTCTTTGTAGTTCTAGCATTGCTCTTGCTGTATGCCTTAAGTTTCAACTTTTCTACATTTTTAATGTGTTTTTTTCTTTCTATTACAATATAATGAATAAATGTATATTATCGAAATGTGTAATCGTTTAGCAGTTAGAAATAAGTGAGTCTATTAGGAGCATACACTTAAACACAGAGAATACATTTTTATTTAGTATTTAATATTTAACATTTATTTTAAATATTTAATATACTTCACTATTTAATTATTTAACCACCGTTAAAGTGTGTTACATATTTAACCGACTTAACGTATGCTTTAAATAAACAAGAAGGAGTTAAAAGTCAAAACCCGAAACCACTGGGGGTCCTTAAAGTGGTCGGCCCCTACGAAGGTTCTAGTAGGGTGTTTTGTGCAAAACTTTAACTAAAAGGGATACCTTAATTTAAATAACTTAAAGTAGGGAACAAGTAATGACTTAGGGTTAGAGAGTTATATGAACTCGCAGACCCTCTTCATAAATTTCGTCCTCTCTCTCTCTCTCTCTCTCTCTCTCAAACCGATTTCTGGTACAAACTCCCCTAAAAACCCTTAAGCGTAAAAGTGTAAATATTCGCAAGATCGACTGCCTTTTGGTACTCCCTTCTGAAGTAACTACGGATATACCGAACCCTTAATACTCTTATTAAGGTTTCGATCTTGTTCGTCACTACCTCTGGTCAACTAGATATACACCCTAATTAGGGTTTTGGTGATTTTGGTTGGTACTACTTATAAGGTTAATTAAATTGTTAATGAAATGATGCCTAAAACGTTACTTGCATTTTTCGGTCTCACTTTGTTTTGATTACGACAAAATATAAAAATAAGCATTTAGCAAAAACAACGAATATCGAACTCTTGAGTTCAAGTAACTTCCATTCAATCTACAATTACTTAAGGTATGAATAAAAATGTTCTTAACCTAACTAAGTGAACTAGGATTAATTATTTTCTTAAACTCACTTTTATTTTAAAGTGACAAAAGTTTTTAAACAAACTTTATTTTTAAGAAATTTTTTTATTAAAAGAAAATGAAAAATTGAAAATAAGATATTCCAAATGAATAAAGAATATTCCCAAAGGGTAAAATCTGCACCAGATGGAGTTTTCGCACTAAAGGACAAAAAGAAGCATACTCTAGTGTACGCGACTCCTTATAAGGGCCAGTGGTTCCTTATTGATAAGGAACCGCGAGGCTATTTAATGAGCCGCGCTCAGAAAGAGTCGTTGCCCCTTTTTCCTATAAATAGTGGATCATTTCGAGATTTTCTTGTCACCTCTTTTGCACACACTTTCTCATATTCAAAACCCCTTCTTTAATCACTCTTGGTTATTTAGTTGATTATACTTGTTAAAGAAGTGAATCTTTCTCCTCCCATCTCATCCTCTAAATTGCAAAGAAAATAACACTTTCATCCTTGAAGTGTTGTGTCAAGTTTAAAATCCTCTCAAGATCCAAATTGGCATATAATTTGAAACGTGTGTATGTATTGTGGTTAATACTTATTCCTTAAAGTATATTGTTATAGATTGGTTCTAATTAAGATTAGAACTCGACTGTTAGCTTAGAGTCGGTAATTGTTTAAGCGACGTGTAAGGTTTCTCCACCTCACGGAGCTTGTTGATAAGTGAACTCTCGAGTAGGGTACTCGATGAGTGGAGTAGGGACGAACATAGAGCTTCGTGGCCGAACCATTATAAATCCTTGGCGTTCAGTTTGATCTTTCCTTTCCTTATCTCTTTACATTCTTTATTCATACTTGCATATAGTTTGTGTTTATTAGCTTAGCAACACTATCACTTATTCATATTGTGCATAAGAAGGTTTCACATAAATCACTCGAATTAAACTTTTGAAAAGGATTTTTATAAACCGATCTTTTAGATCATTTAACTAGTAAAACTATTCACCCCCCCCCCTTCTAGCTTCTACCACTTTTATCAGAGCCTAGGTCATTCAAGTTTTTGAAGTATATTGTATTCTAGATCTTTGATAGATCTATGGACTCCAACAAATACCTAGAAGGGAAATCTATGTAAAGACCACCACTTTTTGAAACCGATAGTTTTATTTATTGGAAAAATATATTCGAGTCTTATGTAAAATCAAAATATTTAGATCTTTGGCATGTTATCGCTAATGGTCATTTTTACCTTTACAATATAATAAAGTTTCTAAAAAGAAAGAACTGGTTTCTTTTGAAAATTCGAATGATGACACTAAAAAGAAACTTGCTAAAATAATGAGGCTAAAATGGTTATTTATCATGTTTTACATAAGAAAGAGTATGAAAAGTTTTTTATGTGTAAAACCGTTAAAGAAATTTGGAAAACACTTTTGATAACCCACCAAGGTAATAGTCAAGTCAAAGAAAGCAAAATCAATCTTCTTGTTTAACAATATGAACAATCTGTCATCTTAGAAGATGAAACTATTGATAGTGCATTTTCTAGATTTAATACTATTATCACTAGTCTAAAAGCACTTTATGAAGGTTTTTCTAGAAAGAATAATGTTAGGAAGTTTTTTCGAGCATTGCATCCAAAGTGGACAACTAAAGTCACAACGATTGAAGAAACAAAGGATCTCACCACATTGCCACTCGATGAACTTGTTAGTAACTTGAAAGCTCACGAGATGATAATCTTGAAGGACTCGGAAATTGTCAAGAGAAAGGGTGAAAGAAAGTCTCTAGAATTGAAAGCTAAGAAAGTGCATAGTAATAATGAATGCTCATCCTTTGATAGTGAAGATGAAGAATATGCTATGGCGGTTAGAGACTTCAAGAAGTTCTTCAAGAGGAGAGGTCAATACGTGAGACAACCTAGCAATGACAAGAAGCCATTCTCAAAGAACCAATTCGTTTAGAATTAAAAAAGTGAAAGGACGTGTTATAGATGCGGTGATCCGAATCATCTAATCAGTGAATGTCCCAAGCCACCTCACGACAAGAATCATGCGGCGTTGGTGGAGGATCGTGGAGTAATAGTGGTGAAGAATGCGAGGAAAATTCTAAAGATGAGAAATGTCTCATGGCTCGTTCTAAAGAGATATGCTTGGGGATTGATTTATAGCCCGACGATTGAATTAAGGATCGTGGTTGTTCTAGACACATGACAAGAAATCAAAGCCTATTCTCTACTCACAAAGCATACAATGGAGGTAACGTCACTTTCGCTAGTAAACTACGTGGTAACATCATTGGAAAAAGTACGATTTCTCTTGACTCCAAGACCATTAAAAAATATTGAGCATGGAGATAACTTAGGTTTTAATTTACTTAGCATATGTCAAATTTGTGACAATACGTATATGGTCATCTTTTTCGAACATGATAGCGAAATCGTAAAAGATGGAAAGATCATTGGAAAAGGTGTTTGAAAGCATGGGCTTTATGTCATGAAGGTCAATAGGAAGTCTAAAGATAACATATGTAATGCGACTTGAGATGGGATTCTACTCTTTGGCATAGGAGATTAGGTCACGCAAATATGTGTTTAGTTCAATCTTTGGCCTCTAAGGAGTTGGTTAGACATCTCCCCAAGATCAAGTTTGATAGTCACTTTTCTGATGCTTGCAAAGTTAAGGATGCAAGTTCAATCTAGTCAAAGCCAGGAATTTGGTGTCGACCTCTCGGTGCTGCCCAGAGCTCCTACATATGGATCTCTTTGGACCTTCCGCCATACGGAGTTATAGAGGTAACCTTTATACCTTAGTAATAGTTGATGACTATTCTAGATACACTTGGACTAGATTTTTGGCCACTAAAAATGATGCTTTCGAGCATTTCAAAATTTTTAGTCGGCGGGTCCAAAATCAACTAGGATGTCTGGTTTTATCTATTGGGACAGATCGTGGCCGAGAATGTGATAATAAAGTGAAATTCGATGCCTTTTGTGAAGCTCATGGTATTACCCATAATTTTGGCTCCTTGCACTCCAAAATCAAATGGGGTAGTTGAAAGGAAAAATAGAACTCTCCAAGAGATAAGTAGGACTATGTTAAACGAGCAATCATTACCTTAAACGTTTTGGTGCAATGCCGTAGAAACATCGACCTATATTCTCAACCAAATTCTTATTCGACCTTTCCTAGGTAAAACACCTTATGATATTCTAAAAGGTAAGAAACCCTCTTTATAATACTTTACGGTGTTTGGAATCAAGTGCTTCATTCTCAGCACCAAAGACTACCTTACTAACTTTGACCCAAAGTCGTACGAATATATCTTTTTAGGGTATTCTCAAAATAGTAAAGCCTATATAGTCCTTAATAGAACCTCAGACGTAATCAAAGAATCACTCAACGTGACATTCGATGATACTCCTCCTTCGTCTAAGACACCACCTTTGGTAGATGATGACTTAGATGAAATAGACTTAGATAAAGACAACGAGGTTAGAAAACTAGTATATGAAGACCTTAATGTTAAAAAGGTAATAAAATTAAGGAATCTAAGGGTCATGTCCTAGATAACGTCATAGGTGTCCTTAATCAAATGACCCTTAGATCTCAATCCCAAAATAAAATTATTTTGTTTTGTCTCTTTGATTGAACCTAAGAATGTTAAAGAAGCTTTGATGGATGCGAGTTGGGTCATTGCCATGCAAGAAGAATTGAATTAGTTCATTGCTAATGACATTTGGGAACTTTTTCCTTTACCTAGCAATACCACCATTATAGAGCCAAATGGGTTTATAGAAATAAACTAGATGAGAATGGTGTAGTGTCTCGTAACAAGGTAGACTTATAGCTCGAGGTTATAATCAAAAAGAAGGAATTGATTATGACGAGACGTATGCACCCGTAGCAAGGTTAGAGTCCATTAGGATCCTTTTAGCATAGGCTTGTGCGTTAGACTTTAAAATTCAACAAATGGATGTAAAGAGTGTATTTCTTAACGGTTTGATTAATAAGGAGGTATATGTGGCTCAACCTCCAGGCTCTATTGATTTTGAGAAACCGGATCATGTTTACAAGCTTAAGAAATCTCTTTACGGCCTTAAACAAGTACTCAAAGCTTGGTATGATAGACATAAAGCGTTTCTTGTAAAGCATGAGTATACCATAGGAATGGTAGACAATACGCTTGTAGGATCGTATTTTCTAAGGATTAGGCATGTATGGATTAATCTATTGAGATGGATGGAGAAGTGGAAGAACTTAGAGAGATAAAGGTAGGGAGAGAAAGGAGAGAATGAAAAGAAAGATGAATTGTGATAAATGGTAAGTGTTCAACCCCTCGTAACATGCTAGGAGGGGGGTTTATATAGCCCACCCTACATGTGGGCTATATGGGCTATAATGGATCACGAGCCCAATATCATTGGAGTGGCCGATCCTTTCTAAATACGTAAAAACGTATTTCCAACAATCTCCCCGAAAGGGAGGTCACTCCAAGTTACAATGTCCTAAATAGTCTATAGCTCGTGATCTATGCTAATAATGATGTGACCGAGACTTTCCTTGGAAAAATGTATTTCTAACAATCTCCCCCAAATGGAGGTCACACCATTTTACAAAATCTTAAACCTAGCATACTATACTTGAGTCTTCGATCTTGTTCTTGTGAATATGCTTGATGTGATCTTTGACTTTAGCCTTGAGCATGTTTCCTTGCCTTGACCTTGTGCATTCATCACTTGTGACATTCGCCTCTTCGTGACTTCATGTTCCACATACTTATACCTTTATAATTCTTGAAAGCTTCAGAGTTTGATACAGCGGAAGACTTGACCTTCAGACTTTCTTGAATTCGTTGAAGTACTGAGTGTATGCAGTATAAGCATGTGGTGACGACTTCTTCTGGATTGTACACCGCAATGCCACCTTCTTGTTACGCTGCATAAGACAGTTAGCAACAAACCATATACACGGATGAAATGGCCTTGAACATTTCATTCTAATTCGGTAGCATTTTACCTCCGGTCGGTGAAGACCGTTGGACGATATTAAATATCGTACTTGTGGCAGGTAGTTTCAATAAAGAACCTCCTTGACAAGATTTCGCGGGTAAACCCGTTCTCTTTACTCGACCGTCCAAAGCTGACTGCGAACGTAAAGAGTGAATCATTAGGATAATAAAATCCACATGATTTGAAGCCGTCAATTCATGTTCCTGGAACAAGTGAAATTCAATTAAGAACCACACCATCGTTGCTTTCCAGTTGTCACGAGCTTGATTCATATAGAATCTTGCAAGTTACCTACCAAGTGCTGTTTGAGGTTAACACTAGAAGGATTTCCACTCATCACTGTGAACACTAAGGTATCACTCTGAGTGTTCTGGCAAGATCACTAAGATATTGCGTAGAGGCCTGGAACGTGTTTAAATTCATTTAAGAATTAAACCACTGTTGCTTTCCAGTTATCACAAGTTTGATTCATAAAGAATCGCACAAGTCACCTACCATGAGCTTTTTGATATTCGCTCAAGAAGGATTTCCATATTCATTGTAAATACTTTCGTATTACTCGGATGTTCAGGCAAGATCATGAAGATTTTGCGTAGGACTCTTAAGATCTTTCTTACTTTTCACTGTGTGAAGAAGCAAGGAAATATGAAAGTGTGTCCTAATGAGATATTTGATGATCTCAAATGGCTCTAGACTCAATCGTGCATTTTGGATTTTTAGTGATCGGAGGCTGGAGAGGAGTGCCACCATTTCAATACCAATTTATTCAGATTGAATAAATCAATAGATAATGTGTTGTCTCCGTGTGATTAAAACAAATATCTTTTAAGAGATATCTGAGTTAGTTGGGATGGGTTGTGCCTTGCATCATTGGGTCCATGATGTCTGTCTTCAATATCAAGAATCATTAAACAATGATCTTAATAGCATATGTATTGACCCGGTTTCTGCCTAAGTTGTAAGGAGGGCTTCTTTCTTTACACCCTTTATCTTTACAATTCTTTTTCATTCTTCAACCCCTTCAACGCTTACCAATACGTCATCACTAGCACCTTGTTGTGATTGTTCCAGTGCTAACTTAAGTACTTGGTCGGCATTCAGCTACGTTCACAATCTTTCTCCATCTTTCCTAAGGACTACTATTTCTAGCTATGGAATGTCCTTGGGAAGATTCCTCTGGTTCTAGAGGAATCATTGGACTTTAACCTATCCTACCATCCTTATGTCACCACAATCTTCACCGTCGTAAATAGAGATGTTTTGGGTAAGTATATGTCATCATGAAATCCATTTTGAAGTGCAAATCCATTTTTCTCCCCCTTAACATATGCCACGATATCCGAAAACATTTCGCACATGTCGGGATGAGCTATCACGTTAAGTCAAACCATTTATGATTAATCATATCCCATATTAAATCACATTTTCTCCCCCATATTAAAAATATTAACCTAAGCGATGTTTTAATATCAATTGATTTAATAGCATTTTAAGAAAATTTGGGAAGAAAAATGCAAATCCAATTATCTTCATGAATTACACAAGCTCCCCCTCAAACTAATGAGGGTGTGCTGAAACATAAATTAAATACCTTTTAAACACAGGTGTAAGGTATTTATCACGTGCAAAGATCATATATGATAATGTATTCACAAGATTAGCGATTTATGAGGTTGGACCTGAATGATGGAGAACATCATATGATAGAATCACATGGTTCTTGTTCACGAATGTTGGTTGCCTCGTTAGGTTTGAAGTTATCTCTTGACTCCATGTGTATGATTGATATCTTTGTCTTGACACCAATATGTGAACTTGGCATTCTCGGCATCAAGGATTCTGAATGCTGGACAATTGCTCCCCCTCAATTGTTGACCCGTGTTCTATTGAATGAGATGTAGTCACCGTTTGAGTAGTCGCCTCGTCGAGTATGTAGATATCAATTCTAAATTGCTGGTTGGTGGAGATGATAACTTCATAAAAACAAGATTTCTCTTGTTTTAACAAATAAATGCACTGACACGTACATCTATTTGTGTTAGATTGTGTTGTTACGTAAACACAATCCTTTACATGGTTATAAAGTAAACCATGCCCGAGAAAATTAATTCCCGTTGTTGAGTCTAAGCTTTCCGGTGAAATGCTTGACTTTAATGTGAAAAGCGGGTTACTATCAGAAATAACAGCAAGCCATTTTGAGCATGTTTTAAAAGTTTGAACTTCTGTTCGAACTTTATTTACAACCCCGTGTCATTATTGAATGACATTTCTAGTATCGTAAATATTATCGATTCCAGAAGACATGCTCTTTTTATCAAAACATTTTTGAATAGACAATTTTGAAATTTAGAAAATCCTTTTGAGAAATTCTCAAAAAATTGTGTTCAAAGTTTTGAAAACCAATTTCTTGAGCTTAAGATGTTGAATATCTTACAAAACGAGCTCAAGTCCGAGAAGTTGTAAGCTTCCCGTTGTTAAGGATAAGTTACCATCGGTGATAAACTTTCCTTTTAGCTGAAGAACGAGTCCTAAGTTGACATGTACTTAGAAGTCATTTTCATGAGCTTGAAAACTTTGACTGTTTTAACGGAAAGCTCATGACCGAGAAAGGTGAATTTCTCGTTACGAGGATAAGCTATCTTTAAATATAAGCTTTCCTAAAATTGAAGTCCGAGTTACAGTCTGATATTTAACTGTAAGTCATTGTGCATGAGCATAAAAACTTCGAATGTTTTTAATATTAGCTCATGCCCGAGAAAAATTAATTTCTCATTGTAAGGATAAGTTTATCATCGACGATAAACTTTCCTTTCATTGAGGTCCGGGGCATAATCTGAAATGTGATTATACACCATATACACGAGCTTAAAACTTTTGAATAGTTTTAATGTAAGCTCGCGTCCGAGAAAATTTAATTTCTCGTTAATGAGGATAAGTTTATCATCGGCGATAAACTTTCCTTTATTTGAAGATCGGGTCATCATCTGATATTTAATGAAGAGCCTTATACACGAGCTTAAAACCTTTGAATGGTTTTAGGATAAGCTCGTGTCCGAGAAAACTTAATTTCTCGTTTTGAGGGTAAGTTATCGTTGCGTAGATAAACTTCCCTGTCTCTGAAGTCCGGGTCATCGTCTGTCATTTAACGAGGAGCCATGTACACGAGCTAAAAACCTTTGAATGGTTTTAATGTAAGCTCGTGTCCGAGAAAAATTAATTTCTCGTTTTGAGGGTAAGTTATCGTTGCCAAGATAAACTTCCCTTTCTCTAAAGTTCGGGTCACATACTGTGATTTGAATGTAAGCCATGGTGCATGAGCTTAAAAACTTGGAATGTTTTTGATATAAGCTCATGCCCGAGAAAAATTAATTTCTCGTTGTTAGGATAAGTTTATCATCGACGATAAACTTTCCTTTCTTTGATGAACGAGTTACAGTCTGTGATGTGACTATAAGTCCTTGTGCACTGTAAGCTTAACTGGAAATCCCCTGAGACACTTGTTTCTTAGATATCAGCTTCTTTAGCAACCAAACTCTGAGAGTGTCCTTAATTGAATGGTATACAATGATTGGACCGCTTCGTTCTTTTGGAACATCCTCTTTGGTACCTGCAATTTCATTAGGAACTTGCATGCTTGGATATGGGTTAGCGATATCTATCTTAGAAGCAAGTGGGGGTTCACAGTTTTCTTTTCTTGTGCTAGAGGTGTTCTGAGGAGATGATTCACTTGTCTTAGCTGGTAAACGTTTCCTTTTATAGAAAACCTTAAGTTCAGGCTTAAGTGATGTATCCTCCTTTTCGATTTCCTCCCTAGTAGTCTTAGTAGAATCGGAGACTATCCTAGTTAAAGGGCAGTCGTTTCCTACAAGAGTGAAAGTTCTACCAGTGGGGCGCCACATTCTACCAACGGGTTTGATTTTAGCTACCCACTGGGATTTAATTCTATCACGGGAGTTCACCTTATTAAGTAATTTTTGGATACAAGAATCATGATTGGATTTAAAGACACATTTCCTACATGTTTTACAAGTAGCATATTTAATGTCCGAGTAAGATCTAGAATTCCTAGATGATTGATTGATGCTCCTAGGATGTGACATGCTACGGGTAGCAGGGTTGGGTAAACTAGAAGGCATCTGACTAGGTTTGAAATTCCTATCTCTTACTTGTGTCTTTTTCTTAGCTTCCCTTAGACCAAATGTATGGCGAACGTCATTTGAACTAGTTCGAGACGTGTTCTTTGGATTATGTTTAGGGAGACTAGATGCAATCATGTGATTAGGTCTAGCAAAAGCTGTTTTAGTCACATTGGCCTAGTTGGTGGAATGACTGATCTAGAAATATGAGCCATATCAACTTGGGAGGCAAACCGCGGTCTCGAGGATTGTGGTCGCTCGGGTCTAAATGCAGTCGGTTGTATAACGAACTGATTTGTAGGTGGTTTCCCCAAGATTGATGGTTTTTCAAGCTTAGTGTCCACACTAGTTCCTTTGGTTTTCTTCAATTCGTTTTTCAACGCAGCTATAGCAAAAACCTTTTCCTGTACTTGAGCCCTTAAAGTCTCATTCTCTTTGAGCAATTCATCTTGAGATGCCAACTTAGATTCAAGCAACTTAATTTGTTTCAAAAGATTATCCTTTTCAGCTTTAGAATCTAGAACAGTTTGATCCAATTTTCGTTCAAGAACAACGTTTGACTTTTCAAGTTTTTCAAAATACGTTTCAAATTTTTCCGTTTTCTTTGAAAATTCAATTTTGGCATCCTCAAGCTCTTTGGATTGCTGAGCTAAAATCGTTTCAAGCTCTTGAATCCTAGAATCAGAATTATTTAAAGAAGCAGTCATAAGACACTTATCATGATGTTTAACATTTTGAACACTTTCTCCCCCATTATGACTCACATCAGATGAATTAGAAGTGGTATCGCTATCACTCTTTTCCATCCCATGTTTGGCATAATTAGGTTCAGAAAGCTCAACATGCTGTATATTGTTGAACTTGGCACCTGAACAGTTGGTGCTTGTGACTTGCTGCTTGTTTCATGCATTCCTCCTGATTCCTTGCCATTGCTTACCTTGACGACCAGACTGGCACCTATTTATTGCTCGGGGCAGATGTAATCATCTTTTGACGACAACTTGAAGCATGTCTCTTTCTCATGTTCATGAGGTATTGCTGCATTCAATGACTTAGACGACTCCTTGATTCTTTGAATCTGACCCTTTTTCAACCGTATCTCGTTGTAATTAACGAACCTGACCTCAATACACTTCTCAAGTATATTGATCTGATTGAGTAAACCACTTCTAAAGGTTTTAGTCTGACAACCCGTATGCGCGTTGAAAAGCTGGTGAAGGATTGGAGTTGAATAATCAAAAGGAGGTACCATTGTTGAGGCAAAGAAGTCCTTAAACTGTGTGCGAATAATTTATAGACATAAATTTGCTTTAACCTCATGAAGATTTTCCCTTTCAAGTTACAACCGTAACTCATTCAAATTATTAAAAATCTTCTCTTTAAAATTATCCACTTTGCCAAAGAATATTTGAACCGTGGCTGGAAGTTCAAGCATGTTGTGCGGATAAAGAAGTGCAAGGTATGTCTTGAGCTCGTGAAAGATTTCCAATGATTTTTGACGCAATCTGATCTCTTTGAGTTGCATGTGTTGCAGTTCTCCCTCGTGAACTGTCGAATTCGACGATTCCATTTGAAATTCGATGAAAAATGACGGCAAGGATTATGAAGAAAAATAATTATAATCCCCTAAGTGTGTATACTCGAGAACACAAAATCTCTTGAATACGAAACAACAATGATCAAATAAGAGACACGTTTTTTTGACACGTCACTTAGGCAAATTTATTCCTAAACAACTTAATATCAAATTTTAGTCCAAAATAAAAATAAAAATAAATAAAATAAAAAAAATAAAAAATATTCAGTGGTGCCAAAAAAACGTGGCCCTTGTGACTCAGCCCACCACTATTTGAAGTATCACCTCCTTAATCAAAGCAATGACACACGTCAAGGTGGGATGATAGATTTATGGACCAGCTTTACCACTTGATAACTTCGGATGAAAGCCCATCTTAGAAATACTGTCCAAATCGTATGAGTATATATGTATATTACTCACCCTAATAAAAACACAACCCTAATAACTTTATCACTTAGACAAAACGCAGCCACACACACAAACAACAACGACCCCCTCCATCTTCTTCTCAGCTGACTAAAAAACAAAAATCAAATCCACCTCTTAATATATAATTTACTCACATCAACCAAAAGTAAGACTCATCTTTCCCATGACTAATCACAAACACCTAATCTCTATCAGTCTCGTACAGCCCATGAATAAAGAACACAACTGATTAAACCACTTTCATATATCAATGAGATAACATATATCTCATACAACTTGAATTGCTGCAAACCAATTTCGAAATGAAGGTGAAGTGCAACGGTTTGTCAAGATCTATGGAGATCTCGGGTAGGTTGATTCGTGATTGATTTGTGCTTGTTATGATTTCGTGTTTTCTTAAGGTTAAAAATCGAAATCAATGAAAGAAATGAACATGCATGTTCTTATTCATTATTTGATTTCGAAAATTTAAGATTGGGTAAAACCATAAACGGATCAGAGATGATTTTTGTTCAAAAAGTTAAGATCTATAAAGATCAATAATATATTGAACAAAACTGAGATTTGGTTTGTGATATATTGTTGATTTTAGATTTAGTTGAGATGGATTGATTGTTAGTTGGTGATAGGTGTGTAAACACCCATCTTTTCTACCACTTAATTACAATAATAACCGGACCAATACGTGTATTTTATGTCTTTTATGTCGGAATTATGCGTGGTTTGTGTTTTTGTTGTGATTTAGGATGAAAAGGTGAAAAGTGGAGAAAACAAGGACATTCACGGGCATTTACGGACTTTTATTGAAGAAAAGGATGAAAGACGAAGTCAAGAAGTCAAGAGTGCAAAAAGAACGGAAGTCCACGACCAATTCTGAAGATTTATCGAAGAAAAAGTCAAAAGACGGAAGTTTATCAAAAGCCGAAGAATTCAAGTCTATTTTATGGAAGAATTTAAAGACAAGTTCGAAGAAATCCCGAAGCCAAAAGTCCCTTAAGTCCAAGTTTAAAGAAGATTAGAAGAAAAGGACTAATGACGCAATTAATGAAGAATTAAGAAGAAAGGGGCTTAATCTTGCAATTAACAAGAAAAGGAAAGAGGGGAGGAAGCTTCCTTAATCCTCCCCTATATATAGATTAGGCTTGTTTACATTTCATTCTTGTTGGCTAAGTGTGACAATTAGTCTTCCACATTTAAATACCTTGTCATTTAATTTCTTGTCAATTTAATTACCTTGTCTTGCACCTTAAATTCATTTAATTTCAAGTAAGTTTTCATTTAATTATTGTCAATCTTTACTTTATCTTGTCAATCTCTTATCTACCTTTCTTAATCTTTGATTTCTTATGTTTATGTTCATGCTTTTATTTTGATCCAAAGTGATTTTTGATTATTGTGGTTAAAGTTGTTTGATTTCTTGTTTTTAACTGTTTGTTGATGTTTATTTGTTGAATCGTTACTGTTTATATTTATCTGTGTGTTAGATTTTGGTTAATTTGAGTTTCTATCTGCTGTTACTGTATCCCTTGTTCTTCGGGGGTGTTTGCTTTGTTTCTGATCTTTCCAGGAAAAGTTCCGAACCAAGAAGGAGGGAAAGTGTTCATTCGGAACTTCTAAAGTTCCGAATCAAGGCTTCATCCGGAAGATTTTAACTCAACAAAACTTCTGAGCCAAACTTGTTCATCCGGAACTTTCAAAGCTCCGGACGAAGTGAAAACTTCCGAGTCAAAAGTATTCGTTCGGAACTCCAAAGTTCCGAACCAAGGGTTTCATCCAGAACTTCTCAAAAGTTCCGAATCAACTCAAAGTTCCGAATCAAGGATCAAGTTCCGCATCAAGACTTTTCATTCGGAAGTCATAAACTTCCGGATCAAGCTTCATTCGGAACTCAAAAGTTCCGAATAAAGTTCCGGATCAAGGGTCAGCTTCCGACTCAAGAGGTGTTCATTCGGAAGTTCTAAACTTCCGAATCAAGGGGCTTCATTCGGAAACTTCCGAATCAAGGGGTGACCAAATACTTCCGAATCAAGACAAGATTTAGAGTTCCGAATCAGTAAAGTTTCGAACGAAGGATTGTTTTGGATAAGTGACATATTCAGATCAATTAGTTCCGGATCAAGGATTTTGGTAATATTCCAAGTGAAGAAAAATCATTTCAACCGAAGGTGACATTCCGGACGAGTGATTGTTCCAAACGAAGGTTTATTCCGAATGAGCTGAATTCAGGTTCTTATTAGCTTTTGTCTTTGATTTTTATTTTCAAGCTTTATTTTTCCCGCCTTTATTTTAATTGCACTTTAAGATTATTTGCCTTAGTTTTATTTTAGATTTGCCTTAGTTTTAGTCGCACTTTAAGTTTGCCTTAGATAGATTTAAGTTTACGTCATTTACTTCAGTGCCCTTTAACTTCAGTCACGTTTTTAAATACTTACACCTTTACTTTAATTAGACTTAGATTTACTTTAAGAGCACCTTTACTTTGATTGTTTTGCACCTTTTATTTTAAAACACTACAACGACACATCTTTGTTCCACCAAAAACAATAGAGTCACATAGAGAACTAAGATCAATTCGATTAGACCAGAACAACGAACTTTAATCTTTTTAACTAGGTAAAAACCTAGTTATCAGTTGGTGTCAGTAGTGAGTAGTGACGAAGGAAAAAAATAGATCGAGTCAGGTGTTGGATTGGTTTGGTTGGTTTATCAGTTTTGAGACAAAGTTGTGGTTAGGGTCGAGTCGCGTTGAGTGCTTGAGTCCTTTTGTTTGAGTCTCAGTTGATGTTTCTGTTAAGTTTGTTGGGTTTTGTGGGTCGAGTCGAGGGTGGGTTAAAGATTACACTCAATGTGTAACAGTCGAGTTTAAATAGGTTGTTTGAGTGGTTCGAGTCTTGAGTAAAAGGTGTTTTTGAGTATGTTGGGTTCGAGTCTGGGTTCGAGTCTGTGTGAGAGTGTGATCAAGGGTCTTTGTTATATGGCGATTGTTGAATAAAAGTCAATATTTGTTATATCGAAAACCATCGGAATGTCACAGACCATCGGAATGCGTATCAGAATCAAACCATCGGAATTTATACAACCATCGGAATACAAGCAGTCGGAATGCTATTGCAATGTAACTGATCGGAATGCTATCCGAATAAGGCCATCGGAATATAGAGAAAACTGTTCTATCAGAATATAACAAAAAATTGACACATCGGAATATGACAAAACTTTATCCGTCGGAAAAATGGTCGGAATACGTGTCGGAATGAAAAACCCTTTTCCGACAGACAAAAAAACAAAAACAGAATGAAACAAAAGTTTATAAAATAAAAAACTGATACTTTTAAATAACTTTTGAGACAAAGAACTCAAATCGTGACAGTAAAATAACATAGATCGAGACAAAAACTGATACTTTAAAAAACCGTGACAAATTAAGACTAAACTTGTTAAAATAAACTTCAAAAGTAAACTCCCAAATTGATACTTTTTATCCGTGACAAATTGTTAAAATAAACTTCAAAAGTAAAAAAAAAATACCAAATCAATAGATCAAAACACGCAAATCCTAAGATGCAACCATAGCTCTTGATACCAATTGTAGGATCGTATTTTCCAAGGATTAGGCATGTATGGATTAATCTATTGAGATGGATGGAGAAGTGGAAGAACTTAGAGAGAGAAAGGTAGGGAGAGAAAGGAGAGAATGAGAAGAAAGATGAATTGTGATAAATGGTAAGTGTTCAACCCCTCCTAACATGCTAGGAGGGGGGTTTATATAGCCCACCCTACATGTGGGCTATATGGGCTATAATGGATCACGAGCCCAATATCATTGGAGTTACTGATCCTTTCTAAATACGTAAAAACGTATTTCCAACAAAGCTCTTTACAAAGAAGAAAGGATCTCACCTCATCATTGTTTATATATATGTCGACGACATTATATTCGGTTCAACTTGTCAAAGTATGTGTGATGACTTTGCCAAAATCATGCATGACGAGTTCGAAATGAGCATGATGGGTGAACTTAACTTCTTTTTAGACCTCAAAATTAAACAAATAGACGATGGTACTTTCTTTAATCAATCTAAGTTTGTTAAATAAATGCTAAAGAAATTCGGATTAGAGGACTCTAGGCCTATGATTGGTAGTTTGTTGTACCTAACAGCAAGTCGACCCGATATCATGTTTAGTGTTTGTCTTTGTGCCCGCTTCCAAGAGGCTCTCAAAACCTCTCATCTTGAAGTGGTTAAACGTATCTTCCGATACATTAAATGCACTATACATTTGGGATTATGGGATCCCAAAAGGACCAGCGTAGAAACTGTAGTTTACGTTGAGTCAGATCATGCGGGAGACTTTGTGGACCGAAAAATCACTAGGGGTATTTGTACCTTCATGGGTTGTTGTTTAACTTCTTGGTTTTCTAAGAAATAAACCGCTCTACTGATGAAGCAAGCCCTTGTTGACTACGAGATTACACTCGATGATGTTCCCATCATATGTGGTAATAAGGGTGCAATAGACCTTAGTAAGAATCTCGTGCGACATTCGTTGACGAAGCAGATAGAGATTTGCCACGATTTTTCCTTAGGGATAATGTTCAAAAGGGGAACATTACTATTGAGAAGGTTCCCACGGTAGATAACTTAGCTTATATCTTCACTAAGCCTCTTAAAAGGGAAACTTATAATTACTTGCGCTTAGGTGTAGGTTTAATGGAACATATTCCTTGATTGTGCATGCTTGATTGAGTTTTTCCCTTTTGAGTCTTTTACTTTTTAGTCAAAATTTTCTAGGTTTCAAAAATTTTCACTTTGTTTGTCGTCCAAACACATAGCCTCTGTCCACGGTTCATTATCTTTAAGGAACCGCGGATGAGTTTTGGAACCACGAGTCTATATAAAGAATCGCGTTGTCTGATTGTTTTCTGGTGATTCCTCTTTCTGAGTCTTTGATCTTCTGTAGATGTTTTTAAATCTAGGGATCATCTAGTGCATTTGAAATCTTGTTCCCTTGATCTCAAATCACCTCATAGTCCTTTGTTCGAGAAATGTTTTTGCATTGTTAATTTAATCTAAAAAAAATTCATACGTTCTTGCGATTGCTAACAAACATACATACGCAATACGTATGGGTAACACAATCATAGCGAGAACAACATTGAATTATAGAGGATCTATGGATTATCAAAAATATGTCATGACTACGTGTCTAGATAATCGCACCTCCAACATTGTTTTTACTTTCAAACAAAAGTCTTTTGGTTAAAGTCGTGTTTGAGTTTGTTGTGTGTGTTCTAGTCTTTATTTTCTATTTAGCATAAATTTAAGATAACTTAGACTAGAATATTAGGATTTGCTGAATTGGATAAATTCCCTAAATCCTTTAAAACATCCTTCTGCCCACGGATATTTAAATATCTGCAGCTCCTTATCTTTAAGTAACCACAAGCATATTTATTGAGCCGCGGTCGGACCTTTTTTTCTCAAACCTTTTTTCCCGAACCACCCTAGTTATTCCAACATTTTCTGGAATATTAGTTTCCACCCTTTAACTATTCCTTAAATATCTTGTGCTTTCTCTACATAACCCACACATTTTTGCATCTCTTCCATTACGAAGCAAAAATATCTTACTCACCAAATGAAAGCCTTAATTCATCGTTATTTTCTCTAATTCCTCATTACCGAAATTGGCCCACAAACACCCCAAATCTAATCACATCTCCTATTAAGGAAATTGATTATGGAACCTTCTCTTTCCCTCTTCACCCTTTTGTGTTCTTCCTCCATCACATGATAATGTCATGCATCATGGAACATATTGTCATTATTATCAATATCAACATGTTGACATGTCTTACATCTATGATGAGTTGAATTACATAAAACAAATATAGTTAAGCCCCCACTTAGCTATGACTATAAGAATGTCACCAAGACTTCTCCACTAAATTATGCTACTACTTCATCTTCAAATTAAGCAAGTAACTTGTTTAATAATAAGACATTTAATTTAATCAAATCCTAGGATTCTTGTAACACCCTAGGCATCCCACATCAGCTGTGGCCAGGAGAGATCCATGGTTCATAAGATAACAGTCGTCTTCTCATGACACAACGCGTTTTGTGGTCTATTGCAAGTGGGGTTCTTAGGAACTGGCAGTTAAGCGTGCTCATGTGGGATTAGTACTAGGTTGGGTGACCAACCGAGAAGTACTTACAAGATGGCCACAAAGCAAAGTCGTGAGCCTGCGGGCAAAGCGGACAATATTGTAGTCTGAGTAGGCTGGATGTTACAAGTGGTATAAGAGCCACTCTTGAGCCGTTCGGGATGGTGGGGTAAACCTCATCGAGGATGATGAGTCCCGAAAGGGGGGGGGGGGTGATTGTGACACCCTAGGAAAATCCCACATCGGCTGTGGCCAGGAGAGATTCATGGTTCATAAGATAACAGTCGCCTTCTCATGACATAACACGTTTCGTGGTCTACTACAAGTGGGGTTCTTAGGAACTGGTAGTTAAGCGTGCTTATGTGGGATTAGTACTAGGGTGGGTGACCAGCCGGGAAGTACTTACAAGAGGGACACAAAGCAAAGTCATGAGCCTTCGGGCAAAGCGGACAATATTGTAGTTTGAGTAGGCGGGATGTTACAATTCTAGTGGAATTAGGATTAGAATTATGCTTAAGTTTTGGGATTGTTTTTCATACATCCTTGTATGATTCTTATTTTCTTGTTTCCTTTCATGTTTTTCAACATGATTTATCTATGGATCTTAGATCTTTTGATTCTTGTGTTCTTTCTTTTATTTTCGTTTGTGACCCTTGCTATATATATATATATATATATATATATACATATACATATATATATATATATATATATATATATATATATATATATATATATATATATATATATATATATATATATATATATATATATATATATATATATATATATATATATATATATATATAGATTTGCGTTCAAGTAAGAACCGTTCTTAAAATAAAAACAATAAGAACCAACAATAATACGCCACGTGTCATTAATCATTGAATAAAAATAAAATATAATTAAATGCTAAATTAAGTACAAAGGGCACTTATGTAATTTGCTTCTTCATATCTCTCCATATTTCTTTCTTCCACAATTTATGTACGTAAGTACGTAACTCCCATTTACTTTTAAAACATTTTTTTTTGTGATATCATTTTGAGGATTCAAAGTCTTTTTACTTGTGAACTAATACTTAAAATTGATTTTTTTAAGTATGTTTCTTTTATAGAAAACACTTCTTCAATTTTTCTATTTTGTTTTTCGTTAAAAAATTTAAAAATTTTCTTATTACGGTAAAAGTTTTAAATTAATTGATGGGGAAAAAAATTATAAGTTTCAATTTATGAAAAATATTAAAAAAATAGAATATCATAAATAAAACTTTAGTGATTAAATTTTAAATAACCTAGATAGCGTTAACTAAAAATTATGTTTTTTATATTTTTTTCAATAAGTTTAAAAACTTAATAAATACCCCTTGCATTTTAAAAACAATGTGTCAAAAAATTTAAGTGTCACTACAATTATGTGTATCATTAAAAAAAATAGAGAAATAGTAATATGTCACTAAAATTGTATTTCAAAATATATTATGAAAGGTGTCATATACATCGTCCATCGAAATGATTAAAGAATTAAATTGTCACTAGAAGTGTATTAAAAGACTAAATGTGTCACACAAATATATAAAAACTTAACGTGCCATTAAAATTGTATTATAAAACTATACGTATCAAAAAGAATATAAATCGTCACTAAAAGTGTGTCATTAAATTTGCGTATCACTAACAATATGTGTCGTTAAAAACATGTGTCGCCAAGAATCAATATATTGAAAGACTTTTTGGCATGTTGATCATCAATTGGTGTAAAAAAAAGGAATACGTCAATATTAAATTTAGCAAACAAACAATTGTGTACAAATTTGGAAACGGCCGGGTTGTATATTTTTTGTAAAAATTCTATTGTGTTTCATTTAGTTACTAATTTGACATTTTAAAATTAATTATTGTTTTGACACTAAATGTCATCTATAAAGTTGATCTAATAATTCACAATGGTTCTAATTTTTCAGTTAGTTGTATATTTTTCGGGTACGTGTCACTTCTGTTTTTCCGGGATACATGTCATTTATATTTTTTTCGGATATGTATCACCTGATATTTTTTTAGTTGGTTGTGTATTTTTTCGAATACGTATTACTTGGGTCTTTTTTTAATTAGTTGTATAAATTTTTGGAGGTGTATCATTTATATTTTTTAGGATACGTGTTATTTGAGTCTTTTTTATGCATTTTATCTAGTAAGCTTTTTAGTTGTTTTCTTCATCCGTGTATCTACTTTTTAACTAGGTGGATGGGGCAAAATAACAAGAATATGGTGTAATAAAAAGAGTAAAAAAAATATAGTCAAACTAATAAAAGAAGAAAAAAACGGTACTTATAGGATTAAAAGAAACATGTGGTAGTTTAAAATCTACTATCATTTGTTTAGATATGCCATTCACTTTTAAACTAATTACGAATATACCATATAGGTCATTATGATCAAGTGACATCATCTTTGATACATTCAATGGTTCAGATCGGTTCCTACTGTTTTTATTTTAAGACTGGTACTCACAATAACGCTACTCTATATATATATATATATATATATATATATATATATATATATATATATATATATATATATATATATATATATATATATATATATATATATATATATATATATATATATATATATATATATATATATATATATATATATATATATATATATATATATATATATATATATATATATATATATATATATATATATATATATATATATATATATATATATATATATATATATATATATATATATATATATATATATATATATATGGGTGTTTCTTTCTTTCTTCTAACCTTTCTATATAGCTTGTCACCGTAGTTCGATCTCGTAGTGCCCCAAGCAAGGGGGATTAATCACCAAGGGGAGCTTTAGCAAATTCGATTCTTTTCTTCTTCAAAGACATTTGCTACATTTTTGCTTTGACAAAGGGGGAGAAATGGAATAAACTCGTCTTCAAAAATATTGTTTTTATACATGATTGAGTTTATATGTTGTCTCAATAAAAAAGGGGGAGATTGTTAACGTAATGATGCCTAAAAATGTTACTTGCATTTTTTGGTCTCACTTTGTTTTGATTATGACAAAATATAAAAACAAGCATTTAGCAATGATGACGTATAGTCCCTAGTCGGGCTGAATAGTCCGACTCACGGGTACTACCCGTATCCATCAGGAATGGATTAGTACTTATGCGATGCACGCACAACCTAGGGGGGCCATTAAGTCGTTGTCACACGTACGGTTTGTTACTTAACAGTGTCCTCGTCGCATTGCGACAGGATCAGACGAGAATATAATATATCTTATAATTATATTCGCCTAAGGAAGGAGGATATACACTTACCCTAGTTATGCGATCAAGATCTATCTATTTTTAGTCATTATCCCTTCCTTAGCCGCAAGAATATGCAGCCCAGCCAGGACTCTCTCGGGTATAAAAGGAACCCCCATGGTTCCACAAAGGGACGATACACACAGTACCCTAAACACTATTCACTCAAATCGATTACTTACTATCACGCCAGAGTCTAATCGTGGGTCACAAACCCACGGTAAGCCTAACTGTAACACCCCATTTTGATAATGGAATGTCACGCGTAATTATGGCGTGTCATCAAAGCATACAAGGATAAATGTTTAAACATTACTTGACCATAAAAGAAAAATACCGGAATCAAACATCGGTAGTCCAAAAGTAAAGCTCATCACACACAAACATAAGTACTGTGAAGGAAAGGACTAAACAATGTCCATAACAAGTGTATCAAAGTAAAGATAATGCATAAAGTAAAGAAAGGCTAGAAAGCTTTCAGTCCATATGCACGTACGCTTAAAGTCTACGAGCGTCCCTGAGTACCTGCCGTTTTGGGGACATAGAAAAGGAAAACGGCTGAGCAATACGCTCAGTGCACGGATGTACAATAAAGCATGTATAGGATAAGCATATAACATATAACAGCAGAAGAAACTAAGTCCCGAATAACCTGGTTAAGTCTTGGTAAAACTGGTTTTATAGTTTGAAACGCCTTATGTTTATCTCATAAAAACTGTTTAGCATGTTCTACCATTAGCCAATATAGGTCATGAAAATCCACCGTGCATGAATACTTGGAGGGGTGACTTCATCATGCAAATTAGAGGGGCTGCCTCAAATTTAATATACTGGTTTTGGGTAGGAGGGATCAGCTCCTTGTGAAGGATGCAAGGCACACACCACATTCACACTGAGTAATCTGCTGAAAAACATGTAACTGGAATGCACCCATACGCCCCACATGATAAATATAATAATATGGCCAAAAGCTAAAGGGACGTCACGAGCAATTACTCCGCCGTGGTGAAGTCATAACATCAGTGCCTCTAATGTTATGGTTATGGTACCTTCATAACTAGGTGAAACTGGTCATGCATGTATATGGCTATAGGTATTCTAAATTAAACATAAGCAAGTCAAACATATAAACTTATACTACGGGAAAACATTTGGCTGCATACGGGGAATCCTAATAAGGAAAGAATGTCCATACTGAAAGGACGGGAATCCGTACCTTATGTCCAGTGAACGAAGAAGACGAACTGAGGAGAATCCTACTTCGGTATCAATAATGCTACATAAATACATACGTGAATAAGTATCTGTTTACTAAATACGTAACAGGTTTTATGTCATGTCTTAGCTTATTTTATATGTTCATATTATGTTTTACTGTTTTAAGCCTTAAACTGCGTTTATCTTATATTCGGTCTATTCTGGTTAAGTATTTCTGGTATTTCATGTATTATTATACATACTGTGTAATAATAAGTAACTTTCTAAAAATAGCAGGTTTCCTAAAATAGAACGTTTCCAAAAATAGAAAGTTACCAAAAATAGAAAGTTTCCAAAAATAGAAAGTTTCCAAAAATAGAAAGTTTTCAAAAATAGAAAGTTTCCAAAAACAGAATTACTTCTTAAAATAGATAAGTTTCTAAAATTAGAAAGTTTCTATAAATAGATCAGCTGCCTTAATTAAATAAGTTTCTAAAAATAGAAAGTTTCCATAAACAGATTAGCTGCCTGAATTAAATAAGTTTCTAAAAATAGAAAGTTTCAATAAATAGATTAGCTGCCTTAATTAAATAAGTTTCTAAAAATAGAAAGTTTCCATAATTAGATATAAGCTAGTTAAATAAGCTAAGTATATAAGCTTAAGTGTTTTTCTGATTATTTTCTAAGTCATAATGATATAATGTACAGTTTATTAATTATTACATGTAATTTAAATAAACTATAGGTTAAAAGTATTTAATTAAATATATCATGTTTTTAATTAAATAAAGTTAAATACTTAGGTTAAAACATGTATTATTAATTATTAATAATATAACCTAAGTCACGTTAATTAATTAATTATAACCATGGTTTTTAAATAATTAATTAATTATAAGTCTAGAAAAATATACATACTTTAGGTTAATAATTCCATGATCAAATAATTAAATTATAACCTAAGTCATGTTTTATTAAATTAATCATGTCATATAATTATTAATTTAATTTTAACATATGATTATTAAAAAAAAAATCTTAACATAAACCATGAACCAGATCTTGACTAGAAACCAGGAACCGGACCTGAAATCGACACCATACCCCAAACCACTTCGGGGTTCCCTTTTGTTTGTTGCTGCCGTGGGACCCACACCACCAAACCGGGACCATATGGTCTCGGTGGTGGTCTATTAGCCAAACCGAGACCCCCTTGGGGTTCGGTTTAGGCGTCGGTCAAACAAACACCCCTAAAAACATCCTTTTTGATTTACCTAATAACCAATTACATGTTTGATTTATGTTTTTAATTAGGTTTTTAAAAACATCATGTTCTTATTAATTTATTAAATCAAAACAAAAGAAAAAGGATTAAAAAAGAGAGGTATACCGAATGCGTGGATCTAACGAGGATGAACACACACGAACACACGTACAAGATTCAAGATCAAAATCAGCTAAACACCCCCTTTGGTGTGCTATATGCGGCGGCCACAAGAGGACAAGAAGGAGAAGGAGAAAAATCTTTTAGGTTTTTGTTTTGGTTTTATGTAAAGTGAAAATGAGTAGTAAAAGTTACCTTAACCCCCTCTTAGTAAAATTTGAGATGGGCTTGGCCCATCTCCTTGATGTATCCGCAGGTAAGGGGGCCCCACATGGGGTACCCGTACCGTTTTCCGTGTCTCGTTATTTACGTGTTCGTTCGTGTTTAGTGTGTTCTCGTTAAATATTTATCGTGACTTAATATATTTATTTGTGTTCGAATAAATATATATACGTAATTAATATTAGTTCGTGATTTAATTACGTTCATGATTTCATGATCGCATGTTCGTGATTAATTATTGTTAAATAATTATTGCGTGTTCGTACGTAATAAATACTTATCGTGTTCTAACACGTACGTAATACATAAAATCCTAACACATAACGTAATCATGCTATAATAGGAAAGTTTTAATCTAGCACGTACGATCTTAAGGGTACTATTTGTGGTAAAAGCATGCGGGTTTTACAACTCTTCTCCCCTAAAAAGAATAATTCGTCCCCGAATTATAGATAAAGTAACTGAAAAAGAAGAACATACCCGAATTCAAAATATGAAATGAGGGTAAGAAGCCCGGATAGACTCCTCTGTTTCCCAAGTGGCTTCCCGCTCGGTATGATCCCTCCAAAGGAATTTGATGAATGGAATAGTCTTCCTTCTCATGACTCGTTCTTGTCTGTCAAGAACTCGTTCGGGTTCTTCAATAAAAGTGAGATCTTCACGTATCTGTTCCAGTGGATACTGAACCATGTAAAGGGGATGATACTGGTACCCTCTGAGTAAGGACACATGAAACACATTGTGTACATGCGAAAGCTGCGGAGGTAACGCTAACCGGTAAGATACTTCACCGACTCGTTCAATGATATCAAACGGTCCGATGAAACGAGGACTGAGCTTCCCTTTAATCCCGAAGCGTCTAACACCACGTGCCGGCGAAACCTTAAGGAAGACGTGATCTCCTATGTTAAAATGTATGTCCCTACGATGCTTATCGGCGTAACTCTTTTGACGTGAGCGTGCCTCCTGAAGTTTCTACTTAGCTACTGCGATCTTTTCATTGGTCATCTCTATGATTTCTGGTCCTTCAAGTGTTCGCTCGCCAAACTGATCCCAGCAGATTGGGGCGCGACACTTCCTGCCATACAACATCTCGAATGGAGCACACTTGATACTTGCGTGCCAGCTGTTGTTGTATGCAAACTCTACCAAACAGATATAATCATCCCAATCACCCGTCCATCCAACACACATGACCTCAACATGTCTTCCAATGTCTGAGTCGTTTGCTCTGACTGTTCGTCCGTTTGAGGATGAAAAGCCATGCTAAGCTTATGTTGTGTACCCCAAGCTTTCTGTAGACTCTTCCAAAATCGCGAAGTGAAACGAGGATCTCTGTCTGAGACGATGCTGGATGGAGCACCGTGGAGTATCATGATATCTCTTCTATACGTATCGGCGAGTTTACTTACCGGATCTTCCTTGCGGATCGGTAAGAAATGAGCTGATTTGGTAAGTCGATCTACGATGACCCAAATAGCATCGTGCTTCCTCTTGGTAGGCGGAAGACCAGTAACAAAATCCATGGTGATTTTGTCCCACTTCTACTCTAGAATATCTAACGGCTGAAGGAGGCCGCTAGATCGCTGAAGCTCGATCTTAACCTGCTGGAAGGTAAGACATTTGGAGACGTAAGTGGCCACATCCTGTTTCATACCACTCCACCAAAAGTATTGCTTGATGTCATGGTACATCTTAGTCGAACCAGGATGTATAGAGAATGGGGAGCTATGAGCTTCAACTAACAAGGCTTCCCGGAGTTCTTGGTCATCAGGATCACAAAGTCTCGTGCCCTGCCATACGATACCATCTGCATCTACTCTGAATTCCGTCTGTTTCTCCAAATTCTGTACAATCGCCTAGATTTCTCCATCATCTTTCTGAGCTTCCTTGATCTTAGAGAGTAACTCGGGTTCCACTCTAAGATTAGCCCAGTAACCATGCCGTCCACGTACCATGATCTTGATGTCTAGTCGCTCCAAGTCTCTTATGATTTCCTCCTCAATTTTAATGCCGTTGATCATTCCGGACTTCCTGCTAAGAGCATCTGCTACCTCATTTGCCTTTCCGGGATGATACTGTAGATTAATATCATAATCCTTCAACAGCTCTAACCATCTCCTCTGTCTCATGTTCAATTCACGTTGAGTGAAGATATACTTCAAGCTCTTGTGGTCCGTGAAAATATCACATGATTCTCCATATAAGTAGTGCCTCCATATCTTCAATGCAAACACGACTGCAGCAAGTTCCAAGTCATGCGTGGGATAATTTTTTTCATAAGGCTTAAGCTGCCATGAAGCGTACGAGATCACTTTCCCATGTTGCATGAGAACACAGCCAAGTCCCTTCCCCGATGCATAACAGTATATTTTAAATCCACCCGTACTAGATGGGAGAGTAAGAATAGGTGCAGATACTAGCTTCTGCTTCAGGTCTTCAAAGCTCTTCTCTCGTTCTTCAGTCCAGACGAATTTCTCCCCTTTCCGCATCAGTTTGGTCAATGGTAGTGCTAAGCGGGAAAAGTTCTTCACGAACCTACGGTAATAGCCAGCTAAGCCTAAGAAACTACGGACTTCCGTCGCTGATGTCAGCCTCGGCCACTTAGTAATGGCCTCAACCTTCGCTGGATCCATAGTGATTCCTTCTGCTGATACAATGTGACCTAGGAATGCCACCTTGTCTAACCAGAACTCACACTTGGAGAATTTAGCATACAGCTGCTTCTGGCGAAGAATCTGTAGTACTGTACGAAGATGGTCTTCGTGTTCCTCCTTGGACTTTGAGAAAATCATGATGTCATCGATGAAGACAATGACGAACTTGTCCAGAAATTCATGGAAGATTCTGTTCATCAAGTCCATGAACACTGCTGGAGCATTTGTCAGGCCGAATGGCATAACTACAAACTCGTAGTGGCCATAGCAGGTACGAAAAGCAGTCTTGGCGATGTCCTGCTCCTTAACCCGTGGCTGATGGTAGCCTGACCTAAGATCAATCTTGGAGAAGTGTTTGGCCCCTTGGAGTTGGTCAAACAGATCGTCTATACGCGGCAGTGGATACCTATTCCAGATAGTAATCTTGTTGAGCTCGCGATAGTCTATGCAAAGACGCATACTGCCGTCCTTCTTCTTAACAAATAGAACCGATGCGCCCCATGGAGATGCGCTCGATCGAATGAAACCTCGTTCAAGAAGTTCTTGCAGTTGATTCTTCAGCTCCTTTAGCTCTACGGGAGCCATGCGATAAGGAGCCTTGGAGATTGGTTCAACTCCTGGAATAAGCTCAATATTGAATTCCACTTCTCGTGCAGGTGGTATGCCCGGAATTTCTTCTGGGAATACATCTTGGAATTCCGACACTACTGGTTGATCCTGAATTGACGGAGATTCAGCATCCATGTCGTGAACCGTAGCTAGATAACCCTCGCAGCCATGCGATAGTAATGCACGCGCTTGCAGAGTAGATATGATTTGTACAGATCATCCGGGTACGAACCCGTTATGAATGTACTCTGGTGCATTAACATCACCAAAGATAACTCGATATGAATGGCAGTCTATGGTAGCATGATGCTTGGATAGCCAATCCATGCCCAAAATCATGTCGAAGTCATTCATGTCCAGCGGAAGTGCGTCAACAGGTCGAACCTTATCGTCAAATTCTAGGGGAAGACTCTTGTATACATGGGTGATTAATACAGAGTCCCCCAAAGGCGTGGAAATAGTAAGCCTATTTTCTAGTGGCATGGGGAGCATCCTAATGTTCTTAGCATAAGCAGTAGAAATGACCGAGTGTGTAGCACCCGTATCGAAAAGAACACACGCAGCTTGACCATACATATACAAGATTCCAATGATGGTACCTGTAGACTTGTTGGCCTGGTCTCGAGATGTCGTGTAGACACGTCCAGTAGTAGGAGGCGGCTTGGAATCAGCATGTCCCGACGTGCCCTCCATCTCGCCCTTACGGCAATCCTTCATGATATGGCCAGGAAGACCACACTTGAAGCATGCGTCCGTGTTACGACGACATGGCCCTGGGTGCCTACGATGGCAAGTAGAGCAAAGAGGTTGAGTATATCCTCCAGCAGGTGCTCTGGCTGGCTGGGAACCTGATAAAACATTTTTCATAAGACATGATAATAGGGTACAAAGGACAATACGGATAATCATAAGATTGAATACCAATGATAGCTGGATGGCTAGGCTGTGAACCTCTCTGGTTCTGGTCCCTACAGTTTCCATGGTTCCTAGTAGAAGTTTTGCTAAAGTGTCAGAATATGAGTTATACATGAAATCATAAGAAAATGCGTAAGTATTAGGACCTGCTGCTGTTGGAGTGTCCAGCGTTGTTACGATAATTATCATTACCACCACGCCTATCCGTAGCAGAATGGTCGTTAGTCTGACCGTTTCCATTGGGCTGATGAGGCTGCTGCTGAGTAGCCGGCTGAGACCGGTCCCCAGTTTTCTGCCTGGAAGATACATTTAAAGAGATGAATAATTGAAATATATGGAAAGAATACGGATTGATCACCGCTTGAATACGAATGTTTACCTCTTGTCGGGACTCTCAGTTTCCCCGAACTCATCTCTCTCCTGCAGCATCTCCAGCTTACGTGTTGCATCGGCCACTTGTGCTACAGTGTTGAACGTAGCACACACCAGATTGTTTGCGACCGATGTGCGAAGATCCCACCTAAAGTGGTGCGTCTGCTCTTCAGGAGTACCTACTGCCGCACCAAGGAAACCAGCTAAGCTAAGAAAGCGCTACATAAACTCGTTGCTATTCTCCACAGCTCTCTGTCGGATCCCATGGTACTCCCTCTTGAGCTTGTCTTGCTCAGCCTTGGGAAAGAATTGCTCCATCACCCTGTCCTTGAACTGAGCCCAAGTCAAACCAGCAACCCACTCGTCACCTCCCTCAGACTGCATCAACGCTAACCACCAATTAAGCACATCGCCTTCAAACCGATAGCATGCCAACCTCGCCTTGTACGCGGGGTCACAACCCATAGCATTGAAAATCTTTTTGATGTGAGCCAACTAGCTTTCAGCATCGCTGGGGCTATCTGTCTTCTCAAAAGCTCGAGGACGGAGCTTGTTGAATCTCTCCAGCCATACTGCTAATGTCACTGGAGGAGGAGGAGGAGGTGCCTGGTTATGCTGCTGATTGTTGGTAGCTTGAACCTCAGCCCTGATGTCGTTCCTCAGTTGAGGAAGCAAAGCTTGCATTGTAGCATTGAGTTTTACTTGTTCGCGTGTGAGAACCATCTGACAGTATAACATAAAACATATGATTAAACAAATCAAAACATAAAATATATATATACATGAAAAAAATTTATACCAAAATTTCAAGAGAAAAATTTTATGCAAGAAAATTTTTGTGTATGAATGCATGATGCAGTTTTATGAAAACTTTTGTATGCTCGAGAGTGAACGCCTATGGTCAGTTCACCCAAAATAAAAGACATGGCGAGGGGATGCCTATGGGTCGGTCCCAAGTTTAAAAGTTTCGATAAAACACATGCGACTAAATAGGGCCAGTCCTGTACCAACCATTACTTAGTCATAAACCTGCGAAAATGACATATATATGTATGCATAAAAATGATGAATGCATGAAAACGACTGTCAGTTCCAGGAAGACCATAGTGACTACCCACTAATCACAGGTCATATTTTGAGAGCCTACAGGTCGAAGCCTTGGCTCTGATACCATAATTGTAACACCCCATTTTGATAATAGAATGTCACGCGTAATTATGGCGTGTCATCAAAGCATACAAGGATAAATGTTTAAACATTACTTGACCATAAAAGGAAAATACCAGAATCAAACATCGGTAGTCGAAAAGTAAATCTCATCACACACAAACATAAGTACTGTAAAGGAAAGGACTAAACAATGTCCATAACAAGTGTATCAAAGTAAAGATAATGCATAAAGTAAAGAAAGGCTAGAAAGCTTCCAGTCCATATGCACGTACGCTTAAAGTCTACGAGCGTCCCTGAGTACCTGCTGTTTTGGGGACATAGAAAAGGAAAACGGCTGAGCAATACGTTCAGTGCACGGATGTACAATAAAGCATGAATAGGATAAGCATATAACATATAACAGCGGAAGAAATTAAGTCCCGAATAACCTGGTTAAGTCTTGGTAAAACTGGTTTTATAGTTTGAAAAGCCTTATGTTTATCTTATAAAAACTGTTTAGCATGTTCTACCATTAGCCAATATAGGTCATGAAAATCCACCGTGCATGAATACTTGGAGGGGTGACCTCATCATGAAAATTAGAGGGGCTGCCTCTAATTTAATATACTTGTTTTGGGTAGGAGGGATCAGCTCCTTGTGAAGGATGCAAGGCACACACCACATTCACACTGAGTAATTTGCTGAAAAACATGTAACTAGGATGCACCCATACGCCCCACATGATAAATATAATAATATGGCCAAAAGCTGAAGGGACGCCACGAGCAATCACTCCGTCGTGGTGAAGTCATAACATCAGTGCCTCTAATATTATGGTTATGGTACCTCCATAACTAGGTGAAACTGGTCATGCATGTATATGGCTATAGGTATTCTAAATTAAACATAAGCAAGTCAAACATATAAACTTATACTACGGGAAAACATTTGGCTGCATACGGGGAATCCTAATAAGGAAAGAATGTCCATACTGAAAGGACGGGAATCCGTACCTTATGTCCAATGAACGAAGAAGACGAACTGAGGAGAATCCTACTTCGGTATCACTAATGCTACATAAATACATACGTGAGTAAGTATCTGTTTACTAAATACGTAACTGGTTTTATGTCATGTCCTAGCTTATTTTATATGTTCATATTATGTTTTACTGTTTCAAGCCTTAAATTGTGTTTATCTTATATTCGGTCTATTCTGGTTAAGTATTTCTGGTATTTCATGTATTATTATACTTACTGTGTAATAATAAGTAACTTTCTAAAAATAGCAGGTTTCCTAAAATAGAACGTTTCCAAAATTAGAAAGTTACTAAAAATAGAAAGTTTCCAAAAATAGAAAGTTTCCAAAAATAGAAAGTTTCCAAAAATAGAATTACTGCTTAAAATAGATAAGTTTCTAAAATTAGAAAGTTTCCATAAATAGATCAGCTGCCTTAATTAAATAAGTTTCTAAAAATAAAAAGTTTCCATAAATAGATTAGCTGCCTGAATTAAATAAGTTTCTAAAAATAGAAAGTTTCCATAAATAGGTTAGCTGCCTTAATTAAATAAGTTTCTAAAAATAGAAAGTTTCCATAATTAGATATAAGCTGGTTAAATAAGCTAAGTATATAAGCTTAAGTGTTTTTCTGATTATTTTCTAAGTCATAATGATATAATGTATAGTTTATTAATTATTACATGTAATTTAAATAAACTATAGGTTAAAAGTATTTAATTAAATATATCATGTTTTTAATTAAATAAAGTTAAATACTTGGGTTAAAACATGTATTATTAATTATTAATAATATAACCTAAGTCATGTTAATTAATTAATTATAACCATGGTTTTTAAATAATTAATTAATTATAAGTCTAGAAAAATATAAATACTTTAGGTTAATAATTCCATGATCAAATAATTAAATTATAACCTAAGTCATGTTTTATTAAATTAATCATGTCATATAATTATTAATTTAATTTTAACATATGATTATTAAAAAAAAAATCTAAACATAAACCATGAACCGGATCTTGACTAGAAACCATGAACCGGACCTGAAATCGACACCATACCCCGAACCACTTCGGGATTCCCTTTTGTTTGCTGCTGCCGTGGGACCCACACCACCAAACCGGGACCATATGGTCTCGGTGGTGGTCTATTAGCCAAACCGAGACCCCCTTGGGGTTCGGTTTAGGCGTCGACCAAACAAACACCCCTAAAAACATCCTTTTTGATTTACCCAATAACAAATTACATGTTTGATTTATGTTTTTAATTAGGTTTTTAAAAACATCATGTTCTTATTAATTTATTAAATCAAAACAAAAGAAAAAGGATTAAAAGAAAGAGGTATACCGAATGCGTGGATCTAACAAGGATGAACACACACGAACACACGTACAAGATTCAAGATCAAAATCAACTAAACACCCCCCTTTGGTGTGCTATATGCGGCGGCTACAAGAGGACAAGAAGGAGAAGGAGAAAAATCTTTTAGGTTTTTGTTTTGGTTTTCTGTAAAGTGAAAATGAGTAGTAAAAGTTACCTTAACCCCCTCTTAGTAAAATTTGAGATGGGCTTGGCCCATCTCCTTGATGTAGCCGCGGGTAAGGGGGCCCCACATGGGGTACCCGTACCGTTTTCAGTGTCTCGTTATTTACATGTTCGTTCGTGTTTAGTGTGTTCGTGTTTTGTGTGTTCTCGTTAAATATTTATCGTGACTTAATATATTTATTCGTGTTCGAATAAATATATATACATAATTAATATTACTTTGTGATTTAATTACGTTCATGATTTCATGATCGCATGTTCGTGATTAATTATTGTTAAATAATTATTGCGTGTTCGTACGTAATAAATACTTTTCATGTTCTAACACGTACGTAATACATACAATCCTAACACATAACGTAATCATGCTATAATAGGAAAGTTTTAATCTAGCACGTAATATCTTAAGGGTACTATTTATGGTAAAAGCATGCGGGTTTTACACTAATGGTGTCTATTTAGTGCGCAGGGTCCTTAAAGCAAGTTTCACTTGGTGCAAGAGCCGGAGTCCACAAGGCCCTGAATTAAGCCTAATTCGGGTCAAGCTCGTTCCATCCAACTTTTGTATTAACAAGTTGGCGCCATCCGTGGGACCATACACTAAATATCTTGAGCAATGACGAAAAACAGTATGCATGAAGGACATCGAAGGTCCTCGACGGTAGATGGTCATATCACATCCGCGAATGTTACTCTTGGATCTGCCAGTGAGGCAAACACTCGGGATGTAACAAATCCACCTTTCAGAAGAACAGTTGTACTATTCTCAACTCCCCTACCTACGGTGGAGGAAAGGAAAGTAGAGCGGGAGTCAACCCAGCCTCCCCCTAATAAACAAAAAAGAAGGATACTCCATGAAGAAAGCGAGGAAGTTGTTGCTACGGAAGCACGAGTAATGGAGGAATATGTATCCAATAATCTAAAATCCCTCGTACCGCTGGTTGCCAAACACGGAAAGAACCAGAAGCGAACGAGAGGAAAGGAGCGCGCAGAACGCGGAGAATCCTCTGAAGACAGTCCGTCAGGATCGAGTGACAACCGCCCTGCGAAGAGCAGGCGCGAATATTACTCCTCATACGACCAAAGGTTCTCACAACCTTGGAGAAGAGCCAGAAAAAACGCTTTCACAAGACGCATAGAGTATTACACGGATATAAGAAAGCGTCGCATGCCAACAAACGTGAAAACGTATGATGGCACCTCAGACCCAGAAGACTACTTAAAAGTCTTCGAATCTGAAGCAGGCATTTAGCAGTGGCCAGAACCTGTATGGTGCAATATGTTCAACTCTATGCTCGTAGGAAACGCGCGGATCTGGTTCGACAGACTTCCACCGCGAACAATTGATGGGTATGAAGTGTTGCGGAAAGCATTTAAGAGAAACTATGTGCAACAGAAAAGACATGATAGGAGTGTTGTATCACTCGCCAAAATCAAGCAGAACTAGGGCGAGTACCTGGAGGATTTCCTAGAACGTTTCAAGGGCGAGTGTCTTCAAATAAAAGAATGCCCAGAGATCTTGAAAGTATCTTGCTTCATGGCGGGTATACGCAACACTTATCTAATAAAAAAGCTGAATGAAAGAACGCCAGAAACTTTCGATGGAGTACTACGGAGGGTAAGATCTGTCTTACAGGGGGAATCCGTTGTCTCGGAAGTCACGCAAAACGCCCATGGTTATAGATCTCGTGAAGCGCCTAATAATGGATATATCATGCAAAGCAGGCCTGGGGGCCTCGACTACCAAGGAAATAAAAGAGAGGGCCGGGCCAATAATTTCAGGTTTACTTCCCTTAAATTAACTCCGAGAGAAATCCTCATATCAAAAGGTGCGAACTTCCCAAGATCGTTGCCAATGACTACCCCGGTAGAAAAGCGTGTTGGCAACAGATATTGTGAATATCATGATGATAAAGGGCATGCTACGAACGAATGTATTCAGTTGTAGAAACATATTGAGAATATGGTCAAAGAAGGGAAGCTAAAACACCTTGTCAAAGAAACCGCAGAGGACGAGAAATCAAAAATCGCTAACGCACATGTTTACATGGTGGAAGCATGGCAGCGAAAGACAAACCAAAAGGTGAGCAAAAAATTCTTGAAAGGAAGAGACATCTCCTTCACCCCCCCCCCCTCAGCGCGAGTAATGTGGCAGAAGGCCCGCAAGTTATATAAATAAACATTGGCGAACACAGCATACCTCGCATGTATGTTGATGGAGGCTCATCAGCGGAAATAATGTATGAGCACTATTTCCTGAAACTCAGCGCAGAAGTAAAGAGCCAAATGGTGCCTGCAACCTCCCCGCTTATTGGATTCAGTGGGGAAGCTGTGTGGCCTTTAGGCCAACTGAAGCTAGTAGTAGTGGGGAACGATGAACATTCAACCAAAGTTTCCATGAACTTTTTAATCATACGGTCGCCGTCGCAGTATAACAGAATTATTGGGCGACCTGCCATACTAGCAATGCGAGCAGTACCTTCTACGGCTCATGGCATGATAAAATTCCCAGTGGAGGGAGGAATCGTGACAATCTTCAACACAGCGACAACGCTCCTGGAGTGCAACACGATCACGGAACCCCCTCGGGTTACAATGGAACCTAAGGTAAACTCGCCACCGAATCTAATAGTAGCAATCCATCCACAATATCCAGATCAATAAATAACGATCGGGGGAACATTGTCTGACAAAGCAAAGGAAAACAGGTGTCGCCTCTTAAAGGATAACCTAGACGTCTTCGCATGGGAACCTAAAGACATAACGGGGGTACCAAGGTCAATAGCTGAACACAAGCTTCAAATCCGCAAAGGATACCCCCCAGTTAGGCAAAAGAAAAGAGGACAGGCCCCAGAACGCAACAAGGTGATACTTGAGGAAGTCAAAAAAATGGTAGACGCATGAATCATGAGAGAAGTTTACTACCATGATTGGCTCGCTAACCCAGTAATGGTTAAAAAACATGATGGCAGCTGGCGCATGTGTGTTGACTTCACAGACCTTAATAAAACTTGCCGACAAGATTGCTAACTACTCCCGGAGATAGATTGGAAAGTAGAGTCGTTGTGTGGATATCCTTTTAAGTGTTTCCCAACGCATACAAAGGATACCACCAGATACAAATGGCAGAACAAGATAAAGAAAAAACAACATTTCATACAAGCCAGGACGTGTATTGCTATACAAAAATGCCATTCAGACTTAAGAAGCAGGGGCCACTTATCAGCGGTTGGTTGATAAGGCATTTGAAGGTCAAATAGGGCGAAATTTGGAGGTGTATGTTGATGACTTGGTAATAAAAAGTCACACAAAGAGCGAACTTATCCGAGATATTGAGGAAACATTCTCAACACTTAGGAGAATAAACATGAAGCTGAATCCAAAGAAATGCACTTTTGGGGCCACAGAAGGCATGTTCCTAGGATACATGATTGACCCTAATGGCATCAAACCCTGTCCGGAAAAGACAGACGCGGTCATCCAGCTTCAAAGCCCAAAGACCAAAAAGGAAGTACAGTCGCTAAGTGGGAAGCTCGCAGGGTTGAATAGATTCATGTCCAAGTCTGCGGAGAAGTCTCTCCCTTTATTTAAAACACTTAAGAAGTGCATCAAAAAAGGAGACTTCAATTGGACGAAGGAAGTTGAGAAAGCCTTTGAGGAACTGAAAACACATTTAGCTTCACTCCCTATGTTAGTCGCGCCACATCCTAAAGAAGAACTGATAATGTATTTATCTGCCACACATGGAGCAATCAGCACAGTGCTAATGATGGATAGGGAAAATGTGCAGACACCAGTATACTTCATAAGTAGAGCATTACAAAGCTCGGAACTGAATTATACCCCAATTGAGAAATTGTTACTCGCACTAGTATTCGCAGCAAAAGGGTTGCGCAGGTACTTCCAAGCCCATTCGATAGTGGTGATAACGGATCAGCCCATAAAACAGGTAATATTAAAACCGGACGTTGCAGGTAGATTACAAAAGTGGAGTGTTCTATTGGGGGAACACAACATCATATAGACCGCGCAATGCCATAAAAGGACAAATTCTGGCAGATTTCATCATAGAAAAACCAGAAGAGAACATTCAGGAGTTGGGACAGAGAGAAGAAGAACAAGACCCATGGATCTTATTCACTGATGGATCCTCTTGCACTGATGGATCCAGCGCAGGGCTCATACTCACCAACCCAAAAGGAATGGAGTTCACGTACGCACTACGCTTTGAGTTCACAGCCACAAATAAAAGGCAGAATACGAGGCGCTAATAGCAAGACTACGAATTACAACACGAATGGGTGTGCGTAATCTCGAGGCAAACGTAGATTCTCGCCTGGTAGCAAACCACATACTTGGCGAATATGAGGCGAAAGAAGAAAACATGGTACAATACTTGCAAAAAGCCAAGAATTCGATCGAAGGATTCGATAAGTTTCTAATCCGCCAGGTACCTAGGGGGAGAACAAGAAAGCAGACACACTTAGCAAAATAGCGTCCACCAGTTTCGCACACCTATCAAAACAGGTCTTAGTAGAGATCCTAAAATACAAATCTATAAAGGAACATGAGGTCACACCGGTGGTAGAAGAAGAAGGTACTACATGGATGACACTGATCGTGGATTATTTGACGAAGGATTTGCTCCCACATGACGAAACTGAAGCACGGAGAATATGACGCCTCTCGCGGCAATTCGAAGTCAAAGACGTGATCCTTTACAAACGATCATTCTTTTAGCCATGGTTAAGATGCGTACGGCCACGGCAGGCGCAGTATGCATCAACAAAATACACGAAGGATCCTGTGGCATGCATGCAGGACCAAGGTCCGTGGTGGCAACAGCGTTGCGCACTGGGTATTACTGGCCAACCATGCACACGGATGCGCGAACGCTCACTAACAAATGTAATGACTGCCAGGTACACAGGCCGATACCACGGAAACCCCAAGAAGAATTGACACCCATTACTTCTTCATGGCCATTCTTCAAATAAGGAATAGACATCGCAGGACCTTTTCCCGTAGCTACTGGAGGAATTAAGTTCCTAATAGTCACCATGGATTACTTCACGGAGTGGCTTGAAGCAAAGGCAGTCGCAACAATCACAGGGAACCAAGTAAAAAGGTTCATGTGAGACAATATAGTATGTCGCTTCGGACTACCTGGGGAGATAGTTTATGATAATGGAAAACAATTTGCGAAAAACCCATTCAAAGATTGGTGCACGAAAAATAACATACACCAAAGGTTCGCATCAGTAGCCCATCCGCAAACAAATGGACTCATGGAAAGAGAAAATAGGAGTCTGGGAGATGGCATAAAAGCGCGATTAGGGGAGCACAATAAAAAATGGGTCGATGAGTTATCGCATATCTTGTGGGCACATCGCACAATGATAAAGACAGCTACGGGCGATACCCTTTTCGCTCTAAAATTCGGCACAGAGGCAGTTATCCCAGCCGATATTGGGTTACAAACTCTTCGCATAGCAGAAGTGGACATGGTCACAAATGACGATGAATTGCGATTAAACCTAGACATGATCAACGAGCGAAGAGAGTTGGCAGCTATCCACGAAGCCAAGTCAAAGGCAAAAATGAAGGGTTACTACGATGCTAGGGTGCGAAAGACTTCCTTTAGGCCAGGTGATTTCGTGTATCGCTCCAATGCGGCCAGTCGCGCTGAGAATACAGGGAAACTTGGACCCAAGTGGGAGGGACCTTACATGGTGACATATGCATTGGGGAACGCGCATATCGATTGCTTGACATGGATAGTCGCGACCTACAACGGCCTTGGAACATATGCCACCTAAAGAAGTGCTACCTTTAGCGACGAACTTCTGAAACCAATGTATTATTTTTCTTTTATTTCATGTATTAAAATATCTCGTAAGTATTAATAAAACTGTCGTGGTTCCAAGCTTGTTCCGCGACACATTATCAAAACATTTATTTTTTGTTTGTTATACATTCATCTTTTCTATGTCAAATATTGCCCACTGGCGCACGCGTGCACAACGTTTCCAGGAGAAATAGGAGGAATGAGCCTACCCTATAAATTAGACTCGTCGAGTAAGTGGGATGTAACCCCATCGACCATGGATCATGTATTAGGCCCCCTTGTTATTAATAACGCCGTAACAAGTTATGCAACTAGTAGACTCTGAGACTGTTAAGACACAAACGTGCACACCTAACAATTGGTCAGCCTCACTTGGCCGCCCTTATGGTAGTAACGGTATACCGCACGTAATGAGCTTTCCTCACCCATAAGGACCATTTATGAGTTCACATTCACTCATTATATGCATTTGCGCTATGAATATCAAACAGACTTGTCATAACAAAAACAAAAGCAAAGTGTTTATTACAAATACAGGCGCACATTCGCGCTTAATAGTCAACAAGATTACAAGTCAGCCAAGCGGTTGGAGAGCAAATGGGTTTCGGAAGAAGACCTCTTCATTTTCAACAAGGAAGGGCAGTAAGCTGTGGCGCGGTTTTCTCTCATCCTCTTCTCCATCAGGTCTAGCACGCGTGAGTCCCTCTCTAGCAGCGGTAAAGGCAACACAGGGATGGCGGAGGCAATGTGGGCCGCACCAACAGAAGGTGCATCCTCTAGGTTAAGCATGGCCTTCTTAGCAGCAGCGGCTTTCATGTGCCGCAAGCACCTCAGACAATGGTACCTCTTTTTCAACCCTGAATGGATCGAGTGCGTCCCTAGGATGAGAAAATACGGGTATTGTCAGCTGCTGCGCAGAAGGCTTTAGGTGGAAATCTGGTTGCGCTTCTACGCCCTCTGCCTTGTGGCGCACTAAAGTAAGGCCCTCCATCACGATCTCAAGGGGCAACTCATGGTCCTTATCATCAATACCAAAGGATGGCAGCGGACAGGCACTCATATCTTTTAGGGCTGCTGTAAGCATGGACTCAGCCTTTGGATCATAAAAGGGCACCTCAACTAAACTTTTCTTCAGAAGATTCGCCTTGTGCGCCTTCATCAAACCCTTTAATGTACCCTCGTTCACCGCGGTTATAACGGACTTGGAGAAAGAGGTTGGTAAAGAAGCATCTTCCAAGGCACCCATCGCAGCTAGGCGTAAACCATGGCGTACCAGCCACCGCTTCCCAGCTATCTCCTTCATCAACCGAGGATATAGGTCTTCATCTAGCTCAATGCTCAGCCTCTTTAGCTGGCTGCTTAGGTCACCTACATCCTCTTTCACCCTGGCGCCCAGAGCATCAACATCCGCTACAAATTTGTTCTTTCCCTCCTCAAAGGCCCCCATGGCAATCTGGTTGGAGGCCTTTAGCTGGGTGAGTTGGGCGCGCTCCTTTTCTAGATCGGAGGTAAGTTTTTCTTCTCTTCTGTTAGGGAGCGAATGATCAAAGCGTCTTGTCGCCCTCTTTCGGCCTCTTGGGTGATCCTTTCTTGCATTTCCCCAAGGGAAAGGGACTTTTCCTCAGCAATCTGCCTAAGTTTCTCCTCAGTGGTTCGGACTTGGGCGGATAGCTCTAGGTGCCTCTTCTTGAGATGTGACATCAGTGTCACATGCTGCGCTGATAAGTAGCTAACTTCATCTGCCAGAACGGGGTCGCTCATCCCCTCTAGAATTTTAGCTCGGCCAGGGGGCACGAGGTTGTCCAAAAAGATTGAGCAGTTAAAAGCGCTGGTTAACTCAGAAGATGCGGGCAATTCCCAGTCAGGAGCAAAGATGGGGTCTTGAGGAAACCCGCTTCCCCTGTTGATGATGTCACCTTTTGGGGGGACGGCGTGGTATCCGCCTTCGCAAAGAACTTCTCCTGGTCATCACTGCTACATGAGAAAAGTAGTTATAAAGGTATGCGAAGGGGTGTGGATAATAGCCATAGGACAAGGACAAGTGTTTACCTCAAGTTGATGGTGGCAGGTGGAGTATGTGGAGGAGTCCTAACAAGATTATCCTCAAATTCTTCTTTGGTCGCACGCGCCTCTGTCCATGAGGGCCCGACCCCTGTGCGAGCGGCTTTACGCGGTGATAGTGGGGGGCTCCTTTGCCTCTTACCCAAGGCGGAGTTATCCTCTTCTTCAAACTCCTCCGCGGCCTTCTCAGCATCCTCGGTAAGATTATCCGATGATAGTGAAGAGCTGAGGAAGGGCGGTGGCTGTTGTTGTAGTGGTGGTTGTTGTTGTGCTTGTTGTATTGGTGGCGGTGATGGCTGGTCTGCGCCGGTATCTTCATGCTCTTGTGCGACAGACGCCTCCCCTACTTCCAAGTCCATGATGTTCTTCTGTGCACGTTCCTGGATCGACTCTTCATTTTCCATCTCGGGACGAGTGTACACTATCAAATCTTAGAGAAACGCATCACGAACAAGGTTGAGAATATCCATTGCTGCAATCACACAAACAGACAAACAAGGGAATATATTTTAGTTTTTTGGCACAAGATGGTACTTACATAATGATATGAAGAACGCGGGAAGAACCACTAACCCTGGCCACTCTGGGTGCGGAAGACAGGTACTTGGTGTGCGCCACAGATAACTGCGCGGCTCAGACCAAGGATTACCAACAACTTCTCAGGATAAGGTTGTACGGGGATGCAGTTGTTGTTTAAAGTCTCCGCATCCTCAGAGTTATAGGTATTAGGGCCAAGCATTAGGTCCTTCCTCACCATTCCAGGGGTCAAAAAAGGAAAGTGGAAAGGGAAGGCAACTTCATCGATCTAAAGGAACCTATCGTTCCAGTCTCTTAGAGAGTCTATTTTCCCATCATAGCATTGCATCCCGCTCTTTCGCTTAGCGAAGGAGACCCAACCATTAGCTAGTTGCCGTTGGTAGAACACTCGAAATAAGTCTACGGTGGGCTCAATATCTAGGGTACGGCAATTGATTTCGAAATTTGAAATTTTGGCCGCCCCTATGCAATGCAATTGGGAGACATGAGTCTCATAATGCAACAGTACGCTAACAAGAAAACGTGACATGGGTATGCGCTAGTTTGCGTAGTCAAAGAACCGGGTATACACTCCTATCTTTCCTACTGGAGCCTGGCTTATATTATGTCGGGGATTAGGAATTTCTGGGTGTAAATAATTTGGTATGAAGTAATCCGTCGTGAATTGATCTAGCTCTTCTATGGTCAAGGTTGACGTGATATCGGATAACTGCTTCACCATGGTGGCGTGTATTAACTTAAGTGGTGCACAAGTTACCTTCGCAGAGATCTTGTGAATGATGGAATGATTTATAAACGATAATGGAAGCTTGAGAGTTTGACAATGGATGAAACAGTCAATCGAAGGCATATAGGGTGCATATATAGCCCTCTAAAAATTACTGTTCCCTGCCTGGATGAGTGCCACGTGTTATCCACTTGCCGGATCCAACGGTGGGATATGAAGAGGTAACTATGACATGGCAGACGCTTTTCCCGGGTTTCGAGGAGGTTAGGTGGCAGGGGGGATGAATGTTTTCTTGGCGGGAGTGTTTGAATTACTTATATGGTTTATGCGCGTTTTGTTTTTCCGAGCACTTTGACGATTGTAGTCTAGTAGCCGCGGTTAGCACCTGCGACCACTAGACTGGCGGGACATGATGACGTATAGTCCCTAGTCAAGCTGAATAGTCCGACTCACGGGTACTACCCGTATCCATCAGGAATGGATTAGTACTTATGCGATGCCCGCACAACCCAGGGGGCCCATTAAGCCGATGTCGCACGTACGGTTTGTTACTTAACCGTGTCCTCGTCGCATTGCGACAGGATCAGACGAGAATATAATGTATCTTATAATTATATTCGCCTAAGGAAGGAGGATATACACTTACCCTAGTCATGCGAAAGAGATCAATCTATTTTGAGTCATTATCCCTTCATTAGGCCGCAAGAATAGGGAGCCCAGCCAGGACTCTCTCGGGTATAAAAAGAACCCTCATGGTTCCACAAAGGGATGATACACACAATACCCTAAACACTATTTACTCAAATCGTTTACTTACTCTCACGCTGGAGTCTAATAGTGGGTCACAAACCCAGGGTAAGCCTAACGGTGTCTGTTTAGTGCGCAGGGTCCTCAAAGCAAGTTTCACTTGGTGCAAGAGTTGGAGTCCACAAGACCCCGAATTAAGCGTAATTCGGGTCAAGCTCGGTCCATCCAACTTTTGTATCAACAAGAAAAAAAACAAATATCGAACTCTTGAGTTCAAGTAACTTCCATTTCATCTACAATTACTTAAGGTATGAATAAACAAATTCTTAACTTAACTAAGTGATCAAGGATTATTTATTTTCTTAAACCTCAGACAAAAGTTTTAAATAAACTTCTTTTTAAGAAAATGTTTTATTAAAAAATGAATATTTGAAAATAGGATATTCCGAATGGATAAAGGATATTCCCTTAGGGTGAAATCTACACCAGATGGAGCTTCCCCACTAAAGGACAAAGGGGAGTGTACTCTAGTGTATGCGGATCCTTATAGGGGCCAGCGGTTCCTTGTTGATAAGGAACCGCGAGGCTATTTAATGAGCCGCGCCTAGAAAGAGCTGTTACCCCTTTCTCCTATAAATAATGGATCATTTCCAGGTTTTCTATTCACCTCTTTAGCACACACTTTCTCAGATTCAAAACCTCTTCTTTAATCACTCAAATACTTGGTTATTTGGTTGATTATACTTGCTTAAGAAGTGAATCTTTCTCCTCCCATCTCATCTCTAAAGTGCAAAGAGGAGAAAAATTTCATCCTTGAAGTGTTGTGTCAAGTTCAAGATCCACTCAAGATCCAAACTTTGTTTCATTCTTGTGTCATTGTGAAGATCCAAATTGGTGTATAATTTGGAAGTTATGTAAGTATTGTGGTTAATACTTAGGTATTAAAGTATATTAGTACAGATTGGTTTTAGTTAAGATTAGAAATCGACTTTTAGTTTAGAGTCGGTAATTGGTTAAGCGACGTGTAAGGTTTCTCCACCTCAAGGAGCTTGTTGATAAGTGAAATCTCGAGTAGGGTACTCGAGGAGTGGAGTAGGGACGAAGATAGAGCTTCGTGGCTGAACCGCTATAAATCCTTGGTGTTCCGTTTGATCTTTCCTTTCCTTATCTCTTTACATTCTTTATTCATACTTGTATATAGTTTGTGTTTATTAGCTTAGCAACACTATCACTTGTTCATATTGTGCATAAAAATGTTTCACATAAATCACTTGAATCTAACTTTTGAAAAGGATTTTTATAAACCGATCTTTTAGATCATTTAACTAGTAAAACTATTCAACCCCCCCCTCCCCCCGCCTTCTAGTTTCTACAAAACCGATCCCTACATAATCCATATCTTGGATTTTTGATCAATTGTTTAGAGTTTACAAGATCTACACAAGTTGTGAGAAGTGAAGTTACTACTAGCATCATAGTGTGGTTTGTTTGACGTGTTGTGTGAGCAACCATAGAGACGACTACTTAGGTGTTACGTTTCTATATAAGATCAAGCTCCTTTAATTTGATTTATTCGATTAACAAAGGTTAATAGTTTAATTTTTATTATTATGTGTTAATCATAAATGTTTTTACTCGATCCATTCTGATCCGCACTCGTAGTTAACATGGTTTAACTAGATCTTTAATCCCGAAAGTGGCATCATGATTCAATTTGTATGGCATTTATGGGTTACACATAAATAAACACGCTAGATCCGCTTTAAATACTCGCTTTATTTATTTTGTTATGTCAATAACATGCTTTCTTGCCATAACTTCATTAATCCTGATCTAGATCTAATAAAATTGAGTAGGGTTATTAAAATTGGTTAACAAACAAATTCTATTGTTTATCCGTTAAAGAATTTAGCAATCATGTTATGTGATGTATGCTCTTCACCAAGTACATGGCTCGAAAACTTGGTGAGGGTCTTTTGGGTCTCAATTTGGGGAAGACTCGTAAGAGTTCTTGAATTTATTTGTTTACTTGTTAATGTTAATGTCATGTTTTATTATTACGTTTCTTATGTGTTTATTTGTTTTAGTCTACATGTGTACACGCCTAAAAACTAATAAAACATGGACAAATACTTATGACAAGATGATATTAACAAGAGCTTAATTACACGCCTAAATACATGCTCAATTGTGACCAATTATTTGTTTCGTGGAATTTTTTTTGCAAAATTAACTGATATAGATTCTACTGAAACAAGTTTTCATGAAAATAAAAACTAGACGCTATGGACACATAGGACATATGGCGCACCCACTAGAACAATGTATAAAAGGGGTTTAAGGCAAAATGATTAACATTCTTAAAGAACTTAAAATTTTAATATGCTTAAGCGCTGACCTGATTCTCCGCCACTTTATGAGTTCGATTGGAGTTACCATGAACTATGATGATCACTATAGTGTCATTATAAAAAGTTTTTAAATTAAGTGTTACAAAGATGTTTTGCATGCTTCTTTCTACACGACTTTTACCATATTTATATGCATACCATTTATTTGAATTATTAAGTCTGTTCCATCCAATCTAATAGAACTTGCAATTGGTTTTTATCAACTGGCCAGACGTAGGGTGAATTCCAACCCAAGGAAATGTTTGCCATAGGCCAGATCTATATCAATTTATGCAAGGTTTAGATTGATACGACTTAAACCGAGATCCTGGTCAGATATTGAATCCGAGAAATAAGATGAGATGAAACATGTTCATGATCTAATTGTTCTATAACAAGTTTGCTTGAGATGTCTTGGTACTCGTAAGAGCTGTGACAACGTCCCTTTCAAACACTCCACAACAATAATTTCATGAATCGTCTCACAAAACTAAGAGTTGCACATGTAATGCAAATAACGCTTGACACTTTCCTCTTGCCCCATTTGTTATTAGTTGTCAGACCTCCTAATAATGAGTGGGAAGACAAGTAGGATTTTAGTCTCATTAGTAATTAGTTGGGTAGTTAATTCTCTGAGAATGTAATTATAAAAATTACTAATCATTTGAACTTTTATTTTGTAGATGGCTACATCTACCTCTTGCTTAAAAATTTCGGTTACTAAGTCGTTCTTTGAGATGATGAAAATGACTGAAGCTAACTTCGTCGATTGGTAATCCTCTCTTTGGATTGCACTAGAGACCGACGATTTGTTACTCACCATTTCTCCAATTCATGCGGTGACCAAGAACAACACATATCTTGGGTCAAACATCAAAGGAAATTGGTGGACTTATGCATATGAACATGCCCCCAGAACTCTAGATAAATCTGGAAGGCCGAGGCGCAAATGTTATCTTAAAGGAACTAAAGACAATGTTTTGTCAACAAGCATATCATGCACTTCTTGATGTTGCACGAGATTTTCACTACTGTAAATGTTGGGCCAATGAAAGTTTTAACTATGGCCCAGTCTAGATTTGTTTAACTAGACTAAGTGTTACTGATCGCTGAAGAGGACCAGCGAGAAAGACCAGACCAATGGAAGGCAAAGCCTCAACTGGCACACCAGGAACATTCAAGTCAAAGACAACGACCTAGTGGGACAAAAGGTGAACAGTTGGCCGAACTGTTCACCTAAAGTTGTTTAAAGGTATGTCTCGATTTGGACATGCATTTAATACGTTGTACTCTTCCATTCAGAAGGTGACACGTATCAACTACTCCCACTAAGGAAGCAACCTCGTACCACAATAAATAGGAGTAAGAAAGGAGAATTAAACCAACCCTTGTGCTTAGATAAATTATCTAAGTTATTTCTCACTTTGGAACCGCTGAGCCCTCAGCTGTCTACCAGCGTCTCATTGGTTCCCTTGTAAACTTGAGTCTCGAATCTAGTTTACTTGTTCAAGGGTTCATTTCTTGTTGTCATTCAACGAGTGTATTCATAGCACTTTGTAATACTTTGTTTATAACAGTTAATAAAGCATTACGCGTTTGAAAAGTATTTCATTGTGTTTTCGTGGTTATAAGAGTTATAGTTTCAACAATTGTCATATTAAGGGACTTTCAATTGGTATCAGAGCGGTTTGATTTATAAAACATTTTATAAACCGTTCTTGTTTTTAAAATCAAGATCCTAATATGACTGATACTGTACCTCCTCCACCTTTTTGTAAAACCAGTCAAGGTACCACTTTGACCACCGCACCGGCCACCACATCTACTACCATGCCTACACCAGTTGTAAGCACTGGTAATAATGATGATGCCCTTCCCCAACTACTTGATGTTCGAGGGGGGTCACATGTGTCCAATGTTCCAGCGTTTGATGAAGAAGATTTTTTAAGTTGGAAAAGTGAATTTCTTATATACTTAGATGGCTTAGAACCCTTCTTGATAGAAATCTTAGGAAATGGTCCCTATGTACCACTGACCGTTTTCTCTACCCCTGAGAGACCCATTAAGAAGCATGTTAAGGAATGGTCTCCAGCAGATAGACGTCTGGCTAACCAGGACAAGAGACTCAAAAGTATCATAGTCTCTTGCCTACCCAAGAACATTATGAAGTCCATCATTAAATGCAACTCTGCTAAGGAGATGTGGACTGAGTTAGTTCTAGGGTATGAAGGTCCAGAGGAAACAAAAGAAACCAAAATCCAAGCCCTTAGACTTAAGTTTAATGCTTTTAAAGCTTTGGAAACAGAAACTGTTGCACAAACTTATACTAGGCTTAAGATTTTGTTGAATGATTTGGCAAATAATGGAGTTGTTCTACCTAAGGCTAGGTTAATGCTACATTAGTCAATAGTTTACCTAGAAAATGACTTAGCCTAAATCAGACCTTAAGAGCAAATAATGCTATCAAAAATGATACTTTAGCCCAACTGTTTGGTAGATATAACTATGAAGAAGGGCTAATTGACTCCATTTACAAATCAGAAACTGATAGGTTTACCACCAATATCACTAGTTCAAAAGCTCTTGTTGTTAACCATTCTTTTCAGGACAACGACTCTGACATACAAGAGGACACCAGAAGCAGTCAAGAATTTCTTGATGAATTACATGCTGAGTTCCATGATAGAGCCCTTCTAGCTGACCAAAAGAGGTACTACAAGAGATCTGGTAGAGTTAGAGATGCAAAGGTTGATAAATCCAAGGTTCATGCTACACTTATGGAAAGACTGGTCACTTTCAGAAGGATTGCTGGTCAAATAAAACCTCCTCTCCAAGCTTTCCTTCATCCAGCAACAACCACAGCAGCAAGAAGAAATTTTCCACCTCACCTTTCAAGCAAACTTCCCACTCTGACTTAGAGGGCAAGAAGGACTACAAATTAAGTACAAAGCCTTGAAAGCTGAGCTGTTAAAACTCAACCAGAAAGCTGATGATGCAGCAAAGAAAAATGATGGTAAGAAGACTGAAAAAGGTCTAATTGCTGCTTCACTTGACTGGGATGATGAACCCCTTACATCTGAGGATGAAGGAACCACTACCGTCAGAGCCTTTATGGCCCGCTGATGAAGAACCTGTTGTGGGAAAAAGTGAAGCAAGATCTGGTCAATGGGTGGACATCACCATGAAAAAGGAATATCCGAAGAAATTTGTTTGGTATCTAGATAGTGGCTGCTCCAGACATATGACAAGGGTTAAACAATTTCTGCATAGATATAAAAAGGAGTCTGGTCCAAAAGTAGTCTTTGGAGATGACTCCTTAGGGGCTACTGAGGGTTATGGCTCCGTGGATTGTAATGGAATAACCTTCACAAGGGTCGCTTATGTCAATGGACTGAAGCACAACTTAATCAGCATTAGTCAACTCTGCGATGCTGGCTTCAAAGTTCTGTTCACTAAGACCCAAGGAACAATCTTCAATCAAAACGATGATGTTGTTCTAATTGCACCCAGAAGAAGGGATGTACATGTGATCTACATGACATCTTGTCCAGAAGGGATAAACACCTATCTCTACCAAAGCATCTAATAGTAAAAATTGGCTATGACATAAGAGACTCTCCCATCTCAACTTCAAAAACATCAACAAACTGGCCAAGAATGATTTAGTAGCTGGACTTCCCTCTCTGACCTTCACCAAAGACAGACCCTGTTCAGCCTGCGAGAAAGGGAAGCACCACAGAGCCTCATTTAATACAAAACAATCATTCTCCATAAATAAGTGCCTCCACCTTCTTCACATGGACTTATTTGGACCAGTAAAACCTCAATCCCTTAATCACAACAAGATTACACTAGTCATTGTAGATGAATTTTCCAGATTCACATGGGTATTCTTTCTCAAAAGAAAGAGTGATGTTGCTGAAAGAATAATGTCCTTCATCAGATAATTAGAGAACTTCAATGACTGCAGAGTTAAGGCTATCAGAAGTGACAATGGCACTGAATTCAAGAATCATGCCATGGATGACTTTTGTGATGAAAAGGGAATATCACAGAACTTTTCTAACCCAGGCACCCCTGAACAAAATGGTGTCGCTAAAAGAAGAAACAGAACCCTCATAGAGGCTGCTAGAACCATGCTCAGCGAATCAAGACTTCCAAAACAATTTTGGGGTGAAGATGTGAACACAGCCTGTTATACACAAAAAAGATCCATTATAGTGAAGAGACACGACAAGACCTCTTATGAAGTGTATATGAAGAGACCCCCCCTGATGTAAGCTACTTCCATGTCTTTGGTTTCCCTGTTTTCATTCACAACTACAGAGATCACCTGGGAAAATTTGATGAAAAGTCTGATGATGGATTCTTCGTTGGCTACTCTCCCACCTCCAAAGCCTATAGGGTATTCAACATCCACAGACAAGAACTGGAAGAATCCATCCATGTCACCTTTAATGAAGCAGATGTTGTCATTAATCACACCAACACAGAAGAATGTGACATTGACTTCAATGAAAAATCATATCCAGAGGATGATTTCTCAAATCCCAAGGAATCATCTAAGGCCTGTCACAAGGATTTTCCTTATGTTCATGCATTTGATCCTCATTCAATCTCTAACATCACTCCAGAGGTTGAAAATGCTGAACCAATCACTCCACCCACTACAGTGAATGCTGATCTCATCGAACCAATCTCTCCTCTTGATGAAGAGATTATGGATGAAGAAATAATATGTTAAGATCCCCCAACATTCATTGAACCTGTTGTGACTCCTGAACCCACAGAGACCCCTGCTCCTCAATCCAAATGGAGTAGGAACCAAGATATTCTTCTGGTGAATATTCTTGGTGAACCATTTGAAGGAGTCACCACCAGAGGCAAATTGAGATCTCTAGAATCTGCCTTAGCAAATGAATGCCTTTTCGCTGATTTTCTCTCTGAGGATGAACCTAAGAATGTGGCTGTTGCGCTTCTAGATGAAGGGTGGGTTGTTGCCATGCAAGATGATTTGAATCAGATCAAGAGGAACAAGGTGTGGACTCTGGTAAAAGCTCCAGCTGGGAAGTAAGTGGTTGTAACTAAATGGGTCTACAGAAACAAGAGGGATGAAGCTGGCATGATTGTTAAAAACAAGGCTATGCTTGTGGTGCTGGGGTATAATCAATCTGAGGGGATTGACTATAATGAAACGTTTACACCAGTAGCCAGATTGGAAGCTATCAGAATCTTCCTAGCCTTTGTAGCTTATATGGGATTTACTGTATACCAGATGGATGTGAAGAGTGCCTTCCTAAATGGTAAGCTTGCAGAGGAAGTATATGTCTATCAACCCCCAGGGTTTGAAAGCAGTGAGTATCCATATCACGTCTGCAGACTTCACAAAGCACTCTATGGGTTGAAACAAGCGCCTAGAGCCTGGTATGAAACCCTATCAAAATTATTACTTGAAAATTGATATGAGCTCAAATAGTCATATCAATAGTATCTTAAAACAATGAAATTATGCATGAAATTTATCAAAAATGCCTTGTATATGTTGTTTTGATGTGTGTAGGTACCAAGATCACGAAAACTGGAAAATCGACACGAGATTGAAGAAAAAGATCGAGGAAGCCAAAATCGAGTTCAATTTAGAGGATTTAATATTTTGGTCAAGTGGGTCCCACAATGGGGTAAACGGGCTCAAAAGCCCATTTATGATTCAAGTTAATAATATGAGGTTTTTGATAGTCCATTTGAAGCCCAAAATAAGGGAATTTGTATACACGGATGGTTATTATCAGATTTGGGCCCAAGCCCAAGATGAGTTTAAATAACGGATGGAAGCTTGGCCCATATTCAAGCCCAATGTTTATTTACCAAAACATGAAAGGAACAAGAGAATTGGGCTTAGGGTTTTGTTTGTATAGACGATTGATATAACTCACATTTTCAGTCAAACATGTATACACGTTACACTTTTCACTTCACCAAAATTCAATAAATAACCGTTCCTCTCATCCACTCATTCCCATTCATTAAATAAATCCACATGTTTTTTATCCCATTCATTTATCCTCTCACCCACTTTCTCTCATATAATAAATAAATCCAATCGTTACATTCTATGTTACACCATCTTCTTCACTCTATCTCCCAAATAACCAGTAACATTCACTATTCACAAAAAACCCTAATTACCCAAAAAGTCAATTAATATTGGGGGTTTTGATCTCACGTGCTATTCACGTGTGGGGGAATTAATTCCCCCAATTTATAGGAAGAGACGAATGGAGAGGCTTGGCTACGTGGCTGTTTGTCATTGGAGATGACACCCCAATCCCCACAATCAACCAATCAAAGGGCTAGAAACTAACACAACTAGCACACACGGATGCCACGTTGGCAATCCGTGTGCTAGTGTGTGATTCTCAACCATCCGATTCAAGCTAATCATGAGAGAGAAAAGAAAATGATGATCTAATGGCCAAAATTGAGAAGGAATCTACCCAAGAATATTCGGATATTCTCCTCAGCAAAGCCCTTGGGATGGCTATAAAAACCCTCTTTTCTATTGTAATTATCATCCTTTCTTTTACTTTAAAGTTACTCTGTAGAAATAGTTGTAGGGATTAAATCTTGTATTTCCTTTTTATCTAGCTTTGTATTATTTCTGGAAAATTAATGAAAGATCAGTTGATTTAATTTAATTCGTGTCTTGTCCTTTTTACTGCTTAAATTGATTTTATGAATTAATTCTTATAACTATTTTACAATGATAATGTTTGTTATGTTAAATATAAGCTAATCAATAGCTTAGATTTAATATAAAAAATAAAGTATTGGATTAAAAGTTATCCCCACTGGATAAGTGAAAAGCATACTGGAGGTGTTTTTGGTTCGGATAATTAATGTGATTCGAAGGAGAATGGTGTAGATTGGTGGTTAAGGTGGTGTAGAACCGGTTCATTAGGTTTCTCAGCGTAATCCTACTGCTCAAAGGAGATCTTCAATAGGTTCTACTTTCTCACTTTTGAATATTAAGTTTTGTTAATTTGTTTAGTGTAATGTATGAATCTGGGTTGTTATAATCTGAATAATTAAGCTAGTATGTTGTTATTTGATTGATATGCGTTTTTTTTTGTTTATCTGAAGTTTCTCTTGGTTTATTTTACTGAGTGATTGTCAAAATGTTAAGTATGTGAACTGCTTAAGACTCTTTGTTTAACTGCTTAGCTTAAACTGTTATTTCTTATTAAGAGTATGATTTTAACTGATTTTATAGCAATAATATTTGGAATCGGAAGAGTTAAGCTTTTACTGTCTTGAAAATAAACTTTGATATGGCGAATCTGCTTTGCTTATGAGTCATTCTGTTTAATTGGTTAGTGGTTTCTACTGATCTGTTCATTTAGATAAAGCTTGATCTAAGTTTTTGCTGATATAGACTGTTTTAATATTTGATGTACTTGTTTACTCTATTTTCCTGCATATTTGTTGGTTTTGATAGCTTAAGTTATCTAGACCTACTTAATTGATTTACTGATTCTGATTTTTGGATAAAACTCGATGTTATAGATTGCAATTTGAAGGTTTAAGTCTTGTTCATCTAAATGATTTTTGATAATATTTTGAATCTGATAAAGCTTTTAGTTCCTAAATGTCTTATTCAACTTAACGGTTTCGTCTGCTTCAGTTCTTTATAGAAGTAACTGAAATATTTGAGTTATAGAGCTGCTAGTTTTAGGATCTGCTGATGTTCATAACGTGTGTGTTTTTGCTTGATGTGCTTTATCAGTTAATGAACATGCTGAGTTTGATTCAGCTTGTTTATTCTTAAATTGTTTTGTTGAATTTATTTTGGTTAACTGAATAGTAATCAACTTATCAGATCCATAAATCTGATAAGCTCATAAGCTGTTTCCTGACAGCTTTAATAAAAATAAGCTTTCAAAAGTCTCTCCTGAGACTCCTTTTCATCATCTGTAAAAAAGAAATAATTCACAAAAATTCGTCACATTTGGGAATCGAACTCGAGACCCATTGGTTATTTGTCATGCATGATAACCATCTGGGCTAACTGGCCTTTTTAGTTTTCTTACTTACAGTTTAATTATTATTATATAGTTGTAACTGGGCAACATTTGTTTGAATGTTTGTTTGTTTAACTAACGTTTTTTTTATATAACTTTTTATTAATATTTTAATTAAAGTAAATTTTGAAATTTTAAATAATAAGCAGATTAAAATTAAAATTAAAAAAAATGTTTTTATTAATTTTAAAAGTTTAGTTAATTTTTAATTAATTAGATTTTTATAATATTAGAATTAAATAAAAATAGTTTTTAAATAGATTTGTTTTAAAGTAATTTTTAATAAAGTAAATTAGTTTTAAAAAGCTTAATTAGATTTTTAAATAGTTTAAAAGTTATTAAATAGATTTATTTTATAGTTTTTTTTAAATAGATTAAATTTTAAATAGTGTTATTTTTTTTAAGTAAGTAATTGTTTTAGATTTAAATATGGCGGGGTTTACGATTCATGCACTTTAGGCTTATTTTTAATAGTTTAATATTGGTAGATTTTAATTTGAGTTTAAAAACCGAAAACCAATTCAAAGCGATTGTCCAAATCAAAGCAAAACGTTTCAAATTCATAAGATCTTCGTGTACAACGAACTTGAGTCACCAACGTGTTTAATTGAATTCGTCATTGGTAATATTAGTCTATTACTTTTCCCTAAAGGTAATTTTCTAATTTACCCTATAACGTATCTCAAATTATCACCATATACTATCACGATCACATCAAAAATTTTGGCGCCGCTGCCGGGGATCTTGTGTACGATTCGCTTTTGTGGAGATTTGTTGATCGTTGATTTGAAGACCCTTTCCGTCCTCGGAAAGTTTGTTATTTTTCTATTATAGTATGTATCGTTTTTCTCGTTTTTTGTGAATAATATATTGTATTACGTAGCACAATAAATTTGTTGATCCCAAACTTAGATCGATTAGCTTTGTGTATACGAGATTAGATCAAGTAATACACGTAGAGAAACCTTTGTATATGCTTTGTAAATCTAAGTGTTATGCGGAATTTAACACTTAAACGAGAACACACAAGATATAAACAAACTTTCACTTTGATTATCAATGTCGAACTTGCTTACAATGAAAGATGTTTATGAACAAAAACTTATGTAAAACTTATATCAAACATTAACCTAAAGGCCTTCTTTTATAGATACAAGAAGCCTTGTACAATAAGCTACGTATCAACTATTCTAGGTAAAGATAAACATAGAAAATACATTGTCGTTTCTATCCTTACTAGAAGTATTCTAGAATATAATAAACGTGTAGATTATATCTTCCATCAGTGCTTGTCTTCAATGTGTCAACGCTTGACTTTAACTTGTCAACGCTTGAGCTGTCAGCGCTTGCTTTGCTCTTGTCAACGCTTGAATTGTTCTTGTCAGCGCTCAAGTGATTCTGGCCTTAATTTATTCCCAACAATCCTCCCCTAAACTTGATATCCACTCTTATGATCAAGTTTCTGAATAAGCATTAAGAACTAGGAGGAGTCTGACAAATCTTCTCATATTAGTAATGAATAAATCTGATCAAATCCTTTGCCACGTCACTTGAATAATCTATCTCCAGCTGAGTGTCCTTCATCTTTTCCAAAACAGCCTTGGATATGAAATACTGAGCATCCACAAGTAGATACTCAGCAAACTTTGTAGAACTCAAATGGTATACACCAGCATCTGAATATAACCTCCATTGAAGACCACTGAGGTCATCTTCAAGATCCTTCCATATTGCAGGATCTTCATCTTTTGGCCCACACATTCTTTTGAATGTGGTCCAAAGTTTTATTCCATTAGCTGAAGTTGGTGCTTCATCCTCATACTTGGTCTCCAGCAACCTCCAAAGGTCCACCAAGTCTTCTCTATCACAACTTGCAAATAAAGATATGAGAGTGGTAAAAGTGTGTACCTCCTTGCCAAATCTGCCAATCTTCCAGAATCCACATTCATCTTCTTCATAGCTCACAATTGGATTCCTGGAATCTAATGGTAACACTTGCACCATATCTGAAGCTTCTAATGGGGAGAGCTTGAGGCTCTTTCTTATAACTGCTTCATTTGGATATAGTGGATCCATATCTTTTGGAAACTCAAATTTACTTCCCTTCTTCACTGGCCTGGGAATCATCATAGCTTTCTTGATTTCCATTTCTTCTGCAAGTTGCTCCTTTCTTTCATCTGAAAGAAGTCTGAGAGTGTTTGCTTCTTGCACTCTCACCCAAATGGGATAAGTCCTGTTTTCCAACTCATCAAATGTCAAAGCCTTCAACTTCTGATATGTCCATCCAACTCCATGACATCTGAGCAACATAAAGTAGAGCTCCCTTCTATCCCTTTTCAATTCTGAGAGAATGTTGCTTGCCTTGTGCTTCAAAATTACCTTACAATCTTGCTGAACTCTAAGAAGAAGTTCCAAACCCCATATTTGATCTGAAATGGTCAAGTCTGGATTATCCATGCAACTTTCTTCCCAAGAATTGTACATTTGAACCACATCTGACATGTCAAAGTCAACCTGCAACTTCAACTCTCTCAGCTTCTCTTTGGCCAACTCATCTCCATACTCAAGCCTTTCAGGTTCTATAATCATTACACTTGAGTTTGAGCTAGCTCCATCACTTTACACAACAAATGGTGACTTCTCCTTTTTATCTTGTTCCATGATTTGTGCAGCTAACCTTCTATCAAATTCAACATGGGCTGCATCCTTTGGAACAATTTCTTCTACCAATTTACCCTTACCCTTATCAGATGGTGCAATGGTTGGTAAGGTAGATGGTAATACCTGAGTAGAAACTTCCTTGATGATAGATGATGACTGGGATACATCACCTTCATGTGTAGGTCTGTCAACGCCCAAATTTATCCTATCAGCGCCCAAAATACTTCTATCAGCGTCCAAATTTGCCTTGTTAACGCTCAAATATTTTCCCTCAGCGCCTTGTGTAGCCTCTCTCAACATAGCTGTAAATGATAAATTTAGATTGGTTGGAGAGATTAAGGACGTATCAAAACCTGTTTGTTCCTTCAAAGTTGTAAGGGCTTCAGCAACATCCATTGATTGACCATCTTGGCTGCCCTTATCACTCAGATTTCTTTGATCTTCCTCCCCTTTGGAAGACTCCTCCATACCCCTCCTAGCACGATCACTTTCCAAAACAACAATCCTCTCCCTCAATTGCTTGAGTTCAAGGCCTTGTGAGCTGACAATTTGTACTAAGTCTGCATTTTGCTTTTGCAAGCTAATGTAGACTGCCGTCAATTCTAAAAGAGTCATTGGTTCCAGTCTGCCCTCTTCTAAAATGGGGATTTGACCTCCCAATTCAGATTCATTGGGCATGGATGAGGACTTAATGATGGTGGGACTGCCTTGGCCAGCATCTAAGCCAGAACCAATAGTCCCAGCCTCATCCAGGTCGCCAGCCACACTTGTGGTGGTGGTTCTCTCTGCTTCATGGCTAGGACCACCAGAGGAGAACACTCCAGTAGTCCTTGGGCGTTTCATCAACCTATATTCAGGTGGTGTAGAAGATGGTGTGGAAGAATAGGTAGATGTGGGTTGGTTAAGGGGTGTTTGGGATTGTGAAGGTTGTGTGTCAGCGTTGGAAATAGGCACATCAACGCCAACATTTGATGTGTCAGCGTCAAAGGGTTCTTGGTCAATTTGCATTTGTTCAGGTGAGGGTAAAGGTTCAGGAATGGGTTCAAGTTGTGGTTGAGGGTCAGTTTGAGGTTGGGGGTCTGGTTGGGGTTGTGCTGCTGCAATAACAGCAAGAATGGCTGGGGTTAAAGGTAAGTCTCTATGGGGTGGTGAATTCATCTTCGTAAAAATAGCTTTCTTTTGCTCAGGGATCTTATAAAAATCATTGTGATCCCTTGAGCAGTAACCTTGATCATCAAAAATCATTTGCAGAAAACGGGGATAAGCTAAAGTCATTTTTGTCCCCTTGTTTTTACACATCCCTTCAAAAATCATTTTGGAATAGTTATATTTTTGCCCTGTTGCAATGCACACAAAAGCACTTGCAATGGATCTATTGATCTCATTGTGTACAGTACATTTGGGACTCAAACATTGAAGGAGGACGTGTATGAGGTACTTCCAGGCTGGGGGAAATTCCTGCTTATGATACTTATTAAGAGTACCTTCATCAGGAAAAGGATATCCCAAAGCCCTAAGCCCTTGTTCTATTTCATTTATGGGAAGGATGGCTACACCATCAGCATCATCAAGATGCAAGGCTTGGCGGACCAAGGTCTCAGTAACCACCCAAGACCTCCCATGAACAATAGAAGTCAATGTGGTCACTCCATTAACTGTTGAGGAACTAACAGTGTTCCAAAACTGCTTAATGTGTGTGACTGGAATGAGTGGTGCATGAGAAAGAGCATACCTTAATGGGGATGCGTTCAAATACGCCACCATTTGTGTGCATTGAGGAAACAGAGTATCATCAGCAGCAAGATAAGCAATCATGTTGTGTTGAGACTTGAACCCCAATTCCAATTCTGCTGAGTTAAACTTTGGTGCCATTGATGAAAGCTGTTAATTTTAAGTGTAGAAGATGAAGTTGGTGAGAGAAAAGTGTTAGACAAGAATTATAGATACTCTGTTTAAAAATAGAAGCCAAATTTATAGGAGAGAAAGAATGCATGTGATTGGCCCAAAAATAGGCAAAGATTTTCAAAAACTAATCATGAAAATATTGAAAAAGTTATAAGTTATCTCATGCATTAAATGAAAGTAACAACTCCTAAAATTACGGCTTGAAAATATGTCAAAAAGTAACAACTGGGTAGGTCCCATTGAGTGTCAACGGTCAAAAATAACCTATCAACGCCCAACGACTATAATCTTGTCAACGTTTGCCTAAAGCCATGTTAGCGTCCAATTTGGTCACAACAACGCTTGGAAAGTTCTTGTCAGCGTCCAAAAATAAAATTATTTTAAAAAGTGAAAAATGACCTTAACAAGTAATTTATCCTAGAGAAGATAACCAAAAGCTGATAATTATTATAGGGCGGCAAGCACTGTCCAGTTATGCACACTCGCATAAGCAAGATAGACATAACAGTCCTCTAGTGTCCCTTGCTAACCAAAACTCTTAGCAACAAAGTTACCTTATAAAATCCTTGTTACTCTCAGGTAAATCCCATATCAAAATCATTCCCAAGTCTCCCAACAGATTCTAGGCCAAAAATGTCTTGGCAGCATGCAAAGTTGATATACTATGCATGCTACAGTGCCTCATGATTTAGTAAAACTAACTCATACTCACTTGTGGACACAATCTAGAATTATGATAAGAGTATCATATGGATACCCAAACATCCTAAAGATTCCTAAAACCTCCCCTTAAACTATGATACAAAAAGTTTGCTAAAATCATGCATGAACATAAAAAATTTATGTCAAGATAGGAATGAAACATTCCAACCATCATCCATAAATAAAACTTGTCCAAATGCTTCTCCATTGATCCATAAGCAACTCTGTATCCAATGGTATACTGCTAACACCATATGCACATTTAGATTGAAAACCACAAAACTAACATTGTTGCTGACAACGCCCCGATAACACATGACAGCGTTGAGGGAAGCTTTGTCAGCGTTAGACAATTATATTGCTGACAACGTTGCAAAAACACTTATCAGTGTTCAAGCAACCTTTGTCAGTGTTAGAAAAATATAGTGGAAAATCTAAATCATCAATAAGACCAATAATAATAATGCATCATCCTGTACATACTTTTACAAAAAGAATCCAAAACACATATTATGTGAGATTAACCATTCCAATACTTGTTACCAAGTATTGAAATCTCCCAGCATCAAAAGGTTTGGTTAATAAATCTGACACATTTTCCTCAGTGTCAACCCTATCTGGTTGTATTAAACCTTTCTCAAAGCAATCTCTTATAAAATGGTGTCTAATTTCTATGTGTTTAGTTTTAGAATGATGTACAGGATTCTTAATGATGCATAAAGTACTATTATTGTCAACAAATATCTTAGTATGCATGAAATTATACCCATAATCCAACAGCAGGTTCTGAATCCACAACACTTGACCACAACAAGCAGCTGCAGCCACATACTCAGCTTCAGTTGTAGAATTAGCCACCACTGTTTGCTTCTTGCATTGCCAAGATATCAACCTACTCCCAAGAAACTGACATCCACCAGTTGTGGATTTCCTATCAAACTTATCACCTCCATAATCACTATCTGAATATGCAATCAGCTCCAATGGTGAATCCTTTGGGTACCACAAACCAAGACTTGGGTAACATCTTAGGTACTGATAGGTGTGTAAACACCCATCCTTTTACCACTTAATTCGGGCTAAAACGAGACCAAAACACGTATTTAATATCATTTGTTTGGAATTATGCGTGGTTTTTGTGTTTATTGTGTTTTCAGAGCCAACCGGATAAATATTGAAGAAAACATGGGATTGCACGGGTTTTACTAAAGAAAAAGACTCAAGATTAAGTCTATTGTCCAAGAGATGCAAAAGATTTGAAGTCGCTGGGCCTATTCGAAGATTTATCGAAGAAAAGGACCAAAGATGGAAGATTTATATAAGTCGAAGAAACTCAAGTCTATTAAACGAAGAAATTAAAAGACGAGTTGAATTTAATCGACAACAAATCCCGAATCAGAATCGAAAACGGAAACTTTTCTGAAAAGACGAAAAGACACGAAGAACGGGAGAAAGCCCACTCACCAACCAAAGGAAACACCTATAAATAGGCCATCCCACACACATTTTTGGAGTTAGCTAGTTTTTCTTTCTTCCTCCTTTTCTTTCTCCTGGTTCGTTTAACACCATCACCACTAGGGTGATTGGTGATTTTTATTTTTAGTTCTTCAATCTTGTAATTTTAATCCTTGTTTCATCTTGTCAAAACATTAATCATCCAATTCAAAGTTCTTGTTTAATCTTTCATTTCATCTTGTTCATCTCCATTTTTATCTTCAAGTTCTTAAGTTTTATTTTTCTTGATTTGATCTTCAAAAGGTGTTTGGATTTGTGTTTTTATTAGTGGGATTTGTTGCTTATGATGTCTAAATGATTTGTGTTTAATTTGGTAAAATCTTTTTAAGTATTTGATTTGATTTTGGTTAAAATTCGTGTCCCGTGTTCTTCGCTATACAGTTTCTGTAACTGGGTTTCTGATCTTCCGAATCAAGACAAAAAGTTCCGAATGAGTCCTTCATTCGGAAACTTCCGAACCAAGCACTAAAGTTCCGAATCAAGAGAAAACTTCCGAATCAATCTTTCATCCGGAAAGTTCCGGATCAGTCATAAAGTTCCGGATCAGTCAATAAGTTCCGAACCAATCCTTCATTCGGAAGTTTCCAAACTTCCGAATCAACTCCCTTCATTCGGAAAGTTCCGGATGAGTATGTTCCGGATGAGTATGTTCCGAATGAGTATGTTCCGGATGAGTGAATAGTATGTTCCGAATCAGTTAGTTCTGAATCAAGCATTAAAGTTCCGAATCAGTTAATTTTTGGGTATTTTAAAGATTACTGTTTTACTGTTGATGTTTTACTATTTTTCTGCTCATATTTCACTATTCACATGTTAACTTTAATTTTAATTTGAACTTTAAAATTTCAACCAAGTTTTTATTAATCTTAATTAAAGTAATTGCCTTTGATTTAAACTTCCATTTCCACTTTCTATTAGACTAGAAAACCCAACCCCTTTATTTAGTAACCAAGAACAATCATTCCACTTAAGACCTAGATCAATTCGAGAGGATATCGAGAGACTAAAATCTGAACCTAGCAAAATCAGTAAATCAAATGGCGCCGCTGCCGGCTCTTCTCGTTAAGATCAAAAGTTTTTTGTGAGAAATTGGATTTTGGGATCCGTTCCCCGTGAACGTTACTTTTTCAAGAAAATCTTCAAAAACAACTAAAAAATATAAAATTTTCAAAAAAAATCCTAAAAAGTAAAAAACAATAAAAACCAAAAATATTTGTGCTTTGCTTTTCTTTGTTCGTTCTTTTACAGGTGTATGCGCACTCGATCCACGTCTTATCAAGAGCCCGAGCCTCTCGATAACTTAGACATGGCTGGTGTACAAAACAACAATAACATACCACCTCCGAACAACAATAATAACAACAACAACCCGCCTTTCAACAACATGAATAACAACAACAATGAGCACCTTCCGGATAATCGCCCAATGATTGAATTGCTGCAAGCTCATGTCGATGGCAACATGGATCCAATTGTTATTCCTCCAATTGCCGCCAACAATTTCGAGCTCAAGTCAGGCTTTATCCAGATGGTCTCAGCTCAACCATTCTTTGGACGAACCATTGATGACCCACACGATCACATCAAGAGATTTCTACAACTCACGAACACGGTCAAGTTCAATGGCGTTCCACAAGAAGTGATAAGGTTACAACTTTTTCCCTTTTCTTTAGAGGGACAAGCCCGGCATTGGCTTGCTAAGGAACCGCCACAGAGTATTCTCTCGTGGACGGATTTGGAAACAAAGTTTATCAACTACTTTTTTCCACCCTCTCGTACTACCGCTTTGCGGAATGAGATTATAACCTTTGAACAAAAGTACGACGAGTCATTCAGTGAATCTTGGGATCGCTTTAAAGATCTTTTAAGAAAATGCCCACAACATGGTTTTACCAAAGTTCATCAAATAAATACTTTTTACAATGGTTTAAGCATAAATGACCAAGATTCACTGAATAGTGCTTCAGGGGGTAATCTCTTGGCTAAGACTTCCAATGCTGCTTGGGATATCATTGAGAACAAGTCTCGTGTGCAAACCAAGAGCATTAGGACCAATGTTGCTAGTGCTAGCACTAATGACAGCGACAAGCGATTAGACAAAATTACCACGCTTCTTGAATCGCTTGTCACCCACACCGTCAGCAACAACAACAGCAACAACGCTAAAAATGCACAAGTGAACGCTGTCAGCCAACCTTGTGAGATATGCGGTGGTCCCCACTCCTACACAACTTGTACCGCCACCCAAGATTACCCTGCTGAGAATGTGAATGCGGCATATGGCACCTACCAACAACCTGCTTATCAAGCTAGACCTCAAGGTGACCGTAACTTGCTTAGCTACCGCAGCAACAACTATCTTTCCCCACCTGGCTTTCCTCCAACCAACCCAAACCAACAACAAAACCTTAACCGCCCTGCTCAACAACAACAACAACCTCGCCAACCATATATCCCACCTCACAAGCAGCAACAACCACCTCAACGCAACAATCAAATATACCAACAACCTGCTTACCAACCACCTGCATACAATGCTCCTTCAAACCAAACCAACACTGCACTACACCAAGAGGTCGCCACCTATATGAGGACCAATGATGTGATAGTGGGAAATCTCCAAGAGGAAGTGCGCAATTTGAAGGCAGACTTGGTCAAGCAAGGAAATGATTTGAGAGCTGATATGAGAAACACGTTGGATAGCCAGACTAATGATCTGAGGAACATGATGGCTAGTTTTTTCCAAAGTAGTCAACCCTCTTCTTCGGGTACTCTTCCGAGTAACACCGTTGCGAACCCAAGAGGGGAGATGAAAGCAATCACTACTAGAAGTGGTAAAGGTACCAAGGAACCCGAGCTTCCTATACCTCCACCGGTGGTTGTGACTAAGGAGAACGAGTCGCCTGCTCCTATTCCTCCTCCTTCCCCAATTTCTCCACCTCTTCTTTCTACCCCTCCTCCACCCGTGCTTGTGAGTGATCCTATTCCCCTAAAGCCTTCCTCTTCTTCCAATATACCTTATCCTTCTAGGTTGAGGAAAGAGAAGCAAAAGAGCAAGGATGATATTCAGGTTTCGAATTTCCTTAAAATGTTCAAGAAACTGAATTTCAATATCTCCTTCGCTGAGGCTCTCGCTCACATGCCCAAGTATGCCAAAATGTTTAAAGATCTTCTGAGCGACAAGGAAAAGCTCCTCGATCTCGCCAACACCCAACTTAATGAGAACTGCTCTGCAGTGCTCTTAAGGAAATTGCCAATCAAGCTTGGTGATCCGGGTCGTTTTCTTATCCCTTGCAATTTCCCGGGAGTAGAGAATTGCATGGCCCTAGCCGATCTAGGTGCCAGTATTAATCTCATGCCTCTAAGTGTTTGGAAGCAATTATCTCTCCCAGAGCTAGTCCCCACCAAAATGACTTTGGAATTGGCCAACCGTACGGTTGCTTATCCAGTGGGGATAGCCGAAGATGTCATTGTAGGAGTCGACAAATTCACCTTCCCTGCCGATTTTGTTGTCGTCGACTACGAGATGGACCCACGTGTGCCACTCATTGTTGGTCGTCCATTCTTGAGGACCGGTCGCACTCTCATTGATGTTGAAGCCGGTGAGCTTATCATGAGAGTGGGTGACGATAAAGTAGTCTTCAACATGGGAAAGTTATCTAAACAACCTTCTTCTTACGAGAATGTTAATTGTATTGACGTTCTTGATGAAGCTTGTGAAGAACACTTCAAGGATGCTTGTAAAAACATTCCTACCTCTCTTCCCAATGTTGAGACCGTTTCCTCTATCGACTCATCACTATCTCTATTTGGAGAGAGTGATTTCCTTTGGAAAGATTTGGAAGCCAGCCTAGGAGATGTGAAGCAAGACAATGACGATTCTACTGCCACTTGGGATGAAGACCTCAGTTTCATTGCAAACCTCCTCAAAGAAGACAACCCTTCCCCTCCATCTCCCACTATCATTGCTATCGAGACTCCGACTTCGAATACGCCTCCCGTCGACAATCCTCCGGATTTGGAACTTAAGGAGTTGCCACCCCATCTTGAGTATGCATTCCTCGAAGAAGAGAAGAAGTCGCCAGTCATCATTGCTAAGGATTTGAAGGATGAAGAGAAAGCCCGACTTGTCGCTGTGTTGAAAGATCACAAGAAAGCTATTGCTTGGAAGATTTCAGACATTCGTGGAATTGATCCTCACTTCTGCACGCACAAAATTCTCATGGAGGACGACTATAAGCCCACTATTCAAAGCCAACGAAGGGTGAATCCAAAAATCCATGAAGTCATCAAAACAGAGGTTATCAAACTTCTTGATGCGGGTATGATTTACCCTATTTCGGATTCACCGTGGGTTAGTCCAATCCATTGTGTGCCCAAGAAGGGCGGAATAACCGTTGTTCCCAATGAACACAACGAGTTGATTCCCACTCGTCTCGTTACTGGGTGGAGAGTTTGTATAGACTATCGCAAACTCAATGATGCCACGAGAAAGGATCATTTCCCTCTACCTTTCATGGACCAAATGCTTGAACGATTAGCCGGTAATGAATATTACTGCTTTTTGGATGGTTTCTCGGGTTATTTTCAAATACCCATCGATCCCCAAGATCAAGAGAAGACTACATTCACTTGTCCCTACGGCACTTTCGCTTACAAAAGAATGCCTTTTGGCTTATGTAATGCGCCCGGGACTTTCCAAAGGTGCATGTTAGCTATCTTCCATGACATGGTTGAACAAACCATGGAAGTCTTCATGGATGATTTCTCGGTCTTCGGGGATTCCTTCTCTGCTTGCCTTGCCAATTTAGAACGTATGCTAAAGCGGTGCGAAGACACTCGCCTTGTTCTAAATTGGGAAAAATGCCATTTTATGGTAAAAGAAGGCGTCGTGCTTGGACATAAGATTTCGAAAGCCGGTCTTGAAGTAGACCGTGCTAAAGTTGATGTTATAGCAAAGTTGCCTCCACCTTCCACTGTGAAGGGTGTGAGAAGTTTCTTGGGTCATGCGGGCTTTTACCGTCGATTCATCAAAGATTTTTCGCAAATCGCTCGCCCAATGACCCACCTCTTAGAGAAAGATACTCCTTTTATCTTCTCCAAAGAGTGCCTTGAAGCCTTCAACTCGCTTAAGGATAAGCTCACTAAGGCACCCGTCTTGGTTACCCCTAATTGGGAGCTTCCTTTTGAGTTGATGTGCGATGCTAGTGATTTTGCTATTGGAGCGGTTCTTGGACAAAGAGTGAACAAACACTTCCAACCGATCCATTACGCTAGCAAGACAATGACTGGGGCACAATTGCATTATACGACAACCGAAAAAGAGCTTTTAGCTGTTGTCTATGCTTTTGAGAAATTCCGCCCCTATCTTGTCCTTTCTACCACCATTGTGTACACCGATCATTCCGCGTTGAAGTACTTGTTGACAAAGCAAGATTCCAAACCAAGACTTCTTCGTTGGGTTTTGCTGCTCCAGGAATTTAAAATCGAAATCCGCGATAAAAAAGGAGCAGAAAACCTAGCCGCGGACCATCTTAGCAGACTTGAGGATCCATACCAAGGGGATCATCCGACCAAAGAAATCAATGATTCTTTTCCCTTGGAGACCTTATTCTCTGTAAACTCGAAGCCAAATGAAACCCCGTGGTTTGCGGACTTTGCAAACTACTTGGCGGGTGGAATTCTCAAGGAAGGGTTGACGTCCCAGCAAAAAAAGAAGTTCTTTACCGACATCAAGACTTACTTTTGGGACGACCCTTACCTATTCAAACAATGTGCTGATTTGATAATTCGCCGATGTGTTGATGGACCGGCAGCGAATGAAATCCTTCATGCTTGCCACAAAGGACCCACCGGTGGTCACTTTGGTCCCAACTACACTGCTAAGAAAGTGTTTGATTCGGGATTTTATTGGCCCTCCATATATCGTGATGCTCACGATATGGTCAAAAGATGTGATGTTTGCCAAAAGCAAGGCAAAATCACACATAAAGACGAGATGCCTCAAAATTTTATTCAAGAGTGTGAAATTTTTGATGTTTGGGGTATCGACTTTATGGGGCCATTCCCGTCGTCTAAAGGACACAAATACATCCTTGTAGCCGTTGACTACGTTTCAAAGTGGGTTGAAGCCAAAGCTTTGCCTACTAATGACGCAAGGGTGGTTTGTAACTTTTTGAAAGCTCTTTTCGCTAGATTCGGTGTGCCTCGCGCCATTATTAGTGATCGTGGGACTCATTTCTGCAATGACCAATTTGCTAGAGTCATGGCTAAGTACGGTGTAAATCATCGTCTTTCCACAGCCTACCACCCACAAACTAATGGCCAGGCTGAAATATCCAACCGAGGGCTGAAGCGAATTCTTGAAAGGACCGTGGGAGAGCATCGTGCCTCATGGGCTGATAAATTGGATGATGCTTTGTGGGCTTTCCGTACTGCTTACAAGACCCCGATCGGCTGTACGCCTTATCGTCTTGTGTACGGGAAAGCGTGCCACCTCCCCATTGAGTTGGAGCACAAGGCTTATTGGGCCTTGAAGTGGGCTAATTTTGATATAAACAAAGCCGGTGACCTACGCAAGATCCAACTCAATGAGCTGAATGAACTCCGTAATGAGGCTTATGAAAATTCTTTGATCTATAAGGAAAGAACTAAGCTCATTCACGACTCCAAGATTAAAAACCGAGAGTTCCATGTTGGAGACAAAGTCTTACTTTTTAACTCTCGGTTGAAAATCTTTTCGGGCAAGCTCAAATCTCGTTGGTCCGGCCCATTCACCATCGCCCAAATTTTTCCATATGGTACTCTCGAGCTTGCTCAACCTAATGGACCAAATTTTAAGGTGAATGGCCAACGAGTAAAGTTGTACTTTGGTGAGGACACCTCTAAGGAGGTGATTCCTTCCCTCACCACGTTCCCCATGAACTAATTTTGGGTCGAGTCAGGCTCGTGACTCGGTTATCAAAAACAAGCGCTCCTCGGGAGGCAGCCCGAGTATCTATCCTTGTATGTTTTAATCCCCTAAGTGTAGGGGGGGACTTCTATATGTGTTTGCCTTTGTGTGGTGATGTGATTACAGGGATAAGTGCACTCTGGGAATCTTTGAAGAACCGTGCTCCCGTGTCTATCCAAAATCCGGTTCTATCTCACAACTATCGTGATTCAATTTTCTTCATACTCACATTTGAAATTGATCACTTTAGTCGTCTCTTCCTTAACTTGAGTTAACCAACGTGCACAATGTCATAAGTGTAGGGGAGACTTCTCCCACATGCTTAAACATTGAGGACAATGTTTATCTTAAGTGTAGGGGGGACTTCTATCGAAGTTTTAAGTGGACTTTTCCATGAAAATGCCTTCAATTAACCGGGAAATCCTATTTTTCAGCATTTTTCAAATTTTTTATTAACTTTGGCCATTTAGTTGTAATTTTTAAATTTTTATCGTTGCTTTCATATGTATATATTCCGCAATAAAGTCAAAAATATTAATAAGGTGTAGCTAGTTTAGAAGTCTTTGATCTATTAGGCCCGTTGCGTTTATTTTGACTCAACCCGAATAGACTTATCCAAGTTTATTCTAGCTAGTATCCTTAACTATGTAGACCTTAATTGGTTTATTAGGCTAAGTGTCCACGAGTCTCATTACTTGAGATTTTAAACTGTGGAGGACGAGAAATGATAGAGTCAATTATAAGTCGGTATTCTTGCGCAAGCTCACTTGGTGTAATTATTTGCCTATTCTCCCATCACTTGCTAATAATTTATCTGCAATAAGTAAGGTCTTACGATTTGAAAAGTTACTTAGCTTCTAGCCCAAGATCGTTTAAAAGTTGCTCGGTAATGATAAGAGTTCATAGCCAAGGCATAACTTATGAAGCGGGGCGCGAAGATTGGCGAGTCCGAAAAGGCCCTAACAAGGCATGAGGATTCAATTTTATTGCTGAAGATCCAAAGTGATGTGAAAAGCATTATTCCTAAAGTCAATATGAAGGATCAGGACTCACGACGAAAAGCAATCAACTCCCATAAAGATCATGGAGAAGTCTATCCGAAAAGACCCTAACAAGGTATGAGGATAAATAGATCCAAGTCCGAAAAGGAGGCGGATCGTTGTATCTCAAAATCCCAATTAGAGATTGAAGAAATAATCATGAAGTCGTGGTCAACAAAGTTGGAGAACCCCTCAAAAGTCTCCAAGTGAAGAAACTCTATTATGATGAGAAGACCATTATCTCAAGAACGTCTCTCGAAGATATGAAGTATGAAGTACATGCCAAATATCGGCCCGAGAAAGGTCTCAAATCGTGAACCAAGTTATGCCAAGATATGAACTTTTTGATATCCCGAGAAGCAGTTTTAAGAGATTTTGTCCTTTAGCTAACTATTGATCAAATCGTCCTACTTTGCTTTCGGCCCTAATAAACTATCGAAATAAGTCCAAAAATGCATCTTCATGATCATTCTAAGACAAAAATAAAATATAAGAGATACACCTAGGAATAAGGGAGTTTAAGCATTTAATTAAGCCATGTGTGTAAGTGTTTGAATTGCTAACTTATAATAACAATGATCTCGTTTTTAAGCTTAGTTTGGGGAACGTGAAACTTGAGGGTGATAAATCTTCGCAGCACCAAAAGCCCTAATGTAAGTCATCGATCTCTCTACAAGTTATTTCCATGTAGCTATTTTCAAAGAGAAAATGGTTTTCTATCCCTTTGTTATCTTTGAAGTTTTATTTCTTTAATTTTTGTTTAGTAGTATTTTAAATAAGGCCAAGGTTGATTAATTATGAGAAAAGTGTAAGCTTGCTTTATCACTAAGCATTGCATGAGGGCATGGCAATGGTTAAGTGTAGGGGATTTGATAGGTGTGTAAACACCCATCCTTTTACCACTTAATTCGGGCTAAAACGAGACCAAAACACGTATTTAATATCATTTGTTTGGAATTATGCGTGGTTTTTGTGTTTATTGTGTTTTCAGAGCCAACCGGATAAATATTGAAGAAAACATGGGATTGCACGGGTTTTACTAAAGAAAAAGACTCAAGATTAAGTCTATTGTCCAAGAGATGCAAAAGATTTGAAGTCGCTGGGCCTATTCGAAGATTTATCGAAGAAAAGGACCAAAGATGGAAGATTTATATAAGTCGAAGAAACTCAAGTCTATTAAACGAAGAAATTAAAAGACGAGTTGAATTTAATCGACAACAAATCCCGAATCAGAATCGAAAACGGAAACTTTTCTGAAAAGACGAAAAGACACGAAGAACGGGAGAAAGCCCACTCACCAACCAAAGGAAACACCTATAAATAGGCCATCCCACACACATTTTTGGAGTTAGCTAGTTTTTCTTTCTTCCTCCTTTTCTTTCTCCTGGTTCGTTTAACACCATCACCACTAGGGTGATTGGTGATTTTTATTTTTAGTTCTTCAATCTTGTAATTTTAATCCTTGTTTCATCTTGTCAAAACATTAATCATCCAATTCAAAGTTCTTGTTTAATCTTTCATTTCATCTTGTTCATCTCCATTTTTATCTTCAAGTTCTTAAGTTTTATTTTTCTTGATTTGATCTTCAAAAGGTGTTTGGATTTGTGTTTTTATTAGTGGGATTTGTTGCTTATGATGTCTAAATGATTTGTGTTTAATTTGGTAAAATCTTTTTAAGTATTTGATTTGATTTTGGTTAAAATTCGTGTCCCGTGTTCTTCGCTATACAGTTTCTGTAACTGGGTTTCTGATCTTCCGAATCAAGACAAAAAGTTCCGAATGAGTCCTTCATTCGGAAACTTCCGAACCAAGCACTAAAGTTCCGAATCAAGAGAAAACTTCCGAATCAATCTTTCATCCGGAAAGTTCCGGATCAGTCATAAAGTTCCGGATCAGTCAATAAGTTCCGAACCAATCCTTCATTCGGAAGTTTCCAAACTTCCGAATCAACTCCCTTCATTCGGAAAGTTCCGGATGAGTATGTTCCGGATGAGTATGTTCCGAATGAGTATGTTCCGGATGAGTGAATAGTATGTTCCGAATCAGTTAGTTCCGAATCAAGCATTAAAGTTCCGAATCAGTTAATTTTTGGGTATTTTAAAGATTACTGTTTTACTGTTGATGTTTTACTATTTTTCTGCTCATATTTCACTATTCACATGTTAACTTTAATTTTAATTTGAACTTTAAAATTTCAACCAAGTTTTTATTAATCTTAATTAAAGTAATTGCCTTTGATTTAAACTTCCATTTCCACTTTCTATTAGACTAGAAAACCCAACCCCTTTATTTAGTAACCAAGAACAATCATTCCACTTAAGACCTAGATCAATTCGAGAGGATATCGAGAGACTAAAATCTGAACCTAGCAAAATCAGTAAATCAGGTACCTAAAGATCCTCTTCACAGCATAAAGGTGACATTCTTTGGGAGTCACTTGATGGCGTGCACAAGCACACACAGCAAACATAATGTCAGGTCTGGAGGCAGTAAGATACATCAAGGATCCAATCATGGATCTATAGTGCCTGACATCAACATCTTTCCCATCTCCAATCTTTCCCCAAGGGTGTTCTCTATCCATAGGAGTAGTAGCCCTCTTTTCATGTGGAGAAAAGCCAAACTTCTTCAAGATCTCAGCAACATATTTGTCCTCGGAGATGAAGATACCATCTTCTTTCTGCTGAACTTGTAAACCAAGAAAGAAGTTCATCTCCCCCATAGCACTCATCTTGAATTTGTCTGTCATAAGCTTGGAGAAATCCTCGCTCATCTTTGGATCAGTAGACCCAAAAATGATATCATCAACATAGACCTGAACAAGCAACACATCCTTGCCTTTTTTCTTTGTAAATAGTGTCTGATCTATGGTGCCCCTCTTGAATCCATTGTCCACCAAATAGGTAGACAAAGTACCATACCATGCTCTAGGGGCTTGATGAAGACCATACATAGCCTTTTTGACTCTATACACTTTATCTGGATGCTATGGATCCTCAAAACCAGGAGGTTGCATCACATAAACTTCCTCAACAATAGTTCCATAGAGGAAAGCACTCTTGACATCCATTTGATAGACTGTGAAGCCCATGCAGGATGTATAGGCTAGAAAATCCTAATAGCTTCAATCCTTGCAACTGGTGCAAATACCTCCTCATAGTCTACCCCCTCCTCTTGTGTATAATCTTGAGCCACTAACCTTGCCTTGTTTCTGACCACAATACCTCTTTCATCTCTTTTGTTCCTGAGAACCCATCTTGTCCCTATAGGTCTGACATATCTAGGACAATCAACCAGCTCCCAAACATCTTGAATTGCAAATTGATGAAGCTCATCCTGCATTGCTTCCACCCAACTTGGTTCTTTGAGAGCATCAAATATCTTCTTGGGTTCTTCTTGTGACAGAAAACATGCAAACAAACATGCTTGCACAAGAGGGGTATCAACCTTCTTGTGTATATTGGTAATAAATCCACCAAGACCTTGATGAGATCTTCTAGTCTGAACTGGAGTCATAATACCACCAATGATCTGAGATGTGGGGTGATTCTTCATTGTGGAAGTGAGAACCCCTCCTTCAAAAAGTCTGGTGTCCTCAACCTCACGCTCCATGTTGCCAATATCTTCTTCATCAGACTCTCTTATGTCAACATAAGGATAACCTTCTTCATAAGAATTGGAAGGTTCTCCTTGTTCAAAAGTGGAAGAGAAAAGATGTGCAAAGGTGTTGTCAACGGCTGATCCTTGTTTGTCAGCGCTTGGGCTAACAACACTTGAATAATTGTTGTCAACGTCTGAGCCATCAATGTTTGAATTGGTCTTGTCAGTGCTTGATTTACCTTTGTCAGCGCCTGAAGAACCATGCATGTTTGTATCTGGTGGTATTTGTAAACCACCATTATCTTGTCCAGCAGCAGCAGCAGCAAAAGCATCTGTCCAAATGGGAATTGTGACATATTCAAATGTAGGAGATGCCTTTTCTGCTTGTGATCCAACCTTCTCATGAACCTGTGTACCTGAAACATTAACAACTTGTTCCTCCACAACATTTGAAGTTACCTTCACAATGTCTGGATTAGTGACAGGCATATAATTTAAAGTTCTAGATAAGGGTTCCAAATCAAACAACCAATTAGGACCACTCTCAGGATCACTAGGTTTATTCTCTAAGAACCTAACATGTACTCTCTCAACTATACGTTTGTCCTCTTTAAGATAAACCCTATAACCCTTGCTCTGGACTGAATACCCCATGAAATAGCCCTCATCACCTTTTGCACTAAATTTCCCTAAGGCATCACTAGTATCCAAAACTACTACATGACAACCAAAAGCTCTGAGAAAACCAATATTAGGTTTTCTTCCCCAAAGTAACTCATAAGGTGTCTTGTTCTGAATTTTGTTAACCAATGCTCTATTTTGCACATAGCATGCTGTATTAACAGCCTCAGCCCAAAAGGCTATTGGAAAGTGAGCATCAGCCAACATTGTTCTGGCTGCTTCAATTAGGGTTCTATTTTTCCTCTCAGCAACCCCATTTTGTTGTGGGGTTCTAGCAATACTGAATTGCCTAGTAATTCCTTTCCTGTCACAAAAATCATCTAGCTTCTTGTTCCTAAATTCTCCACCATTATCACTCCTAAGCATTTTAACCTCATAGCCAGACCTTTTCTCAATCTGAGTGATAAAATCAATAAGAACATCAGCTGTGTCACTCTTCATAGCTAGAAAGAATGTCCAAGTAAATCTAGAAAAGTCATCTGTGACAACAAAACAATATGACTTACCATTCAAACTTTCTATATTTGTTGGACCAAAGAGGTCCATGTGAAGCATATGAAGAGGTCTGGAACTAGTATGCACCTGTTTGGACTTAAATGAGACCTTGTGCTGCTTGCCTTTAAGACATGCAACACAAGAGTGGTCATTGTGGAAGGCCTTCTCAGGCAAACCATCAACTAAACCAAGCCTCACAAGCCTATTTATATTTTTAAAATTTATGTGCCCTAGTCTCCTGTGCCACAAATTACTCTCATCTACTGAGGCCTTAGCATAAAAACAAGACATATTTGTATTCATTTTAATCCCATTTAAATTCACATTATATATGTCCTTATGCCTAGGTGTTCTATACTCAATATATTTCTCATCAGGGATCTTAAAATCCTTGCTTAACACCAAACACTCAGTATCAGTAAAAAGAACCTTATTTTTGTTATCACAAACTTGTGATACACTAAATAGATTATAATCCAGTTCTTTTACCAGGAAGACGTTTTCAAAACACAGATTATTGGTGAGAAGGGTTCCTTTGCCTGTAATGGTGCCATAGCCACCCCCAAAGTATACCTTATCACCATCTTTAATAGGGGTGAAATTCGTCAGATAGTCTTCCTTCCCTGTCATGTGCCTTGAGCATCCACTATCCCAATATCCATAATCATTGATCTGTCTTTGAATGCCCTGCACATATAGAAAACAAATTAGTTTTCTTTGGGAACCCAAGTCTCACAAGACTCGGATTCATCTGGTTGTTCAATAAGAACAGACTTAGTTCTCACAACAACCCCATTCTCATCCTTTTTAGGATGAAATACCCAGTTAACCCCAATTGGTTTTGTAATGACCTTTGAAATGTAATTAAATCTATTGCAAGTCATTGAAATTCCATTATCATTAGGGTTTTGAACTTTCTTGGGTCTCCATGTTAAGCTTGAAGAAGCTTTAGACCCCTTACCTTGTGGCTGCAAATATTTAGGTCTGGGCACGTTTCTGTCAGCGTTGGATTTTGTCCTGTCAACGCTGAAATTACCCTTGTCAGCGTTGAACCAAGGGTTTGCTACAGGAACCCATTGCCTATTTGACCAAGTGTTTGTCTTTTGAAAAGGTCTTTGTCCATGAGTGTTAGACCTTCTAGAAAAGAATGGGGCAGGTCTAATCACTTGTGGACTTTGCTGCACACAAGGTTTGGGTCTAACAACGTTTGACTTCCTAACAACGTTGACTTTCTTCCTATCAGCGCTGAAATTGTTCCTGTCAGTGCTGGCTTTGGGAGCGTTGACACACTTGTATGCCAAATGTGAAAAGCTACAACAAGTGTAACAGGCTTTCTTAGACACACCCTTAGGTCTAGAAGAGAAGAAACCTGTTCCATGATTGCTAACTTGGCTCTTGGGTGACCTATTATTCCTATACATCTCTGCATATTTAATGGTAGGTCTTCTAACAGTGTTTGAGCCTAGATCAACAGGTTTACCAATGATTGGGTTAGTAACCTTAATGGGTGGTGATTCATTGGGACTTTCACATAGCAAACCTACCTTAACAAATAAAGTAGGGTTAGCTTTCTTCCACTCATTTAGGTCAGTCAGTTTTTGTTGATACTCTTCTACTGGTGAGACAACTCTTGGTGGAGGAATGAATTCCTCCTCTTGGCATTCTGGTATACCAGTCCAAGACAAGTCCTTTCTAAGGACACCATAGAAGTCACCAGCTGGTGGTGGAACCAGAGAGTAATCATTCATCCCAATCCCAGTCATGTCCTTAGGATCCCTTTGTTTAGCTACACAGTCTCCTAGGGTTTGGGTGGCTCTATCAAATCTTTGAATTTTAAGGTCAACATTATCTTTATTCTTAATGGCCTCATCTAACTTAGCCTGTAGGTCTCTATTAACCTTTGTCATGATGTTCCTAACATCCATACTACCCTCTAGCTCATGTTTTAAGATATTGATCTTATCTTTTAAGTCAAATTCCATTTTCTTGTATTCAGAAACGGTTTTCTCAGTTTCAGTAAGAGCTAGTTGGTAATTAGACAATTTACACCTTTCAGTACTCATATCATCTTTTAGTTTTAATACCTCTTTGTTAAGTCTTTTAGTGTTTAACCTACAACCTTTGCTACAAAAAGCATCATCATATACCTCATTATCAGATGAAGAGGAGGAGTGTGCCATGAGAGCATATTCAACATGCTCTTCTTCTTCAATATCAGCAACCAAAGCTTTATCCTCTTCAGCATTCTTAGCCAGATAGCTCCAATCCCATCTTGTGCCATCAATTCCTTGAACTGCAACCATGGCTTTGGAATCCTGAGCTTTAACAACCTGACTTGAGGGTTTACCAGCATCAGATCTTCTAGGAGATCTGCATTCCCTCAGGAAGTGCCCCATACGATGGCAATTGTAGCATTCAACTTTGGATTTATCAAATCCAGCTGTGTCTTTAGCATTGAAGGTCATCTTCTTTTTGAACCTTCTGTTCCACCTATTTGCTCTTATACTAGCAAGAGCCATGTTCCACTTGATGTCCATTTCTTCCAAGTGCTCATCACTTATCTGCTCAAGGTCCTCATATGTAATCACTGAACCATTGGGCAAAGAAGCAATGTAAGCACAAACAGTATCCAAATCCAAACCAGCAGGTTTAACTCTTGGAGAGTCATTCTTGAATGTGTCAGCGTCTAAAAAAGAGACGTTGACAGGACTTGTTCCAACGCTGACATATGATGATCCAGTAACTGGATGCATATAAGAGTCCTTCTGATTGAATTGACCTTCACTATGAGAGAAGAAGGCCATGTTGCTGGTGCTAGATTTGCTTCCATGTTCTGAAAGAGTTTCATCTTCCAACAGTCTTAGTTTGTTGTAGATGTCATCAAACGAGGAGCTCTTGTAAGTATTATTGGCAAGAATAGATCTTGCCTCAATTTTACATGCCTCACCAAGACTTTTAAGAAAGGTAGTATTGGTGTCAACATCACCAACTTGTGTCCCCATGAAGGACAACTTGCTTGTGATGTCAAGCAATCTGCTTCTCACACTACTCAGTTTCTCATTGGGCTGAGCTTTGAAGACAACATAATCATGCAGAAGTTGCTTTTTCTTTTCTTCCTTAGTGTCTGCATTGCCACCATATGCAACTTCAAGTGCTTCCCAAAGATCCTTAGCAGATTCATAGCCTCTATATTTGTGCTGGTTTTCTTGTCCCAAAGAGACTTTCAGAATATTTAGGGCTTTCATGTCAACCCTTTTCTTTGCAATATCTTCAGCACCTACAGCTCTACCATCTCCAGGTTTTTCTCTCTTATCTTCATCAGGGCATCCTTCAACAGCTGATCTTTGAGTAATGGCATCAAGAATCTTTTGAGCCTTATTGAATGAGTTTCCATATTCAATAATCTCCCAGAGTGTGTAGTCATAGATCCCCAGATATTGTTCAAAGTTGAACTTCCATAAGTCAAAGTGGGTTGCATCAAGCATGGTAATCTTGATGTTAGGTAAGGCTGAGGAGGAGGAGGTTATTGCTTCAGACATGATGTTGTTAGGGTTTCTGAGAAAATTAGGGTTTTTGGTGTTTTTAGGGTTCTGGTGTTCTTCAAAGATCAAAAGTTCCTCAACAAGCTCTGATACCACTTGTTGATCCCAAACTTAGATCGATTAGCTTTGTGTATACGAGATTAGATCAAGTAATACACGTAGAGAAACCTTTGTATATGCTTTGTAAATCTAAGTGTTATGCGGAATTTAACACTTAAACAAGAACACACAAGATATAAACAAACTTTCACTTTGATTATCAATGTCGAACTTGCTTACAATGAAAGATGTTTATGAACAAAAACTTATGTAAAACTTATATCAAACATTAACCTAAAGGCCTTCTTTTATAGATACAAGAAGCCTTGTACAATAAGCTACGTATCAACTATTCTAGGTAAAGATAAACATAGAAAATACATTGTCGTTTCTATCCTTACTAGAAGTATTCTAGAATATAATAAACGTGTAGATTATATCTTCCATCAGTGCTTGTCTTCAATGTGTCAACGCTTGACTTTAACTTGTCAACGCTTGAGCTGTCAGCGCTTGCTTTGCTCTTGTCAACGCTTGAATTGTTCTTGTCAGCGCTCAAGTGATTCTGGCCTTAATTTATTCCCAACAAAATTTACATACTTATCAAATAAGGCCTTAGTTGGGATTTCATCACCTAGCTATTGTATTCGAATCCAAAACAAAAATAAAAGGCAAAATAGATAAATACTAATAAGAAGTTTGAACTCGATTTATACAAAATATAAGGTGGGTATAAGGCGACGTGCTATAAAAGGCCGTCTAAGGAAAAAGGTTTTTAAGTGCTTTGTGCCACCTCGTTTCCCCGCTTGCTTGTGCGTATATTGAGAGGGACAACCTATTATTGGTTTGCCGACTCAAGTAGTAATAAATCTTATTTTTGTTGTTTACTTATTGAACCTCGAGACGTTTAGGTTTTCACCTATCATTTCAAAGTCGACCGAGGGTAATTTACTTCCATAGTAGTTATCCTTATTCCTTGTTTTTTTATCGATCATTATTGATTGAGCAATACCAAAAAAATAAATACCAAAAATAATATTCTTCTTGTCTAATTTCTTTTCTTCAATCCTCTAAATTCTCGTCTTTGTAGTGTATGCAATTACGTTCTTCTCGTCTTGTGATTGATTTTAATAGGCTTGAAAATATTCCTCGTAGAAATAGAAATCGTCAACAACGAATAGTGGAACCCGAGCTTCCACCTATTGTTATAGAGATGGCCGATAACCGAACAATGGAGGAATTGCTCCGTGCACCCACCGAAGGGTATGGGGAAACAATCGTTGTGCCGGCTATTTTGGCGGATCATTTTGAGATTAAGACGGGTCTCTTATCGCTCATTCGTGTCGACCAATTTCGTGGCAATGAGACCGATAGCCCGCATTCTCACATACAGAATTTTAATCGAATTACCTCGACTCTCAAGTTTAGAGATGTGCCTAATGACGTGATTAAGCTCATGCTTTTTCCGTACTCTCTCGAGGGTAATGCTAAGCTTTGGTATGAGAAAGAACCACCGGGTTCGATCTTAACATGGGATGATTTAGTGTCTAAATTCATGAATTATTTCTTTCCACCATCTAAGACAACACACTTTAAGAACGAGATCACTAGATTTGAACAAAAAGTGCATGAATCGTTTGGGGTTGCTTGGGAAAGATTTAAAGATTTGTTGAGACAATGTCCACACCACGGTTTCTCGGAATTGCATCAAATTAATACTTTCTATAATGGGCTAAATATGATTGAACAAGATTCTTTAAATGCCGCCGCGGGTGGTAATCTTTTAAGAAAAACTCCGAGAGACGCGTGGAGAATAATTGAGGATAAGTCTAGAGCACAATATTCACGAAACACACCAGTTGTTTCCAATGTGAATTCATCTAATCCCGAGATTGCTAGATTGGACTCTAAGATTGATAGTGGATTTGCGACTTTGTTGAGTGAGATTAGGAAGAATCCTCATGGATCCATTAATATGGTTGAAAATATTTGTGTATCATGTGGTGGAGCACATCCTAATTATGCTTGTTTAAACACAGGGTTTGATCAAGCTAATGCTTTTGCCGCGAAGGGAACTTGTGGCTCCAACGGTCAAGTTCCTCGTCAAAATCATGTTGCTCCACCGGGTTTTCCACCGGTTCAAAATAGGTACAACAATGGAAACAATGGGAATAATTTTAACCGTGGTAACCAAGGGAATTTTAATCAAGGAAATGGGTTTAATGCTAATCAAAACAATCAAGGTTTTCAAAGCAATAATCAAAATGATTTGTCAAGCTACATTAAAACGAATGAGGAAAATTTGAAAGCTTTTCAAAATAACATTCAAGGACAAATGGCAACTTTGAAAAATGAGTTTCAAAATACGATTAAAGGGAAAAATAATAAGATTGGGCTTAATCAACAAAGACTTGAACAAAACCAAAACCGTTTTTAGCAAAGATTAGAGCAAAGTCAAAATCGTATGCAACAAAGTTTGGAACAAGGTCAAAATAAATTACTCTCGATGTTTGAATCTTTTATGTCCAAACCTTCCTCGTCTTCGGGTGGTTTACCTAGAAACACCATTCCAAACCCGAAGGGTGAGATGAAAGCCATAACCACACGTAGTGGGAAAGCGTTAGACGGACCTTTGCTTCCACGTGTGAGTACCTCTCCGGTGAGGGAAGTGGGGCAAGAACCCGAGGTGGTTAAAGAAAAGGAAATACCTATTCCACCAAAGGTAGACCAATTGCCTATTCCGGAACCCGAGCTTCCGAAGACTAAACCCACACTACCCTACCCTTCGAGACTTACCAAAGAGAAGCTCTGCGGAAAGACCAATGCTCAAGTTTCTACGTTTCTTGATGTGTTTAAGAAAATGTATATTAATCTTAGTTTCGCGGATGCATTGCTTAGCATGCCTAAGTTTGCTTCAACAATCAAAAGGTTGATGAACGATAAGGAGAAATTAGTTGAAGTATATACATCCTTAAATGAAACTTGTTCCGCGGTTCTCTCTAAAAGGTTTCCCAAAAAGCTTGGAGACCCCGGTCAATTTTTGATACCATGTGACTTCCCTAATATGGATGAATGCTTAGCATTAGCCGATCTTGGTGCTAGCATTAACTTGATGCCTCTTTCCGTATGGAAAAGGTTATCACTTCCCGAGCTTTCACCTACTAAGATGACTATCGAGCTAGCGGATCGATCTCCTTTCCAAAAGGTATAGCCGAGGACGTATTAGTCAAAGTAGGAAAGCTCATTTTTCCGACGGATTTTGTAATTTGTGATTATCCGGAAAATTCTCGAGTGCCTCTTATTTTGGGAAGACCGTTTTTAAATACGGCTAGTTCTTTAGTTGACATGAGAGAGGGAAAATTGACTTTACGTTTTGATGATGAAAGTATCACTCTTAATGTTGGTAATATCTCGAAGTTTTCTTCCGAAGACGACGAGGAATCAATCAATCAAGTCGATGTGATTGATGTTGCTAGCAAAGAGGTTTCGCAAGATATGCTTGGTTTTTCTGATACTTCTAAAAGTGGCAATCCTACTTCATCGAATCCTATTATCTCTTCGGCTAAGCCTCCACTCACTCCATTTGAGGGAGGTGACTTCGTTCTTGAAGAGCTTGAGAATAATGGTTATTCAAAAATCGAAAAGGAAATTGATGATTACCTTAGCACACCATTTGATCCTAGTGAGTTTGATTGTGAGAATTTTGATCCCGAGGGAGATATTGCGTTGATTGAAAAATTGTTGAATTTGGATCCTTTTGAATCACCACCTATGGAACTAAAAGTTGTGAATGAAAATGAGACTAAAGTGAAAACATCTATTGAGGAAGCACCCGAATTAGAACTTAAGGAATTACCCACTCATTTGGAGTATGCTTTTCTTGAGGGAACGGATAAGTTACCGGTGATTATTGCTAAGGGATTAAAGGAAAATGAAAAGGATGAGCTTATTAAAGTGCTTAAGAAACATAAACGGGCCATTGCATGGAAAATCTCCGACATTAAGGGTATAGATCCCAAATTTTGTACTCATAAAATTCTAATGGAGGATGATTATAAACCCGCTATCCAAAATCAAAGAAGGGTCAATCCAAAGATTCATGAGGTGATCAAAAAGGAAGTCACTAAGCTTCTAGACGCCGGAATGATCTACCCTATCTCGGATAGTCCATGGGTTAGCCCTGTGCATTGTGTTCCAAAGAAAGGAGGAATGACGGTTGTTACTAATGAGGATAATGAATTGATTCCTACTAGACTTGTGACCGGTTGGCGTGTTTGTATTGATTATAGGAAACTTAATGATGCCACTAGGAAGGATCATTTTCCATTACCTTTTATGGATCAAATGTTAGAGAGACTAGCGGGGAATGAATTCTATTGCTTTTTGGATGGATTTTCCGGCTATTTCCAAATCCTCATTGACCCTCGTGATCAAGAAAAGACCACATTCACTTGTCCTTATGGAACATTTGCCTATCGTCGCATGCCTTTTGGACTATGCAATGCTCCGGGGACGTTCCAAAGGTGCATGATGGCCATTTTCCATGATATGATCGAGAAAACCATGGAAGTCTTCATGGATGACTTTTCGGTTTTTGGGGAATCTTTCACTTCATGTCTCTCTAACCTTGAAAGAATGTTGCAACGTTGTGAGGAAACTAATCTTGTTCTTAATTATGAGAAATGTCACTTCATGTGCAAAGAGGGAATTGTGTTAGGACATAAGATCTCTAAGGCCGGTATTGAGGTTGATAGGGCTAAAATCGACGTGATTGCCAAATTGCCTCCACCTACCACCGTTAAGGGAGTAAGGAGTTTTCTCGGCCATGCCGGCTTCTATCGTCGTTTTATACAAGACTTCTCTAAGATAGCTCGGCCTATGACCCATCTTTTGGAAAAAGAGACTCCTTTCATCTTTTCGGATGAGTGTATTCAAGCCTTTGAGATGCTTAAAAAGAAGTTAACCGAATCTCCAATCTTAGTTGCCCCGGATTGGGATCTACCTTTTGAAATTATGTGTGATGCTAGTGATTATGCGGTAGGTGCGGTTTTGGGGCAACGTAAGTCAAAACATTTCTTGCCTATACACTATGCAAGTAAGACTATGACGGATGCTCAAACAAAGTACACTACAACGGAAAAGGAGTTACTTGCCGTTGTGTATGCTTTTGAAAAGTTTAGACCATATCTCGTCTTGTCTCAAACCATAGTGTATACGGACCACTCGGCTATCAAATATCTTATTAATAAACAAGATGCTAAGTCGAGGTTGCTCCGGTGGATTCTCCTCCTTCAAGAATTTAATGTCAAAATTCTAGACAAAAAAGGAGCCGAGAATCTCGCGGCCGATCATTTATCTCGACTTGAGAATCCTCACCAAAGCGATCGAGAGAACAAGTAAATCAATGAAACATTTCCTCTCGAGACGCTTGGTATGATTGCTTTTCGTGGTGATGATAGTACCCCATGGTTTGCGGACATCACAAATTACCATGCGGGGAAGTTTGTGATCAAGGGTATGTCGTCTCAACAAAAACAAAAGTTTTTCAAGGATATTTCCTATTACTTTTGGGACGACCCCTATTTGTTTCGTGTGTGCGTGGATCAAGTGATTCGTAGGTGCGTGTTTGGCAAAGAAACTCAAGATATCCTTAAATCTTGTCATGAGGGACCCACCGAGGGACATCATGGTGCTAACGCCACCGCGAAGAAAGTCTTTGATGCCGGCTTCTTTTGGCCTTCCATATATCGTGATGCCCAAGACTTGATCAAGACTTGTGATGCTTGTCAACGTCAAGGAAAGAACTTACAAAGGGATGAAATGCCTCAAAACATTATCCAAGTTTGTGAAATCTTTGACATGTGGGGGATCGATTTTATGGGGCCGTTTCCATCTTAGAAAGGAAATAAATACATTCTCGTAGCCATGGACTATTTGTCTAAATGGGTCGAAGCTAAGGCTTTGCCCACGAATGATGCTCGAGTTGTGGTGAACTTTTTGAAACAACTCTTTGCTAGGTTTGGAACTCCGCGGGCTATTATAAGTGATCGTGGGACCCATTTTTGTAATGAACAATTTGAAAAAGTTCTAAAGAAATATGGTGTCACTCATCGACTTTCTACGGCTTATCACCCTCAAACGAGTGGTCAAGTGGAGGTTTCAAACCGAGCTCTTAAAAGGATTTTGGAGCGTTCTATTGGAGAAAATCGCACTTCATGGTCGGATAAATTGGACGATGCATTGTGGGCTTTCCGTACGGCTTACAATACGCCAATTGGTTGTACACCATTTAGGTTGGTCTACGGAAAAGCATGCCACTTGCCAATTGAACTCGAACATAAGGCGTATTGGGCTCTTAAGCATTGTAACTTTGATTTGAGGACCGCGGGTGATCATTGCAAGGTTCAATTGAATGAACTAAGTGAATTAAGGGATCAAGCTTATGAAAATTCTTTGATTTATAAAGAGAAGACTAAGAGGATTCATGACTCTAAGATCAAAAACCGCATTTTCAATGTTGGTGATCAAGTCCTCTTATTCAACTCTAGACTCAAGATTTTCTCGGGAAAGCTTAAATCCCGTTGGTCCGGACCATTCACCATTGCACAAGTTTTCCCTTATGGCACCGTTGAGCTAGCTCAAAAAGACGGGCCTAACTTTAAGGTGAATGGTCATCGTGTGAAACACTACTTTGGAGGGGACATACCTACGGAGGTTGTCCCGGATCTTCAAACTTTCCCTAAGGACCAATGAATGCGGGGATCGAGTCGAGCTCATGACTCGGTGAACAAAAACGAGGTGCCTTGTGGAGGAGTCCCATACATTCTATCTTCTTTCTATTTTCTAACACTAATAAGGCTTGATCTTTCAAGCTCGTGCTCGTGTTTTGTTGTGTTGTGATCTTAGGTATGACCCTAATATTTGAAGACTCACGTGTTCGGTTTTTGCCGGTCCACTTGATCTTCCATTCTTTGAATGCCAAAAAGGGGCACACTTTCTTACCCTTGATTTTTATCGACTAACGTTTATCTTGAGGCATAATTAATAAACGGCTTATAGATTTGCGTGCTCTTTCCATGCTAGGAATTTGCATTAGACTCTTCGTGTCTTAGCAAGGGGGTGTTACTCTTGAGCTAAGAAACATTGAGGATAATGTTTGGTTTTAGCAGGGGAGTCAATCGATATAATCGCTTGCTATTGCTTTTGTCGTGTCCAAACGTATTGTTTTTCTCATTTTTCATAAAAATTTTAAATTTTTAGTGTTAAGTTTTAATAAATAAAATAAGTGCTTTTGACACGAATGTAGGCTTTCCGTTTGTGAAAATAAGAATAGTTTTTGACTCGACTCGGTTTTTAACCTTCGCTTTTCCTTAACGTATTTGAATTAAGTTTTGCTAGGCTTTTATATAGGGAGCTTTAGAACGCGAAAGTCTTAATTCATACGAGTTAAGAACAAGAACTTTTCGCAAGCTCCTATAATTGATCCTAGAAAGTCGTCTATCAAGGGAACTTTAAAACGTAAATTCTAAAACTTGCAAGAGTATAAGAAGATGCAAGATCCTATAGATGACTTGAAAACCCAAAACTTTGATTTAATAGGCTAAGTATCCATTGATTTCACATTGTTGAAATTTTACAATATGGAGAACAAGAGATGATAGAGCCAATTATAAGTTTGGTATTCTCTCGGGAATGTATGTAAGTTAATTATAAGCCTATTCTCCCATCTCTTGCTAATAAATTTATCTGCAATAAATAAGGTTGAACGATTTGAAAAGTTACTTAGCTTCTAGCCCAAGATCGTTTAAAAGTTGCTCGGTATGGATTAGAGTTCATAACCAAGGCATAACTTATTGAAGCGGGATGCGAAGATTGGCGAGTCCAAAAAGGTCCTAACAAGACATGAGGGCTATATTTTATTGCTAAAGATCTCAAGTGATGTGAAGAATCATTTATCAAAAATCAATATGAAGGATCGATACACACGACGAAAAGCAAATACTCCCCAAAAGTCATGGAGAAGTCTATCCAAAAAGACCATAACAAGGTATGAGGATAAATAAAGCCAAGTCCAAAAAGGAGGCGGATCGTTGTATATCAAAATCCCAAATAAAGATTGGAGAAAAACGAAGAAGTCGTTGTCCAAGTATGAATCTCTCAAAACTTCAAGTGAAGAAATTCCTGACTGAAGAGAAGACCATTATTTCATGAACGTCTCTCAAGGTTTGAAGTATAAAGTCACTGCCAAATATCGGTCCGAGAAAGGTCTCAAATCGCGAAGCAAGTTATACCGAGATATGAACTTTATGAAGTCCCGAGAAGCAGTTTTAAAAGATGTTGTCCTTTAGCTAACTATTGATTAAACCGTTCACTTTATTTTCGGCCTAATAAATTATCGGAATAAGTCAACAATGCATCCTCGTGATCATTCAAGACAACAATAAAATAAAAGAGATACACCTAGGAATAAGGGAGTCTAAGTGAATAATTGGCCCACATGAGTTCGTGTTAGTTTGCTAACTTATAATAACAATGATCTTGTTTTTGCACTTGGCATAGAAAAGTGAAAAGTCGAGGACGATGAATCTATTTGAGTTTTATGATCCTTAAAGTTATTTGTCAATAATGAAAGCAATACATTATGTCTTTGCAAGTCAAAATTTAAATAATGGTGTAGTTAGAGTTTAATTTTATCATTGCGTGAGGACACGACAATTGCTTAGCAAGGGGGAGTTTGATATGAGCTCAAATAGTCATATCAATAGTATCTTAAAACAATGAAATTATGCATGAAATGTATCAAAAATGCCTTGTATATGTTGTTTTGTTGTTTTCATGTGTGTAGGTACCAAGATCACGAGAACCGGTGAAATCGACACGAGATTGAAGAAAAAGATCGAGGAAGCCAAAATCGAGTTCAATTTAGAGGATTTAATATTTTGGTCAAGTGGGTCCCACACTGGGGTAAATGGGCTCAAAAGCCCATTTATGATTCAAGTTTATAATATGAGGTTTTTGATAGTCCATTTGAAGCCCAAAATAAGGGAATTTGTATACACGGATGGTTATTATCAGATTTTGGCCCAAGCCCAAGATGAGTTTAAATAACGGATGGAAGCTTGGCCCATATTCAAGCCCAATGTTTATTTACCAAAATATGAAAGGAACAAGAGAATTGGGCTTAGGGTTTTGTTTGTATAGACGATTGATATAACTCACATTTTCAGTCAAACGTGTATACACGTTACACTTTTCACTTCACCAAAAGTCAATAAATAACCGTTCCTCTCATCTACTCATTCTCATTCATTAAATAAATCCACACGTGTTTTATCCCATTCGTTTATCCTCTCACCCACTTTCTCTCATATAATAAATAAATCCAATCGTTACATTCTATGTTACACCATCTTCTTCACTCCATCTCCCAAATAACCAGTAACATTCACTATTCACAAAAAACCCTAATTACCCAAAAAGTCAATTAATATTGGGGGTTTTGATCTCACGTTCTATTCACGTGTGGGGGAATTAATTCCCCCAATTTATAGGAAGAGACGAATGGAGAGGCTTGGCTACGTGGCTGTTTGTCATTGGAGATGACACCTCAATCCCCACAATCAACCAATCAAAGGGCTAGAAACTAACACAACTAGCACACACGGATGCCACATTGGCAATCCGTGTGCTAGTGTGTGATTCTCAACCATCCGATTCAAGCTAATCATGAGAGAGAAAAGAAAATGATGATCTAATGGCCAAAATTGAGAAGGAATCTACCCAAGAATATTCGGATATTCTCCTCAGCAAAGCCCTTGGGATGGCTATAAAAACCTTCTTTTCTATTGTAATTATCATCCTTTCTTTTACTTTAAAGTTACTCTGTAGAAATAGTTGTAGGGATTAAATCTTGTATTTCCTTTTTATCTAGCTTTGTATTATTTCTGGAAAATTAATGAAAGATCATTTGATTTAATTTAATTCGTGTCTTGTCCTTTTTACTGCTTAAATTGATTTTACGAATTAATTCTTATAACTATTTTACAATGATAATGTTTGTTATGTTAAATATAAGCTAATCAATAGCTTAGATTTAATATAAAAAGTAAAGTATTAGATTAAAACTTATCCCCATTGGATAAGTGAAAAGCATACTGGAGGTGTTTTTGGTTCGGATAATTAAGGTGATTCGAAGGAGAATGGTGTAGATTGGTGGTTAAGGTGGTGTAGAACCGGTTCATTAGGTTGCTCAGCGCAATCCTACTGCTCAAAGGAGATCTTCAATAGGTTCTACTTTCTCACTTTTGAATATTAAGTTTTGTTAATTTGTTTAGTGTAATGTATGAATCTGGGTTGTTATAGTCTGAATAATTAAGCTAGTATGTTGTTATTTGATTGATATGCATTTTTTTTGTTTATCTGAAGTTTCTCTTGGTTTATTTGACTGAGTGATTGTCAAAATGTTAAGTATGTGAACTGCTTAAGACTCTTTGTTTAACTGCTTAGCTTAAACTGTTATTTCTTATTAAGAGTATGATTTTAACTGATTTTATAGCAATAATATTTGGAATCGGAAGAGTTAAGCTTTTACTGTCTTGAAAAAAAACTTTGATATGGCGAATCTGCTTTGCTTATGAGTCATTCTGTTTAATTGGTTAGTGGTTTCTACTGATCTGTTCATTTAGATAAAGCTTGATCTAAGTTTTTGCTGATAAAGACTGTTTTAATATTTGATGTACTTGTTTACTCTATTTTCCTGCATATTTGTTGGTTTTGATAGCTTAAGTTATCTAGACCTACTTAATTGATTTACTGATTCTGATTTTTGGATAAAACTCGCTGTTATAGATTGCAATTTGAAGGTTTAAGTCTTGTTCATCTAAATGATTTTTGATAATGTTTTGAATTTGATAAAGCTTTTAGTTCCTAAATGTCTTGTTCAACTTAACGGTTTCGTCTGCTTCAGTTCTTTATAGAAGTAACTGAAATATTTGAGTTATAGAGCTGCTAGATTTAGGATCTGATGATGTTCATAACGTGTGTGTTTTTGCTTGATGTGCTTTATCAGTTAATGAACATGTTGAGTTTGATTCAGCTTGTTTATTCTTAAATTGTTTTGTTGAATTTATTTTGGTTAACTGAATAGTAATCAGCTTATCAGATCCATAAATCTGATAAGCTCATAAGCTGTTTCCTGACAGCTTTAATAAAAATAAGCTTTCAAAAGTCTCTCCTGAGACTCCTTTTCATCATCTGTAAAAAAGAAATAATTCACAAAAATTCGTCACATTTGGGAATCGAACTCGAGACCCATTGGTTATTTGTCATGCGTGATAACCATCTGGGCTAACTGGCCTTTTTAGTTTTCTTACTTACAGTTTAATTATTATTATATAGTTGTAACTGGGCAACATTTGTTTGAATGTTTGTTTGTTTAACTAACGTTTTTTTATATAACTTTTCATTAATATTTTAATAAAGTAAATTTTGAAATTTTAAATAATAAGCAGTTTAAAATTAAAATTAAAAAAAAATGTTTTTATTAATTTTAAAAGTTTAGTTAATTTTTAATTAATTAGATTTTTATAATATTAGAATTAAATAAAAATAGTTTTTAAATAGATTTGTTTTAAAGTAATTTTTAATAAAGTAAATTAGTTTTGAAAAGCTTAATTAGATTTTTAAATAGCTTAAAAGTTATTAAATAGATTTATTTTATAGTTTTTTTTTAAATAGATTAAATTTTAAATAGTGTTAATTTTTTAAGTAAGTAATTGTTTTAGATTTAACTATGGCGGGGTTTAGGATTCATGCACTTTAGGCTTATTTTTAATAGTTTAATATTGGTAGATTTTAATTTGAGTTTAAAAACCGAAAACCAATTCAAATCGATTGTCCAAATCAAAGCAAAACGTTTCAAATTCATAAGATCTTCGTGTACAACGAACTTGAGTCACCAACGTGTTTAATTGAATTCGTCATTGGTAATATTAGTCTATTACTTTTCCCTATAGGTAATTTTCTAATTTACCCTATAACGTATCTCAAATTATCACCATATACTATCACGATCACATCAAAAATAAATTTGTCAGAGGTACCATTGATGAAACCCTGTTCACTTATAGGTCCAAGGGTGATGTCATTTTAGTACAGATTTATGTGGATGATATAATTTTTGGTTCAACCAATATTACATTGAGCAAACAATTTGCCAAGCTAATGACCAAAAAGTATGAAATGAGCATGATGGGAGAATTAACTTTTTTCTTGGGTTTTCAAATTAAACAAAATTGAAAAGGAATTTCCATTTGTCAAGAAAAATATGTTAAGGATTTGCTCAAGAAGTATGATATGTCTGATTGTGCATCAGTGAAATGCCCCATGCTTCCTCCCAACAACTTGGGAGCTGATGACTCAGGGGTCTCTGTTAATGAGATCTTATATAGAGGCATGATTGGGTCACTGATGTACCTCACAGCAAGCAGACCAGACATACAATTTGCCACATGTCTCTGTGCTAGGTACCAAGCTAACCCCAAGGAATCCCACCTTGTAGCTGTCAAAAGAATTTTCAGGTACTTAAAAGGATCTCCTACATTGGGTCTCTGGTATCCAAATGGACCAGGCTTCGACCTCAAAGCCTACTCAGACTCTGACTACGTTGGGTGTTGTCTTGATAGAAAGAGCACCTCTGAGAGTTGTCAAATCCTTGGAGGAAAGTTAGTATGCTGTAGTGCCAAGAAACAAAACTCTGTGGCCATGTCATCAGCTGAAGCTGAATACGTAGCGGCCGCTGGTTGCTGTGCTCAAGTTCTCTGGATGAAAAGTCAGCTGGCTGATTATGGGATCACTTATGAAAAGGTTCCCATATTCGATGACAACACAAGTGCTATAGCCATCTCCAATAATTCGGTACTTCATTCCAGAACTAAGCATATTGACATCAGGTATCACTTTATCAGAGACCATATTTTAAAAGGTGATATTGAGCTTCATTTTATACCCACTGAATACCAGCTCGCTGATATATTCACCAAGCCTCTGGCTAAGCCAAGTTTTACTAGGTTGGTTGCTGAGCTGGGTATGCTCAATATTGGAAAACAAATCTGATAAATGATCTCTGTCTCTGGGCATTAAAGGGAATTAAATGCAACGAGGTAGTTACATTCCAATGGGCGTTAATGTATTCACATATTTAATTCAAATGATTATCCTTTATTGTCAACAACTTTCCCACTTTCCAAGGGACAGAAAAATCACATGAAGAGTCAAGGGGTCCCACTTTTCTTAAAAGGTAAACTTTTGCATTAAATGTTTTAATTGAAAAACGGCTAAACCTTTTATCAAAACCCTTGACTCATTTTTCAAACTTCACATTACTCATTACTTTCACAGACACATACTATTCATCTTCTTCACAACGTTCATTTCTTCCATACATCAACAATGACGTCTTCATCAACAAACACATCTTTCACGGTCCTGGTCGCCTCAAACGTAGATTTTTGGATACACGATGGTAAGATTGCCCTGAACAACTGTGTAGATCTCTTGGAACACAACAATTCCCTCTACCATCCATTGTTCTTCTTCCTCAAGAACTCCACTATTTTTGAAGCCATAACCAGAGTACCTTCCACATGCTACCACCAATACTTGAAGGAGTTTTGGTACAACGCCGAAGTTGATCAAACCTCTTCACACATCACCATCAACCTTTCCACACATCTCCAACCTCTCACTTTTGATCTTCACACCTTTGCCAAAGTCATTGGACTTCCAGTCAATGAAGGCATGTCCGTTGTGCCTGCCAGCGCCACAGTGAAGAAGGCTCTGGCTACCCTTCGTCCTCATGACGATAATGATAAACCTTTCACCACCCAAGGTTTCCAGAACAAATCACTGATCAAAGTGAATTACTTTTCACCCATCTGGAGGACGTTGATGCTTTACATTGTGAAATGTCTGGGTGGAAACCAGGGGTCACATGATCAACTTAATGGTGCCCAGCAAGCAATTGCTTACAGCTTAATCTGGGGGCAAGATATAGGGATCGCTCACATACTTTACTCTAACCTCATTGCTAAGCTGGAAAACAAAGGGAAGAAGAATCGACTGGCCACCATCTGCTACACAAGATATCTCTCTCTTCTCTTAGAATATATGATGGGTGAAGTCTACACAAATGATGAACTTCTCTCCTTCTCTCCTTATCATATCACTGCTGCCTCACTAAAGACTCCCTTGGAGGATGAAGTGCCTCTCAGCAGGCACATGATGCAGGTTGCTTGGCTACTCGTTGCTGATGGAGAGCCCTTGATCCCTCACAATAAGGTGAATGCTGAAAGACTAACTGACAAGTCTCTGTCCAAGACCTTTGTGCAGTCCTCTTCTCAGCCCAAGGTGCCTAAGGACAAGAAGAAGAAGAGGAAAGACATCCCCGTTTCCTCTGAAACCCTTCTGTTAATCCTTCCAAGACAAAGAAGACCAAGACGAACCCATCCCCTTCTCTGGATGATGTGGTTGAAGAGCCCGCCGCTGACAAACAACCTGAGTCTAGCGTCTCCAGTCAGTAGATAAGACTAAGAACCTTCTCAACGCTGATATCTCTCAGGTATTAGTTTGCCATTTTATTCTCTTGGAGGTTCACATACAATCACTCTCAACATTTTGTAGGAGAGAGTAATGAAGTCTTAGGGTTTGCCTCAACCCATAGACTGTTTGTGTCAGCACCTAGAACTCTTAGGATTATCTGTACACTCTATCTTAACTCAAGGATATGATTCATTTGTGCTCATAACGCACCCCGATGATCCTTCACCCTCTGGACTGTGCTCTTGTCTATAACAACTTGAGCATGCTATAGGTCCCGACCCAGAGTCTCTGCACCTCACATGGTCTCTGGGTCCCCTCATATGAAAAGATTCTCAAAGAATTTATTCTTTTGGAGGGACTGAATAATCACCCTCAGTCTTCCTAGGGGCAGCGATAAAAGGCGACCATTACCTTCAAATATGTCACAACTAAAAGAGTCCCAAAGAATTTATTCTTTTGGGGGGACTGAATAATCACCCTCAGTCTTCCTAGGGGCAGCGATAAATGGCGACCTTTAACTTCCATGTATTCACAATTAAAAGAGTCCCAAGGAGCAATCCTTCAGGGGGAGCTGGATAATCACACCCAGCTATCCTAGGGGCAGCGAACGACGACCATTCACCACATAATTTTCACAAATCAAAAAGAGTCCCAAGGAGTAATCCTTATGGGGGGAGCTGGATAATCACACACAGCTATCCTAGGGGCAGCGAATAGCGACCCTTCAACATATCTGTTTCACACTTAAAAGAGTCCCAAGGAGAAATCCTTAGGGGGGGGGGGGCTGGATAATCACACCCAGCTTTCCTAGGGGCAGCGAATGGCGATCTATAACTTCATATTTTTTCACATTGGTTACTAACAAATGTCATAACAGGCTCATAATCTTCATGAAGAACAACAAAATGATGATGCCTATTCCATTGCTGGTGATGAAAATGCTGAAGCCCCCCACATAGATCTGGATGCCATGTCAGACATTGATTCCTTGCCAGAGGATGAGGTCTTCATTATTGAAGATGACTTGACCATTTTAGACTATGCTGATATGGATGCTGATGATGACCAAGTTACATCAGACTTAAAACCCATCTCCTTCCCATCAATGACAAATGTGCAAGAACTAGCTGCAAAGCAGCTATTGGACCAGAGGCTCTGTACACCAACCCTAGTTCCCTTCCCAAGTTTACCAAATGTCATGGAACTAGGGGCGATGCAACACTTAGAACATTTACAAAACCTCAAGTCTATCCATGTTCCTCGAATGAAAGATGTTCAGGAACTCGCCGGTGAGGATCTCTGGGTGAAGAAGGGTGACATCAGTAAAACCAAGCCTAAAGTCACAAATGATGTCATCCTCTCTGAATTGAAAACACTCACCCATGCTGCTGAGAAAGTCACCACCACCCTAGAGACTTCACTAAGTTCATCTGTGGAGTCCTCTATGACTGCACTGCTTCCGCAACTGCTGGGAAATTCCTTACAAACTCACCTCCCAGCTGTTCTAGACTAGAGTCTTCAGCAATACATACCATCAGTCCTCACAACAGCTGTCAAAGCAAATGTTGCAGCTATTGCCAAGGCGTCTGAGCCTTCCAGAAAACTTCTTCAGGAGCTCTTACAAGAGGAACTTAAAAAAATCTGCTTATTTGTCCATCAAGAATTTGTTAAGTTCCTCAAACCTGGATCAGGCACAACTACTGCTGGCGCTATGCCTAAAGGGGAGAATTCAGCAACCTCCACCTCTGAAGAAGAAGCAGACACTGCTCAGCCTAAGGGGGAGAAATCTATTAAACAACCAGCACCTTCAACAGTGATCCCAACACCAAAACCCATCAGATCCTTCAACCCCATCACTGAGTTAGCAAAGGAAAAGGGTAAAGGAATTGCCATTGAGGTACCTGAAATAACCCTGCACTCCCTCCAAGAAGAAGGTGGATCCACAACCAAGCACTCTAAGCACTCTGACTTGAACAAATTTAAGAGCACTGATGAACCACCACTTACCCCAGAGCAGGCAAAGGCTCAAATATTGGAACACCAAAGGCTAGCAAACATTAGAGCAGCTGAACTCAAGAGCAAAGAATCTCTGAACAAACTCTCTCCTGCTGTAAAGGAAGCTCAGCTGGTTAAGCTCAAAGAACTGGAAGTTAAAAGGAGCAACCTTCAAAAGGAATATGAAATAATTATGGACCAAAGAGATGAGCCAGGTCAAATCAACAAATATGCATGCTACACTGACAAAGACAAAAGAGTGGTGATGACCCTTTACAGAGAAAACCAACTAACCAACTACGAAGTCTTCAGTGACTTTAAACTCAGAGATCTGGGCCTCTCTGAATGGTTAGAAATGTTGTCTCTTCTCCAAAAGAAGACTGGGCCTGGTGCTGCCCAAATGATGAAAAACATTCAAGCTAAGCTGAATTGGGTAAGAGACACTGCGAAGAAACAGAAGGTACCTCTGCCTCCTTAACTTTCACAACAACAACCTTCTCAAGGAAAAAGGAAAATAAAAACCCAAATGGGGCCTCTGGTGAAAAAATTGGTCACTGAGAATATTGTTGTAGATGGGATGCACAAAAGCCTGGTACTGCCCAAAGAGATCACTAAACCAGTAGGGGGCCAAGTATACTCAAAACCAGAGACTGGTATGGTCTTCATGAATGGTAATTGTGAGTATTGCTTTCAGCGGATAAATGAACTGCATCTGGCGTCAACCATCCAACTCATCAGACTCAAACAGGGCATCCTAAGGAATTGCAAATTAGCTGAGGATTTTGAGTTTGAAGTTGAACTGGTCATCACTCTAGGCGTGACAAAGTTGAAGCCCATAGAATCTGTGATCAAGGCCTCGATCGCTAAAGAACCTTTTATTTTTTGTTTATGTTTACACCACTGGGTGTTCTTGTAATAGACTAGGTTCTTTATGCTTAATAAAACTCTGAGATATGTTTGTTAAATTATGTGTAAGAAGAAGCTATGTACTCACTTACAATAATTTTAGACTTAGTATAATTTATAAACAAATAGGGGGAGATTATTGGGCCAATGAAAGTTTTAACTATGGCCCAGTCTAGATGTTTAATTAGACTAAGTGTTACTGATCGCTGAAGAGGACCAGCGACAGAGACCAGACCAGTGGAAGGCAAAGCCTCAGCTGGCACACCAGGAACATTCAAGTCAAAGACAATGTCAGAGAAGTCGAAGACAATCTGAAGTCATACTCACCAGCGATTATGGATAGCTGGGATGTAGAAGGAATGTGCTGGTGTTCAAGGATCTCTGAGTTGACAACACTCATAGATCACTTAAGAACCCTAGAAGTCTGAGACAAGCAAAGCTTGTCCAATCCTTTATAGTTTAGGCGGGAGAATCTACCAAGTGTTTTGAGCGGGACAAAACAAGAGATTCAAGATAAAGCCTAGTACGACCTAGTGGGACAAAAGGTGAACAGTTGGTAGAACTGTTCACCTACATTTGTTTAAAGGTATGTCTCGATTTGGACATGCATTTAATACGTTGTACTCTTCCATTCAGAAGGTGACACATATCAACTACTCCTACTAAGGAAACAACCTCGTACCACTATAAATAGGAGTAAGAAAGGAGAATTAAACCAACGCTTGTGCTTGGATAAATTATCTAAGTTATTTCTCACTTTGGAACCGCTGAGCCCTCAGCTGTCTACTAGCGTGTCATTGGTTCCCTTGTAAACTTGAGTCTCGAATCTAGTTTACTTGTTCTAGGGTTCATTTCTTGTTGTCATTCAACGAGTGTATTCATAGCACTTTGTAATACTTTGTTTATAACAGTTAATAAAGCATTACGCGTTTGAAAAGAATTTCATTGTGTTTTCGTGGTTATAAGAGTTATAGTTTCAACAGTTGTCATATTAAGGGACTTTCAGTAAACATGAAGATGAACAATCTGTAAGCTCCTATGTATTAAAGATGAAGGGATTCATAGAGAATATAGAATGTCTTGGTCATCCCATGTCACTAAAACTTGTGATGATTCTAAATTTAGTCTCACTCAACAAAGACTATGGCAGGTTCGTGCAGGATTACAATATGCATGACATGGGGAAGACTATACCTGAGCTGCATGCCATGCTCAACTTACTTGAAACGACATTACCTAATAATGGGGCTTCACCTGCTCTTCATGTAATTAAATCAGGAAATATCAAAAGTCCTAATAAGGTAAAACCGTTTAATGCTACGAATGGGACAATCATGATAAAGGGAAAAAAGTTGCAAACTTCACTCCTAGAAACAAGATTCCTCCTCCACCTAAGAAATAAAATCATGTTAAGGACGCCGTTTGTCACAGTGCGGTGATACATGCCATTGGAGAAGGGATGTCCAGAGTATCTCGATGAGTTGTAGAAGAAAAAGCAGTTATCTCATGAAGTTAACACTTCATGTATGTTCAATATAGAACTCTATAATTTTCATAATTAATCTTGGGTTTATGACACTGGTTGTGGTACTCACATCTATAATACTACTCACAAACTAAGAGGAATTAGGAAATTGAAGCCAGGAACTTCGAATCTATGCTTGGGCAATGGTTACCGTGCAATTGTTGAAGCTATTGGTGATTTTCATTTATGTCTCCCAAGTGGATTAGTGATTGTTTTGAATAATTGTCATTATGAACCTTCTATTACTAGAGGGATTATTTTATTTTTCCATTTGTACGACGACGGTTTTATTAATCGTTTTGAGAATAATACAATTTCAGTTTCTAAAGATAATATGTTTTATTTTCGTGCTATTCCACATGACGGAATTTATGAAATTGATATGGCCGACTTTAATACAAATGATAGTTCTATATATGCTATAAGTAAAAAAAGGACCAAGTCTAACTTGGACCGTACACTTTTATAACATCGTCAACTTGGTCACATAAGCAAAAAACGCATTAAGTAGTTGTAACAAAATGGATTGCGTACGTCAAATAGTGATGATTCTTTTAATAAATGTGTTTCTTGTCTATCTGGAAAGATGACTGATGAGACTGCTTTTATACATAGTCTCATCGTCCAATTAGGGCTTAAAATGCATTAAATATCATCAAAATACCCAAATATATGCTTGTGTTTGTTGCTTGTGTATTTTAGGTACGAATATTGAGAAAATGACAAAAGATCACAAGAATCAATCAAAAACGAACACGGGAAACGAAGCCGCACGATGAACCAAGCCCTAATGAAGAACTTTCCAAAGAAAACCCTTGAAGATTTGAAGAATTATGAAGATTGGTCCTCCAAGTTTGAAGAATTGACACTTTATACCCTTGTATCTTCATAATTACAAGTTTGGTCCCTAAAGTTTGTCAAAATTACAAAAAGGACCGTTAACTTTGAAGAATTGGCAAATTTAGTCCCTCTACAAAAATAAATTGTCAATAATGGTCCTCCAAGAAGTCAACAAACAAGTCAAAGCCTTTAAGTATGAAGACATGTCAAGAATAGCCCTTGAATATTGAAGAATTTACATGTTTAGTCCTTGATTCAAGCTTATAAAGTTTTTGTGCCAAAAATGTCAAATGCCCAAAAGTTGTCATGTGTTATTTAGGTGTTGATAGCCATTTAAAACAACTTGAACAAAGAATGAAACATAAGGGGTCAAACCTGCCAGACAACCAAACTCCATCCACCCACTCACAAGCTGCCACATCACCAACCTTAAACCCTCCACCAATCAGACACCTCCCCTTCACCACGTCACCCTCCACTCACTTTGAAAACTGATTTAATTAATTACTTAAACTTTTCCCACCCAAACACTTAATTTAAAATCGATTAACCCCAATTTGGATTAAACCTGCTCTAAACACCACTTAAACCCTAAAAATTTCCAGGCATAATTAACTTGAAATCAAAGGGGTTTTGTTTCTTCTTTTCCAGATTGATGATTAAGCTTTTTGTCACCACAACCCACTCCCCAAACCAACACAAGACACACCCATGTGTCTTGTGGGACCCTCCCCTGCCCCGTCCCTTTCCCTCAAAACCCTAAAACAGACAAAACCAATGGTTGGATGTTACTACTTGGACCCCAAGGACAAATGGACGCTCCTGATCATTCATAACAGCTGGCTACTTCACATGAGAGCTTATTGACCAAGATTCCAGTCAAAGAACAAGGGCATTTTTGGATTTTCAGGACTATTAGGGTTTAGGGTTTAATTTCTTGTAATATTTTATTCAAGCTTCTACACCCTTCTACTAGCTAGTATAAATGAGACGTATGTGTCTCATTTTAGTTGTTCTTTCTTTTATCCTTTGTCACTTCCATGTAAAGCCATTTTTTTAATGAATGAAAAATGGTGTTGAGATGTTGATGAGAAACAAAGATCCACTCTTACTTTCTGCTTATTGATTGTGTCTTACTTTACTGCTTGTTTACGTTTTTTTAAGTCTTTTCTAAAAATTCAGTTTTGTTTTCAAAAGTTTCTGAAACTTTGATTTCTTTTGGAGAAATCTTGTTTCAAAGTTGGTTTACCAGTGCTATTAAGGGATTGTTTAAGTGTGTTTAAAGAAGTTTATTTAAAAAGATTTTGAAAAGATTTGAAAGGATTTATAAAAAAATCAGATTATTGTATATTGCTTGTTTTTCATTTTCTCTTAGCAGGATTGTTGAAAGGCTTGTTGTTCAAGGTTCTGCATAGGCCCCAGCCTATAGGAGGTGGCTAAGCTGCCACTAAGGGACCTGGATGTAGGTCCCTTAAGGTAGAATCCTTGTTGTATTTCTCATTTTTCAGTTAAGTGTTGATTTTGCTTGAATTGTATGCAAGGTGTTTAAGTGTTGTTCAGTTGGTTTGTTATGCTGTTGAGCGTTTTTATGCATGTTAGAACTAGTTTGATTCAGTTTGGATAGGTTTTAAATAGACTTGCTTTGTAAATTTTCATTTTCAGTCATACAAAGGGGTGTTTGGGATAAGAGTTTAGCTAGGATTTGAGATAAAAATCTGGGTTAAAACTTGTTTAAAAATACTTCTAGGTGGTTTGTTATGTGTTATGTGCACTTGGATTTTAGTTTGGGAGGTTTATGAACAAAGTTGCATGATAAAATTGGTCAAATAGCAAAAATCAGGTATCTGCCTCATTTTGACTGCATTTGTGTGATTTTGCCATCCAAGTTGCTTAATCTGTTAGATTATAGGGTTATCTAGGATTATTAATCAGATTTATGCTACTTGATTGGATTGTATGCAAGTTTCAAGCCTTTGAATTTCATATTTGTGCATGTGACTTGGTCTATTGTTCATCAGTCAAACTTTTAGCTATATCAGTAACTTGATCTTGCCAATTTGTGCTTGATATTGTGTTTTACTTGCTTGTTTTGTGTATTTTCTTGAATCCTTATACTCAACAGAGTATAAGGGTGCCATATTGTCCATCAACAACACCACAAAATCCAAGTTCAAGTCCTCTTGAACCTTCTCTTCACTTGTGAAGATTTCTATTTGTTCATCAGAAACAAGTATAAACCTGGGCACGATTTTGACTTAAATAGCTTTAATCTTTGACACCTTGGATTGGATTTGTGTTTTTTGTGTTTAGTTAAGATACTGTTTGTGTTTTAAAGTTTAAAAAAAGAAAAAAAAATTAAAAAGTAAAAAGGACGTGGCCAGGACTCGAACCTGCGCCACTCCTCTCACACACAAACGTCTTAACCATTGCGCCCTAGGGACTTTGACTGATAAGTTTCATTTCATTACTTATTTAAGGGCTTTTGGTTTGTAGCTTATTTTAGCTAACAGCTTAATAATAAGCTTTTTCCAGCTTATTCCTTTAAGTTCTTTACTGTTTAGCATTTTTCTTAGATTTGTATTAGGTTTAGGGACTTTTCTGTTTAAAAAGTTTATTTTTCCCTTTATTAATTAATTTTCTAGGATTATTTTAAGTTATAATTTTGAAAAGTCATAAAAAAATAGAAAAAGGTTATTTAAAAATCTGAAAAAATAGTTTTTAGGTTTTTAATTATATTTTTGAGGTTTTTAGCTATTTAAGTTTTCAATTTAGCTTATTTTTGATTTTATTGGATTTTAGGGTTTTTAGCTAACTTTAAAATTTAATGTAAAATTATTAAATAGGTTTCAGAAAATTTGATTGCATTTTTGTCTTAGTTACATTATTTAAGATTTTTGGTAATTTTTTAGAATATTTTAGTAAACTTTGAACGTTTTTGAATATTTTAATATTATTTTATTATTAAAAATTGAAGTTTTATTTTTTTTAGTTTTTACATTTTTCCTAGGTTAAGGACACTTAATTAGGAGTTTTGTCACTTTCCAAATATTTTTAAGACTTTTCAATTAATTTGTAGAATTAATTTAAGATTTAAGTGATTTTAATAGTTTTTAAGTGTTTAAAAATAGTTTAGTTTGGTTTTAAAATTTTTAAAAATACTTTTAGCTTAATTAGGATATTTTTGAGGTTTACAAACTATAAGATCTTGTTGAGGGCTTTTTAATAATTAATAGTGATTTTTAGGGCTTTAATTAGCATTAAAAAGTCATTATCTAATTAATTAAAAGGTTTTAGCAAGTTTGGATTTTGTTGTAAACTCTTAGAATATTATTGGGGATTTTTATAAATTTTTAGGAATTTTTAGGTTTAAATTTTAATTTTTGTACTATTTACGGTTTTACGTGTTCGCCTTTTTCATCTTAGTTTAATTCGTTTTCGTAACCGTCTTTCTCTTCTAATCTCATTTCTTTCTTTCTTCTCAATCATATAATCACAAACATTAATCAATTCATCACACAACGCACTAGCCTCCTCGAGAACGAACTCACTTAGGGTCATTCACACACGGTTTTCCTAAATCGTCGTGCTCACTTGCCCTATTTATTGCTCTTTTCCTAAAGAGTGGTAAAAATTTACAACATCATTTTGGCGCCGCTACCGGGGAGGCGTGTTGTGTTTTGGTTGAACAATTGTTGTTTTTTATATAGCCATAATTAGTATTTGTATTAGTAGCACTCTACTAATACGTATTATTGGTTTTTCGTTTTTTGTGAATACTATTACTATATTGTATACGTAGAACAATAAATTTACAAGTACTCCAAATACGTGAGAAATCACAACCTTGACTTGGGAGGTCATTACCCAATCATTGTATTCGAATCTCAAACCGAAGAAAAAAGGCAAAAATAGATAAATACTTTCGTGAAGCTCGATTTTGAGAAATACAAACTATAAGGTGGGTATAAGGCGGTTGTATTTCACGACCTAAAGGAAAAAGGCTCTTAAGTGCTTCGCGCCGCCTCGTTTCCTCCGCTTGTTTGTGCGTATTTTGATTTTGAAAGCTAATCGAGGGTTTTGCCGCCCAAAGTATTACTAAGTATCATATATATTTTCTTGGTTTCTATTGATTAAACCCTCTTGAACGATTTGGTGTTCCACCATCGTTCTAAAGTCATCGAAGGCGTTCACTTCACGTGTTCGTTTTCATTCCTTGAGGCTTCTTTAATCAAGAGATTTGATTAAGGAGGAGATTTGTAGATTTGTGTCTACTTAATACATTCCAAAAATCCAAAAAAAGTAAAAACAATCAAAAACCACAAAAAAATTGAAAAAGTAAAAACACCAAAAAGAATCTTCTTTGCTCGCCTTCTCGTTGTACGTGACGTTTATGCAAACTCGCTCTAAAGCAAGACGTGCTCGTAAACGAAGAAACAAATCCACCACTCCTTCTAGTGAGGAGTCTCCTATTGACGAACCCATTGTAGTGAAAGAAGCACCCATGGCTAATCGAACTATGATGGAGTTGCTTCAAGCACCCACCGAGGGTTATGGAGAAGCGATTGTGATTCCCGCTATCCTTGCGGAGAATTTTGAGGTTAAGACGGGTTTGTTGTCCATGATTCAAAACAACAAGTTTCGAGGTGACGAAAAGGACAACCCTCATAACCACATTCACTAATTTAATCGTCTCACCGCCACTTGCAAGTTTAAGGACGTCTCAAACGACTCGATTAAGATGATGCTTTTTCCGTATTCCTTAGCGGGGCCCGCAAAAATTTGGTTAGAGAAAGAGCCACCCAATTCTATATTGACGTGGAAGGATCTCGTTTCAAAATTCGTGAACCAATTTTTTCCGCCCTCTAAGACTACGCACTTGAAAAACGAGATTTCAAAGTTTTCACAAGAGTATAATGAGAGTTTTTCAACGGCTTGGAATAGATTTAAGGAAATGTTGCACGAATGTCCTCATCATGGTTTTTCCGACTTGCATCAAATTGACACGTTTTACAATGGCTTGAACGATCATGAGCGTGATTATCTTAATGCCGCCGCGGGTGGTAATTTTTTGTGTAAGACGGTCGAGGAAGCATTGTTAATCATTGAGAATAGGTCTAAGGTCTATAGTCCTCGTAGCACGTCGAGTGTTCGTAAGACTTCGTCTTCATTGTCACACATCGTTGATGCTTGCCAAATCGAGGCTAATTTGGAGAACAAGATTTTTGATAAGTTGAAAGGATTGTTAATTGAGTTTAAAGTTGGTGAACAACCCACTCCCGCTACGGCTAACGCGGTTGAGGTTTCTTGTATGTATTGTGGTGGAGCTCACGATTATTCCGAGTGCATTACCAACGGTGGTAACACTTCGAGTGCCTTCGCGGCCGCGGGAACTTATAACCAAAATGGTCAAGTTCCTCGCACTAATCAATTGACTCCACCGGGTTTTCCACCAAATCAAAATGCTAACAATTATCGAAACAATCAAGTTGGTTACCAAAGCAATCAAAGGAATAATTATAAGGGTAATAACAACTATGGGAATCAAGGAAGTAGTAGCCAATTGCAAAATCAAAATCAAAAACGTAATTTTCAAAACACAAGTCAAGGTATTCAAAATGTTTACACTAAAGAACTTCCAATGGACTTTTTGAATTACGCTACGGCAAATGATAAGATTTTGGAAAATATACAAGAGCAATTGGCTAATCAAGCTAGGGACACGACTAAGAACACCAAAGAGTTGGCTAATTTTGTGAAGGAAAATCTTAGCATGAGAAATGAGTTGAAAAATGATTTTGCTAATCAAATTAGAGGTCAAAACAATAAGATTGAACAAAGTCATGCTAGGCTTGAACAAAGAATTGACCAAAAAGCCGCTAGTGAAGACTTGAAGTTTAATAGTCAAGATGCTAAGCTTAATGCAATTTTAGAAGCCGTCATGGGGAACAAAGCCTCTACTTCGAGTGGTCTTCCTAGTAACACCGTTTCAAACCCGAAGGGAGAGATGAAAGTGATTACCACACGAAGTGGTAAGACACTTAAAGAACCGCCTCCTCAACCAATTACTCCAACGGTGGAGGAAATTGAGGAAGAACCCGAGGTGGTGGTCGAAAAGGAGCATATTTCAAGCCCACAAAGTACCACTCATGCCACACCTACGGTCGACCCTTTACCAACATTGGAACCCGATATTCCAAAGGCTATGCCTATGCCCCAACCCACACCACCCTTGCCTTACCCATCGAGACTTAGGAAGGAGAAACGACAAGAGCGCGACAACTACCAATTTGAGCTTTTTATGAAAATGTTTCGTGAGTTGCACCTTAATGTGAGTTTCGCCGATGCTTTGGTCATGATGCCTCGATTTGCCGCTAACTTTAAGAGTATGTTGAACAACAAGGAGAAATTGCACCAATTGTCTAGTTGTTCGTCGGTTTATCTTAATCGCATACCTCAAAAAGTCGGTGATCCCGGTAAATTTTTGATCCCTTGTGCAATTCAAGATATGGAAGAATGCTATGCCTTGGCCGATCTTGTTGCTAGCATTAATTTGATGCCACTTGCAATCTTCAAGTCGCTCAATCTTCCTAATCTTACTCCTTCACTAATGTCTATTGAGTTGGCCGACCATTCCACAATTCGTGCATGTGGTTTGGCGGAAGACGTTTTTGTGAAAGTGGGGAAGTTCTAATATCCCGTAGACTTTATCGTTGTCGATATCCCCACGGATCCTTAAGTTCCTCTTATTTTAGGTCGTTCGTTTTTAGATATGTCTATGGCTTTAATTGATGTGCATGCTAGAAAGATCACCTTACGTTTCAACGACGAGGAACTTGTTATAAACGCAACTCAAAATTCTCAACTTTCTCATGTTTATTCCGTTGCTACCATAAACCTCGTTGATATGATCGATGTGGTTTGCGAGGAATTTTCACAATAAGTTTTAGGGTTTGGTGATGAAGAAACTAGTGGCAATCCCACTATGTTAGATCCAATTCTTGATAATTCGACACCAACCTTCACTCCATTTGAAGGTGGTGGTTTTACATTGGAAGAATGCAATGTTCCACGTACTTGTGACGAAGACCTCGACAACGATGAGGACTTCTCGATTATCAAGGATTTTCTCAACGATTTCCCATTTCCTCCACCCGAGGAGGTTATGAGTATCGAGCCCAAATCTTCACTTGAGGAACCACCTATCCTCGAGTTGAAAGATTTACCTCCTCACCTCGAATATGTCTATTTGGAGGAGGACGACAAGTTGCCGGTTATTATTGGAAGGAACTTTTGAATGATGAAAAAACCGCACTTGTCGATGTTCTAAAGGATCACAAAGGGGCGATTGCGTGGAAGTTATCCGACATTAAGGGAATCGATCCCAAGTTTTGTACCCACAAAATCTTAATGGAGGAGGATTTCAAGCCCACAATCCAAAGTCAAAGGAGGGTGAACCCCAAAATTCACAACGTCATCAAAAAGGAGGTCCTTAAACTCCTTGACGCGGGAATGATTTACCCTATTTCCGATAGCCCTTGGGTGAGTCCTATTCATTGTGTCCCTAAAAAGGGAGGGATGACCGTTGTGCCAAACGATGCCAACGAGTTGATTCCCACTAGACTCGTGACCGGATGGAGAGTGTGCATTGACTATCGAAAGTTGAATGAAGCCACTCGAAAAGACCATTTTCCCTTGCCCTTCATGGACCAAATGTTGGAGCGTCTTGCGGGAAACGATTTCTATTGCTTTTTAGATGGTTTTTCCGGTTACTTCCAAATTCCCATCGATCCTCGTGATCAAGAAAAAACTACGTTTACGTGTCCATATGGAACGTTTGCCTATCGTAGAATGCCATTCGGACTTTGTAATGCACCGGGAACCTTTCAAAGGTGCATGATGGCTATTTTTCATGATATGATCGAGAAGACGATGGAAGTCTTCATGGATGACTTTTCCGTGTTTGGTAATTCGTTCACTTCGTGTTTGTCGAACCTTGAGAGAATGTTGAAACGTTGTGAGGAAACCAACCTTGTGCTCAATTGGGAAAAATGTCATTTTATGGTTAAGAGTGGAATCGTCTTAGGGCACAAGGTCTCGAAAGCGGGGATTGAGGTAGATCAAGCTAAGGTAGACGTCATCGCCAAATTACCTCATCCCAAAACCGTCAAGGGAGTTAGGAGTTTCCTAGGCCACGCGGGCTTTTAGCGTCGATTCATCAAGGACTTTTCAAAGATCTCTCGACCCATTACACATCTTCTTGAAAAAGAGGCACGTTTTGTCTTTGACGAAGATTGTGTACGAGCCTTTGAAATCCTTAAGAGGAAACTTACCGAAGCTCCCATTCTTGTTGCTCCCAATTGGAACCTCCCCTTCGAACTTATGTGTGATGCAAGTGATTACGCTATTGGGGCCGTTTTGGGGCAACGTCATGATAAGCACTTCTTGCCTATTCACTATGCTAGCAAGACGATGACCGAGGCTCAACTTAAATACACTACAATGGAAAAGGAGTTCCTTGCCGTGGTGTATGCATTTGAGAAAGTCCGACCTTACCTCGTCTTGACGAAATGCATAGTGTATACGGACCATTCGGCTATCAAGTATCTCATGGCAAAGCAAGATGCTAAGCCTAGATTACTTCGTTGGATTCTCCTCCTTCAAGAATTTGATCACACCATTGTTGACAAAAAAGGAGCCGAGAATCTAGCGGCCGATCATCTCTCTCGTTTGGAAGATCCTCACCAAAGTGTTTACGAGCCCAAGGAAATCACCGAAACATTTCCGCTCGAGACACTTGGTGTAGTGAATTCTAAGCTTGATTCTTCTACCCCATGGTTTGCGGATTTTGCAAATTACCATGCGGGTAACTTCATCGTTAATGGTATGACGACTCAAGAAAAACGAAAATTCTTTCGTGACGTCAAGTTCTACTTTTGGAACGACCCTTACTTGTTTCGAACTTGTGCGGATCAAATCATCCGACGTTGTGTTTTTGGCACCGAAGCTTCTAACATCCTTAGAGCTTGCTATGAGGGACCCACGGGTGGTCACCATGGTGCTAATCTCACGGCTAAAAAGGTGTTTGATGTCGGCTTCTTTTGGCCTACTATTTACCGAGATGCACAAGATCTTGTGAAGTCGTGTGATGCATGCCAACGACAAGGAAAAACCTCACAAAAAGATGAAATGCCACAAAATATCATCCAAGTGTGTGAGATCTTTGACGTTTGGGGTATAGACTTTATGGGGCCGTTCCCATCATCTCGTGGTAATAAGTACATTCTCGTTGCAGTTGACTACCTATCTAAGTGGGTGGAGGCAAAAGCCTTGCCCACCAATGATGCTCGTGTGGTAGTCAAGTTTTTGAAGCAATTGTTCTCTCGGTTTGGAACCCCTCGTGCTATCATAAGCGATCGTGGAACCCATTTTTGTAATGACCAATTTGAAAGGGTTCTAAGGAAATATGGGGTTACACATCGGCTTTCTACGGCTTATCACCCACAAACGAGTGGGCAAGTCGAGGTTTCAAACCGAGCTTTGAAGCGGATTTTGGAGAGATCCGTTGGGGAAAACCGACAAACTTGGTCGGATAAGTTGGACGATGCTTTATGGGCCTTTAGGACCGCTCATAAGACACCCATTGGGTGCACTCCCTATAAGCTTGTGTATGGAAAGAATTGTCATTTGCCTATCGAGTTAGAACACAACGCTTATTGGGCCCTAAAGCATTGTGATGATGATATGGAGACCGCGGGAAAACACCGGAAAATGAAATTGAATGAATTAGATGAATTGAGGGATATTGCTTATGAAAATTCATTGATTTATAAAGAGAAAACTAAAAAGTTGCATGATTCTAAAATTAAAAACCGGGTTTTTAACATTGGGGATCAAGTTTTGCTTTTTAATTCAAGATTGAAAATCTTTTCCGGTAAGTTGAAATCCCGTTGGTCCGGTCCATTCACCGTGACTCAAGTGTTTTCGTATGGGACCATCGAGCTAGCTCAAGATGATGGTCCTAACTTCAAGGTGAATGGACATAGGTTGAAGCACTACTTTGGCGGGGAAGTTCCATCCTTGAACTACCTCGACCAAATCACTTTCCCCAATGATAATTAGTATTGAGGGGATCAAGTCGAGCTCATGACTCGGTAATCAAAAACGAGGTGCCTCGTGGGGGAGTCGCATGCTTATCCCTTGTATATATTATCGCTTTCTAATGTAGCTTACGTGTGGGGATTTGTGCCCTTCCAACCTTTCTTCCGTGGTTGTTTGTGAATTGTGGTTTTTAGATCATGATCTTCACGATTGGAGCCTCTCGTGTTCGTTTTATGGGAGCACTCGATCGTTTGCTTTGGAGACATTTCTCAATATCCATGATATATCCTTTGATGTTCTAACCTTAGGTTTTTAGCACACTTCATAAACGACTATTAATTTATTGGTTACACCCTTTCCATGCTAGATTAGGCATTCAACTACGTCTCTAGTATGGGGGTGTTTGCACCCCTAGAATCGAAACATTGAGGACAATGTTTAACTTTAGTATGGGGGGGTGAATAGATACTTGCCTTGCCAAACCTTCACGCTTTCCAAAGTTTATCTTTTTGTTTATCGTTTTGTTGCAAAATAAGGCTAAAAATGGCCAAATTTTAAATTTTTCTCATGTTTTATAAGTGTTTGAAGACACGAATGTAGATTTTCCGATGGCGAGAATAAGAGTAATTTTTTACTCGACCGTGCGTGTTGAGCACTTAGCTTTGATTCCTTAACTACACATTAGGCTAAGTCTCTTAAATGAGGACGAGAAATGATAGAGTTAATTATAAGTTACTATGCTAAACGTAGAGTACTCGTATAATTTCAAAAACTCATGTGTTCTCGTTGTTTGCTTATTCTCCCTTCGCATGTAAATATTTTTTGCTTAATAAATATTGACTTAGCGGTTTAGTTAGGATTGTTGGGTTTCTAGTCTTTTCTAGTAGCTTCCGTGTAATTAAATTGGGAAGACATTAAAGTATCGCCAGCGTCACGGTTTTGAAGTATTGGCACCCGAATAATCGAAAGCTTCACCCAATAATAAGATTTCAAGTGCTCACCTAAATCTTGCAAACAATTTGGAGCCCCACAAGGCCGAAAAATCTATGCAAAAATTGAAAGTGAATTAAGCCTTAATCTTCGAAGCTTTAAAGATCCAAAATTCGCTCTAGCGTGAGGATATACGTCTTTGGCTAATAAAACCACCGATGAGGCGGATAATAAAAGGCAAGGCAAGACCGAAGTCATAATAAAAGCTTCATGGCGAAGTTGAATAAAAGATGGAGGTAAACCAAAGATAATAAGGCCCTTCCGTTAGGGGGCGTATAAAAGTCTGGTAATAAGTCTCATGTTCAAAACCGTTATAAACCGTGTTTATCGATCCTTCTTGTCAACTTAATTTTTTAACATCGTTGTCTATTAGGAGGGGTTATTGATTTGATGGTCTTAGTTACACCGTTAGAACTCTATTTTTAGACCTAAATCTCTATTATCGCATAAGTCAAACAATGTATCCTCGTGAAACATTCAAGACAAAATAAAATATAAGAGATACAACTTAGGAATAAGGGGAGGATAAGTACGTGATTAGGGCATATGAGAAGTGTTAGCATTACTAACTTATAATGACAATGATCTCGTTGCACGCTTAGCATGGAATTAAGGTGAAAATCGAGGACGACGAAATTATTTCTAACGAAGCATTCACGTGTTCTTATTCTATGAACCTAAACGTCTCATTTTGCGATGAAAATCATACATTATGTCTAAAACACAAGTAGTAGTAATAGTAGTAGTGTAGCTAGTTTATCATTTCAATAAAGTGAATAAAATGAATTTTGGAGATGCTAAGATACTTTATTCTAGCATTGCGTGAGGGCACGGCAATGGTTTAGTATGGGGGAGTGATGAGACTGCTTTTATACATAGTCTCATCGTCCAATTAGGGCTTAAAATGCATTAAATATCATCAAAATACCCAAATATATGCTTGTGTTTGTTTCTTGTGTATTTTAGGTACGGATATTGAGAAAATGACAAAAGATCACAAGAATCAATCAAAAACGAACACGGGAAACGAAGCCGCACGATGAACCAAGCCCTAATGAAGAACTTTCCAAAGAAAACCCTTGAAGATTTGAAGAATTATGAAGATTGGTCCTCCAAGTTTGAAGAATTGACACTTTATAACCTTGTATATTCATAATTACAAGTTTGGTCCCTAAAGTTTGTCAAAATTACAAAAAGGACCCTTAACTTTGAAGAATTGGCAAATTTAGTCCCTCTACAAAACTAAATTGTTAATAATGGTCCTCCAAGAAGTCAACAAACAAGTCAAAGCCTTTAAGTATGAAGACATGTCAAGAACAACCCTTGAATATTGAAGAATTTACATGTTTAGTCCTTGATTCAAGCTTATAAAGTTTTTGTGCCAAAAATGACAACTGCCCAAAAGTTGTCATGTGTTATTTAGGCGTTGATAGCCATTTAAAACAACTTGAACAAAGAATGAAACATAAGGGGTCAAACCTGCCAGACAACCAAACTCCATCCACCCACTCATAAGCTGCCACATCACCAACCTTAAACCCTCCACCAATCAGACACCTCCCCTTCACCACGTCACCCTCCACTCACTTTGAAAACTGATTTAATTAATTACTTAAACTTTTCCCACCCAAACACTTAATTTAAAATCCATTAACCCCAATTTGGATTAAACCTGCTCTAAACACCACTTAAACCCTAAAAATTTCCAGGCACAATTAACTTGAATCAAAGGGGTTTTGTTTCTTCTTTTCCAGATTGATGATTAAGATTTTTGTCACCACAACCCACTCCCCAAACCAACACAAGACACACCCATGTGTCTTGTGGGACCCTCCCCTGCCCCGTCCCTTTCCCTCAAAACCCTAAAACAGACAAAACCAATGGTTGGATGTTACTACTTGGACCCCAAGGACAAATGGACACTCCTGATCATTCATAACAGCTGGCTACTTCACATGAGAGCTTATTGACCAAGATTACATTCAAAGAACAAGGGCATTTTTGGATTTTCAGGACTATTAGGGTTTAGGGTTTAATTTCTTGTAATATTTTATTCAAGCTTCTACACCCTTCTACTAGCTAGTATAAATGAGACGTATGTGTCTCATTTTAGTTGTTCTTTCTTTTCTCCTTTGTCACTTCCATGTAAAGCCGTTTTTTTTAATGAATGAAAAATGGTGTTGAGATGTTGATGAGAAACAAAGATCCACTCTTACTTTCTGCTTATTGATTGTGTCTTACTTTACTGCTTGTTTACCTTTTTTTAAGTCTTTTCTAAAAATTCAGTTTTGTTTTCAAAAGTTTCTGAAACTTTGATTTCTTTTGGAGAAATCTTGTTTCAAAGTTGGTTTACCAGTGCTATTAAGGGATTGTTTAAGTGTGTTTAAAGAAGTATATTTAAAAAGATTTTGAAAAGATTTGAAAGGATTTATAAAAAAAACAGATTATTGTATATTGCTTGTTTTTCATTTTCTCTTAGCAGGATTGTTGAAAGGCTTGTTGTTCAAGGTTCTGCATAGGCCCCAGCCTATAGGAGGTGGCTAAGCTGCCACTAAGGGACCTGGATGTAGGTCCCTTAAGGTAGAATCCTTGTTGTATTTCTCATTTTTCAGTTAAGTGTTGATTTTGCTTGAATTGTATGCAAGGTGTTTAAGTGTTGTTCAGTTGGTTTGATATGCTGTTGAGAGTTTTTATGCATGTTAGAACTAGTTTGATTCAGTTTGGATAGGTTTTAAATAGACTTGCTTTGTAAATTTTCATTTTCAGTCATACAAAGGGGTGTTTGGGATAAGAGTTTAGCTAGGATTTAAGATAAAAATCTGGGTTAAAACTTGTTTAAAAATACTTCTAGGTGGTTTGTTATGTGTTATGTGCACTTGGATTTTAGTTTGGGAGGTTTATGAACAAAGTTGCATGATAAAATTGGTCAAATAGCAAAAATCAGGTATCTGCCTCATTTTGACTGCATTTGTGTGATTTTGCCATCCAAGTTGCTTAATCTGTTAGATTATAGGGTTATCTAGGATTATTAATCAGATTTATGCTACTTGATTGGATTGTATGCAAGTTTCAAGCCTTTGAATTTCATATTTGTGCATGTGACTTGGTCTATTGTTCATTAGTCAAACTTTTAGCTATATCAGCAACTTGATCTTGCCAATTTGTGCTTGATATTGTGTTTTACTTGCTTGTTTTGTGTATTTGCTTGACTCCTTATACTCAACAGAGTATAAGGGTGCCATATTGTCCATCAACAACACCACAAAATCCAAGTTCAAGTCCTCTTGAACCTTCTCTTCACTTGTGAAGATTTCTATTTGTTCATCAGAAACAAGTATAAACCTGGGCACGATTTTGACTTAAATAGCTTTAATCTTTGACACCTTGGATTGGATTTGTGTTTTTTGTGTTTAGTTAAGATACTGTTTGTGTTTTAAAGTTTAAAAAAAGAAAAAAAAAATTAAAAAGTAAAAAGGACGTGGCCAGGACTCGAACCTGCGCCACTCCTCTCACACACAAACGTCTTAACCATTGCGCCCTAGGGACTTTGACTGATAAGTTTCATTTCATTACTTATTTAAGGGCTTTTGGTTTGTAGCTTATTTTAGCTAACAGCTTAATAATAAGCTTTTTCCAGCTTATTCCTTTAAGTTCTTTACTGTTTAGCATTTTTCTTAGATTTGTATTAGGTTTAGGGACTTTTCTGTTTAAAAAGTTTATTTTTCCCTTTATTAATTAATTTTCTAGGATTATTTTAAGATATAATTTTGAAAAGTCATAAAAAAAATAGAAAAAGGTTATTTAAAAATCTGAAAAAATAGTTTTAAGGGTTTTAATTATATTTTTGAGGTTTTCAGCTATTTAAGTTTTCAATTTAGCTTATTTTTTATTTTATTGGATTTTAGGGTTTTTAGCTAACTTTAAAATTTAATATAAAATTATTAAATAGGTTTCAGAAAATTTTGATTGCATTTTTGTCTTAGTTACATTATTTAAGATTTTTGGTAATTTTTTAGAATTTTTTAGTAAACTTTGAACTTTTTTGAATATTTTAATATTATTTTATTATTAAAAATTGAAGTTTTATTTTTTTTAGTTTTTACATTTTTCCTAGGTTAAGGACACTTAATTAGGAGTTTTATCACTTTCCAAATATTTTTAAGACTTTTCAATTAATATCTAGAATTGATTTAAGATTTAAGTGATTTTAATAGTTTTTAAGTGTTTAAAAATAGTTTAATTTGGTTTTAAAATTTTTAAAAATACTTTTTAGCTTAATTAGGATATTTTTGAGGTTTACAAACTATAAGATCTTGTTGAGGGCTTTTTAATAATTAATAGTGATTTTTAGGGCTTTAATTAGCATTAAAAAGTCATTATCTAATTAATTAAAAGGTTTTAGCAAGTTTGGATTTTTTGTAAATTCTTAGAATATTATTGGGGATTTTTAGAAATTTTTAGGAATTTTTAGGTTAAAATTTTAATTTTTGTACTATTTACGGTTTTACGTGTTCGCATTTTTCATCTTAGTTTAATTCGTTTTCGTAACCGTCTTTCTCTTCTAATCTCATTTCTTTCTTTCTTCTCAATCATATAATCACAAACATTAATCAATTCATCACACAACGCACTAGCCTCCTCGAGAACGAACTCACTTAGGATCATTCACACACGGTTTTCCTAAATCGTCGTGCTCACTTGCCCTATTTATTGCTCTTTTCCTAAAGAGTGGTAAAAATTTACAACATCAATGACATGTAAACCTTATTCACATCAAGTGGAGAGGGATAAAGATCTGAAGTGGAGAGGGATAAAGATCTGCTTGGACTTATACACACTGCTGTGTGTGGCCCATTCAGAACTGTGTCTTCGTCACCTTTATTGGCGACTTTAGTCTTTATGGTTATGTTTACTTGCTGAAGCATAAAGATGAAGTGTTTGAGACATTTAAAGTAACTAGGCGAGTACCCGTGCATAGCAACGGAAATCCCTAGCAACAAATAATTATGTGCGAGATATGATACTGTGTTAAGTGTTTCAAGTAACTATCATAATAGAACGTGAATATATTAAAATTTAATTGCAAACAGAAATTCTTAATCCATAATCTTACTCCATTTCCGATCAACATAGCATATTTCAACCCTAAACCTATTGCTCGAGTTTTGAATCCGACTCAAGCGCCGTGAGATATCTCTTCAAAAAAGACATACGGGGGTTAGAACTAACATGTTGAACTCCAATGTTTTCCACATTTATTTTTCCTAAAACTATATAGAGGTTATGTTTTAGTATACAAGATCAATTTAATTCAAAATTTCCTAAAAACATGTAGAAGTTATGTTTTACAATAGTATACAAGATCAATTCAATTCACAATTTCAATTCTATCACTTTTTGAAAGGTAATTAAACTGCAGTACTGTCAATGATACCCAATATATATGAAAAAAGAGATCGAAATCAGTGACAAATATTTATTCTTGTACCATTTTAAGAGAAAAACATTTCTTGTAAGTTATTCTTGAGTAACTATTGTTCTAAATGAGAGTACACAAAATGAAATATCTATGTCAACCCATATACTTTACATGATAGAAAAATCAGCCTAAAGAGCTACTTTTCGTATTCATTTGAATAATTTCACCACATATGTGCATAAGACCATATAAGAATTAATAAAAGTTTGTTTTTTTTCTCATACCATGTCAATTTCACTTATGAAGTATGCTTTGTCTGAGAAAAAGATCAAATCATCAACAATGGGGACAGAAACTTCCTCATACTTGCAAGTCAAGTACATTGCTAGTTTGCTACTAAACCAACAAGTTGCAATTTCTTTATCGCAACATTTTGCTTAGCCAAGCTAAAAACCTGTCTATGAGGTTAACAGTCAAGAATAGAGTTTCATGTTGACTTGTGGTGCACTGATATGATTTGTTAGTAAGTATTGAAATAATTTTTTTATCAAATGGTGTGATGAAACTTTCTACTTTTTAAATTTGAAAAAGCTAAGTCCACGAGGCAATCTAAAAGTATAATTTGGCAATACCATTTCATAACTCTGCGATCCGGCTAACTCAGATTAATATTAGCCAGATATTCAGTTGCAATCAAGAAAGAAGATTGCACGCAACAAAGCTTATGCTAATACGAATCCAAGACGCGTGGCTTGATGCCGATGGATTAAATCTGCAAGCGGCTGCCAGTACATGCTTTTGTTGTTGTTATCACATAAAATGGCTTCATCAGGTCTCGTTTGATCATTGTAGAGTTAGTTATGGAATGGCATTGCCAATGGAAACATGGCTTTATTGTTTGTGTATATTCTGATAACACGAAATGAGAAATAAGAATTCAATGTTGTCGAAGATTTTACACACGACTAAAACCAAGAAACACGAATGGAGCATTGTTTTGCCTACCTACTGTAATCTCAGAACTCATGTTGCATACAGTAGCACTTGTACATGATGTAACACTTAACATGAGTTCTAACTTCTAAGTTTAAAATTGTACACATGAGTCTGACGTCTACATCTATTTCCTAGTTTGGGTTTCAAAATTCTAACCGGATAAGATTTTATTTTTCATGAAAGTGCATCGGTTTCTGGTGGATAAGCAGTTGATCCCATTGAACTCCGAACATTAGGGTTAGTGGCATCAGCAGGCATACGCAATTCAATCTCGACATTTGTTGCAGTGCTAACAAATATATCCAAAAAACAATATTTGTGAGTAAAAATTGAAAAATAGTAGGGTGATGACAATAACAAATCGACGTTTTAATGTTTTATTAGGTTGACCCGAAACTCCCTTGTCAAACTTTATGCACCATAAAAAATATGTCTTGAAATTTGATCAGAAAAAACAATATTCTGCTTATAATATTCTGAATAACATAACATTTTATATAAAAGGTTCTAGGCAATAAAAAACCTGGGGCATTATTCAGCTCATTCAAACTCCCGTAAAATTTCAAAAATGTCGACACCAAAGAAAATCATGTTTTGTCTTTGCTTTCGAATCAAAAGGCAACAACATCCCAAATTCCACACCAGCAACCCTTCACTTTCAATATTACCAACAATCATACCATCTATGATCTATCTAAGCTTTCTATAAAAAAGCTGAAAAACAAGTTACCGAATATAATCATTATCCTGTTTGATCAAGATGATGCAACCAGAAATGCTTATATGCAACACTTGTGGTGAACAAGTTGGTTTTCGTTCTGATGAGACTAATGTTTTTGTGACTTGCGTCATAAATATAATTTCATGATATGTGAGTCTTGTTTTGATTACGATAAAGAAGGTCATACTCATTTCTTTTCTACATGTATATGAGTGGAAAATGTCCCATAATATGACACTTGATTAGATCTTACCTATACTCCGTAAGCTGGCTTAGAGCTTTCACAGTTATTTCCTTACGGCTTCTAGAATGCCTTAAAATTTGAGCTTCCAACCATATCAGAGGCTTTGCTCGAGAAACACCATCAAATTTCACGATATTGAGAGAAGTGGGAGACATTTACATACCAGATGGGGGATGTTAATGTAAAAACCTGAGTACTATGTGGATATGTCATGCCTTTCAAAATAAAAACTAAGTCGATATGTCATAAGGTCAAAAGCACAATTAGGAGGTACGAAATATATTGTTCGATCATTTTCGAAACCTGCCAAGCGGACACACCTGAACAAAAACTAATTAAAGAAGATGAATAAGCATGAGGCTATTTTGTGATTAAAAAAGTGACTGTATGTTGAAGGGCTGGAATTACATACTGATGAAACTTGATTATTATCTAAGTTAACATCTTTTCACTTGGAGGATTGTCATTGTGCCTCCAACAACACGATGTACACCATAACTGCATTCTCAAATCACATATTATATCAAGAAGTCAGGAATATGAACATTATAGGAATAAAAATTTAATAAACTTTCTAATCATTATACCTTACATTTAAATTACCATCAACAATGAAGAACATATATAGGTTCACGCAACTAAGAATGATTACGAAATCAAGGAATAATTAAGATCAAGCACAATAAAACTAAAAAATGTGGGACGTGCACGTTATAATGGTATAAATTAAACCCGATTAGGATCAATCACAATGAAACTAATTGACGACCCGATTAGAAGAAAAACACTTACTTAGAAGATGTGTATACCACAACTATATGAGGATTATGGCGTGCTTATTTCTTTTTGAATGAATAGGTGTAACTTGTAAGGCATAAAAGGGTGTGGGTTACAACTGTTAAATCTTCGTCTGAAAGTTATGTTTATAATTGTTAAACAGTTATTATACATTAATGATCCAGCCTTATTGCATTAGATACTTTCTTTGAATAAATATATGTGAATACATTTCATTTATATCTTCCTTTATTACAATACATCAAAATCGTTTCCATTTGGTTATACGGTTTCATTCAATACTTGCCTAGAATAGAATTCAGTTTTCAACGATGTTGAATTTTTTCAACATTTCAACAATGGGTATACACCCTTTATAATGTAGTATAGATGAAGTAGAAAACCAACTCGGTAAAATAATAAAAGCACTATGTTCTGATCGTAGAGGTAAATTTATGAGTCTAGAATTTTGGATCATCTTATCGAGCATGGGATTATTTTCCACAGAACTCCTCCATATACACCGCAACATAATGGCGTGTCTAAGAGGAGAGATAGAACCCTACTTGATATGGCCACTCCATGATGGCTTAAACAAATCTTTCAAAGTTCTTTTAGGATTATGTTCTTGAGTCTGCTGCACGCATTCTCAATATGGTTCCAACCAAGAAGGTTGAAAAGACTTCATATGAAGTATGCCATGAGATGCCCCGAAGATGTATTACTTAAAGGTTTGGGGATTTAAGGCTCTTGTTAAGCGTGATACACTTAATAAACCTGACAAGCTTGAGCCAAGGTATGTTAAGAGTATCTTTGTAGGATACCCAACGGAAACAGTGTGTTACTCCTTCTATTACCCACCCGAGAACAAGGTTATTGTCGTTCAGAATGCTGAATTCCTAGAGAGTAATCTTGTGAATCAAGAAGCAAGTGAGAGTTTAGAAGATCTTTAAGTGATTCAAGATGAATATACACATCCTTCTAAAAACAATAGCAATCATGAAGAGGATGATCAAGAAGTTGATGAACCTCAAAGTGATATAGCTCCCATTCATAAGTCCACAAGAACAAAACGTGCCCCACAATGGATATGTTTTTACATTGATGTTGATGAGCATGAGTTAGGGGATCATAAAGAACCCACTAACTATAAAGCTACATTAGCAGATCTTGAATCTGAAAAATGGCTAAACGTTATGAATATGGAGATGCAATATATGAAAGACAATGATGTCTAGATCTTAGTACCTTCCCTTAACACTAAAACCGTTAGTAACAATTGGCTCTTGATACAAGTGTTTTCATTGGGTTCAAGATTAATCTCGGAATCTCCTCGAATTGATTACGGTTTAAAGTGGAATGATTTGTTCTTGGTGACAAATAGTGGGTTTGCTTTTCTATTCTACTAAAAAGGTAAATGAAGTAAATAATGAAATAAAACTTGAAGTTAAATTAAACAATTAAATGATAAAGCAGTAACATGACCTTACTGAAGAAATGTGCTATTCGGAATAAATGACCATGCGGAATAAATTCCTATTCGGAATATACGGCTATGCGGAATAAATAACTCTATGCGGAATATTTTGACTATTCGGAATACTAGTGCTATGCGGAATAACAATAAGCTATGTGGAATAAAGATGGTTATTCGGAATAATGAGGTCTATGCGGAATAATTGGCTACCCGGAATAAAAATCCTATTCAGAACAATGAACTCTATGCGGAATAATTAAGACTATGCGGAATGTTTCATTACTCGGAATAAATAGATATTCCGAATAAGGGAAAAGGTAAAAAGGCTATTCGGAATATGTAAAAATTCCGAATAAGTGAGAAAGGAAGCAGACTATCCGGATAAGTAAATGTTCCGAATAAGGGAAAAGGTAAAAAGTCTATTCGGAATATTGTTGGGATGAAGAACAGTAGGCAGAAACTCAAAACAGGGGAACACGAATTTATCAAAAATCGACCAAGTTTTTAACCAAATCATAAACAAAACTAATAACAAATCATCTACTAACCATAAACACCAAATCCCAATCATAAAAACACAAAACCCATTAACTTTAGAAGATCAAAACCAACTAAATAAGAACTTAAGAACTTTGAATAAAAAGATGAAGATGAACAAGATGAATGAAAAGATTATATGTAAACTTGTATTGATGATTAAGATTCAACAAACAAAATGGAAGGATTAAACTTACAAGATTCAAGAAGAAATCAAAGAAAATGAAAACCACTCCTTAAGGGAGATGGTTCTTCCTATGAACTAGGAGAAAATGTAACTGAATAAAAACTAGTTCCAAATGTGTGAGGGGTTTTCCTTATATAGGCTAGTGGTTGGTTGGTGATTTGGGCTTTCTTCCTCTCTCCTTGTCTTCTTGTCTTTTCAGAAAAGTTGACGTTTTCGATTCTGATTCGGGATTTGTCGACGATTAAATTCAACTCGTCTTTTAATTTCTTCGTTTAATAGACTTGAGTTTCTTCGAAATTTGTAAATCTTCCGTCTTTGGTCCTTTTCTTCGATAAATCTTCAAATAGGCACCATGACTTCAAATCTTTTGCATCTCTTGGACAATAGAATTTGTCTTGAGTCTTTTTCTTCGATAAAACCCGTGAAATCCCATGTTTTCTTCAATATTCATCCGGTTGACTCTGAAAACACAATAAACACAAAAACCATGCATAATTCCAAACAAATGATATTAAACACGCGTTTTGGTCTTGTTTTAGTAAGAAATAAGTGGTAAAAGGATGGGTGTTTTCACACCTATCAAATCCCCTACACTTAACCATTGCCATGCCCTCATGCAATGCTTAGTGATAAAGCAAATTTACATTTTTCTCATAATCAATCAACCTTGGCCTTATTAACATACTACTAAACAAAAATTAAAGTACTAAGAGAAATTAAAACTTTAAAGGAAACAAAAGGATAGAAAACTATTTTCACTTGAAAATAGCTACATAGAAATAACTTGCAAGGAGATCAAGGACTTACATTAGGGCTTTGGTGCTGCGAAGATTTATCATCCTCAAGTTTCATGTTCCCCAAACTAAGCTTAAAAACGAGATCATTGTTATTATAAGTTAGCATATCAAACACTTACACACATGGCTTAATTAAATGCTTAAACTCCCTTATTCCTAGAGGTATCTTTTATATTTTATTTTTGTCTTAGAATGATCATGAAGATGCATTTTTGGACTTATTTCGATAGTTTATTAAGGCTGAAAGCAAAGTAGGACGATTTGATCAATAGTTAGCTAAAGGACAAAATCTCTTAAAATTGCTTCTCGGGATATCAAAAAGTTCATATATTGGCATAACTTGGTTCACGATTTGAGACCTTTCTCGGGCCGATATTTGGCATGTACTTCATACTTCATATCTTCGAGAGACGTTCTTGAGATAATGGTCTTCTCTTCGTTATAGAGTTTCTTCACTTGGAGACTTTTGAGGGGTACTCCAACTTTGTTGACCACGACTTCATGATTATTTCTTCAATCTCTAATTGGGATTTTGAGATACAACGATCCGCCTCCTTTCCGGACTTGGATCTATTTTTCCTCATACCTTGTAAGGGTCTTTTCGGATAGACTTCTCCATGATCTTTATGGGAGTTGATTGCTTTTCGTCGTGAGTCTTGATCCTTCATATTGATTTTGGGAATAATGCTTTTCACATCACCTTGGATCTTTAGCAATAAGATTGAATCCTCATGCCTTGTTAGGGCCTTTTCGGACTCGCCAATCTTCGCGCCCCGCTTCATAAGTTATGCCTTGGCTATGAACTCTTATCATTACCGAGCAACTTTTAAACGATCTTGGGCTAGAAGCTAATTAACTTTTCAAATCGTACTACCTTACTTATTGCAGATAAATTATTAGCAAGTGATGGGAGAATAGGCAAATAATTACACCAAGTGAGCTTGTGCAAGAATACTGACTTATAATTGACTCTATCATTTCTCGTTCTCCATAATTTAAAATCTCAAGTAATGAGACTCGTGGATTCTTAGCCTAATAAACCAATTCAGGTCTACATGGTTAAGGATACTAGCTAGAATAAACTTGGATAAGTCTATTCGGGTTGAGTCACAATAATCACAACGGGCCTAATATGTCAAATACTTCAAAACTAGCTACACCACTTTATTAATATTTTTGACTTTATTGCGGGATATATACATATGAAAGCAACGATAAAAATTTAAAAATTACGACTAAATGGCCAAAGTTAATTAAAAATTTGAAAAATGTTGAAAAAGACGATTTTCTGGTTAAATGAAGGCATTTTCATGGAAAAGTCCACTTAAAACTTCGATAGAAGTCCCCCTACACTTAAGATAAACATTGTCATCAATGTTTAAGCATGTGGGAAAAGGCTCCCCTACACTTATGACATTGTGCACGTTGGTTAAATCAAGTTAAGGAAGAGACGACTAAAGTGATCAATTTCAAATGTGAGTATGAAGAAAACTGAATCACTATAGTTGAGAGATAGAACCGGATTTCGGATAACACGGGAGCATGGTTCTTCAAAGATTCCAAAAGTGCATTCATCCATGTAATCACATCACCACACAAACACAAGCAACCTATAGAGTTCCCCCTACACTTAGGAGGTTAAAACGGAAAAGGATAGATACTCGGGCTGCCTCCCGAGGAGCGCTTGTTTTTGATAACCGAGTCACGAGCCTAACTAGACCCAAAATTAGTTCATGGGAAACATGGTGAGGGATGGAATCATCTCGTGAGAGATGTCCTCACCAAAGTACAATTTCACTCGTTGGCCATTCACCTTAAAATTAGGTCCATTAGGTTGAGCGAGCTCGAAAGTACCATATGGAAAAATTTGGGCAATGGTGAATAGGCCGGACCAACGAGATTTCAGCTTGCCCGAAAAGATTTTCAACCGAGAGTTGAAGAGCAAAACTTTGTCTCCAACTTGGAACTCTCGGTTCTTAATCTTAGAGTCGTGAATGAGCTTAGTCTTTTCCTTATAGATCAAAGAATTTTCATAAGCCTCATTACGGAGTTCATTGAGCTCATTGAGTTGGATCTTGCGTAGGTCACCGGCTTTGTTGATATCAAAATTAGCCCACTTCAAGGCCCAGTAAGCCTTGTGCTCCAGCTCAATGGGGAGGTGGCATGCTTTCCCGTACACGAGACCATATGGTGTACAACCAATCGGAGTCTTGTAAGCGGTACAAAAAGCCCACAAAGCATCATTAAGTTTATCAGCCCATGAGGCACGATGCTCTCCCATGGTTCGTTCAAGAATTCGCTTTAAGCCTCGGTTAGAGATTTCAGCCTGGCCATTAGTTTGTGGGTGATAGGTGGTGGAAAGACGATGATTTTCACCATACTTAGCCATGACTCTTGCGAATTAGTCATTGCAAAAATGAGTCCCGCGATCACTAATAATGGCACCAGGCACACCGAATCTAGCGAATAGCGATTTCAAAAAGTTACAAACCACCCTTGCGTCATTAGTGGGTAAAGCTTTGGTTTCAACCCATTTTGAGACGTAGTCAACAGCTACAAGGATGTATTTGTTTCCTTTAGAGGAAGGGAATGGCCCCATAAAGTCGACACCCCAAACATCAAAGATTTCACATTCCTGAATGAAATTCTGAGGCATCTCATCTTTATGTGTGATCTTGCCTTGTTTTTGGCAAGCATCACAACGTTTAACCATCTCGTGAGCATCACGGTAAATGGTAGGCCAATAAAATACCGAGTCAAACACTTTTTTGGCGGTGTAGTTGGGACCAAAGTGACCACTGGTGGGTCCTTTGTGGCAAGCGTCAAGGATTTCTAAAGCTGCCGGTCCATCAACACATCGGCGAATAATCAAATCAGCACATTGTTTGAATAGATACGGGTCATCCCAAAAGTAAGTCTTAATGTCTTTGAAGAACTTCTTCTTTTGCTGGGATGTTAACCCGTCGACGAGAATTCCACCCGCCAAGTAGTTTGCAATGTCCGCAAACCACGGGGTTTCATCAGAAGTCGAGTTGATAGCGATTAACGTCTCCAGGGGAAAAGAATCATTGATTTCCTTGTTCGGATGTTCCCCTTGATAAGGATCCTCAAGTCTGCTGAGATGATCCGCGGCTAGGTTTTCAGCTCCTTTCTTATCGTGAATTTCGATTTTAAATTCTTGGAGTAGCAAAACCCAGCGAAGAAGTCTTGGTTTGGAATCTTGTTTAGTTAACAAGTACTTCAACGCGGAATGATCGGTGTAAACGATTGTGGTGGAAAGGACAAGATAGGGGCGGAACTTTTCAAAGGCATAGACAACAGCTTAAAGCTCTTTTTCGGTTGTCGTGTAATGCAATTGAGCCCCCGTCATTGTCTTGCTAGCGTAGTGGATTGGTTGGAAGTGTTTATTCACTCTTTGGCCCAAAACCGCTCCAATAGCAAAGTCGCTAGCATCGCACATCAACTCAAAGGGAAGCTCCCAATTAGGGGTAACCAAGACGGGTGCCTTAGTCAGCTTATCTTTCAGCAAGTTGAAGGCTGCAAGACACTCTTTGGAAAAGATAAAAGGAGTATCTTTTTCCAAGAGGTGGGTCATCGGGCGAGCGATTTTATAAAAATCTTTGATAAAGCGACGGTAGAAGCCCGCATGACCGAGGAAACTTCTCACACACTTCACGGTTGAAGGTGGAGGCAACTTAGTGATAACATCGACTTTAGCACGGTCCACTTCAATACCGGCTTTGGAGATCTTGTGTCCTAGCACGATGCCCTCTTTTACCATGAAATGGCATTTTTCCCAATTAAGAACAAGGCGAGTGTCTTCACACCGCTGAAGCATACGTTCTAAATTGGCAAGGCAAGCAGAGAATGAATCACCATAAACCGAGAAATCATCCATGAATACTTCCATAGTTTCTTCAACCATGTCATGGAAGATAACCATCATACACCTTTGGAACGTCCTAGGAGCATTGCATAAACCAAAAGGCATGTGTTTGTAAGCAAACGTTCCATAGGGACAAGTGAATGTGGTCTTTTCTTGGTCTTTGGGATCGATGGGAATTTGAAAATACCCGGAGAAACCGTCTAAGAAGCAGTAATAGTCATTACCCGCAAGACGCTCGAGCATTTGATCCATGAAAGGAAGAGGATAGTGGTCTTTTCTCGTGGCATCATTGAGCTTGCGATAGTCAATACAAACTCTCCACCCAGTAACGAGACGAGTGGGAATCAACTCGTTGTGTTCATTGGAAACAACGGTTATTCCGCCCTTCTTGGGCACACAATGGACGGGACTTATCCAAGGCGAAACCGAAATAGGGTAAATCAAGCCGGCATCAAGAAGTTTGATAACCTCTTGTTTGATGACGTCATGAATGCGAGGATTAACCCTTCTTTGGCTCTGGATTGCGGGTTAGAAGTCGTCTTCCATGAGAATCTTGTGAGTACAAAAGTTCGGATCAATTCCGCGAATATCGGAAATTTTCCAAGCAATTGCCTTCTTATGATTTTTAAGCACGGCGATGAGGCAAGATTTCTCTTCTTCTTTCAAGTCCTTCGCAATAATGACGGGCGACTTCTTCTCTTCTTCAAGGAATACGTACTCGAGATGGGGAGGCAACTCCTTAAGGTCTAAATCCGGAGGATTTTCGATGGGAGGCGTTTTCAAAGTCGGAGCATCGATAGCAATAACCGTGGGAGATGGTGGAGAAATATTGTCTTCTTTGAGAAGGTTTTCAATGAGGCGAAGATCTTCATCCCAATCGGTGGGAGAATCGGCATGTTCTAAGTTCACATATCCCATGGTGGCTTCCAAATCTTTCCAAAGGAAATCACTTTCTCCAAATAGAGACAGTGATGAGTCAATAGAGGAAACGGTCTCAACATTGGGAAGAGAGGTAGGAATACTTTTACAAGCATCTTTGAAGTGTTCTTCACAGGCCTCATCAAGAACGTCAATACAATTAACACTCTCGTATGAATAAGGCTCTTTAGAAAACTTTCCCATGTTGAAGACGATTTTATCGTCACCCACTCTCATGATAAGCTCACCGGCTTCAACATCGATGAGAGTGTGATCGGTCCTCAAGAATGGACGTCCCACGATCAATGGCACACGAGGGTCCATGTCGTAGTCAACGACAACGAAATCGGCAGGAAAAGTGAATTTGTCGACTCCTACAAAGACGTCTTCGGCTATCCCCACTGGATAAGCAACCGTACGGTTAGCTAATTCCAAAGTCATTTTGGTGGGGACTAGCTCAGGGAGAGATAATTGCTTCTAAACGCTTAAAGGCATTAAGTTAATACTGGCACCTAGATCGGCTAGGGCCATGCAATTCTCTACTCCCGGGAAGTTGCAAGGGATTAAGAAGCGACCTGGATCACCAAGCTTGGTTGGCAATTTCCTTAAGAGCACTGCAGAGCAATTCTCATTAAGTTGGGTGTTAGCAATATCAAGAAGCTTCTCCTTGTCGCTAAGAAGATCTTTGAACATTTTCGCGTACTTAGGCATGTGAGCGAGAGCCTCAGCGAAGGAGATGTTGAAATTCAATTGTTTAAACATTTTGAGAAAGTTCGAAACCTGAATATCGTCCTTGCTTTTGAGCTTCTCTTTCCTCAACCTTGATGGATAAGGTATATCGAAAGAAGAGGAAGGCTTTGGGAGAATAGGATCACTCACATCCTTGGGTGGAGGAGGGGTAGAAGTAAGAGGTGGAGAAATTGGGGAAGTAGAAGGATGAGGAATAGGAGCAGGTGACTCGTTCTCCTTAGTCACAATCACCGGTGGAGGTATAGGAAGCTCGGGTTCCTTGGTACCTTTGCCACTGCGAGTGGTGATTGCTTTCATCTCCCCTCTTGGATTCGCAACGGTGTCACTCGGAAGAGTACCCGAAGAAGAGGGTTGATTACCTTGGAAGAAACTATCCATCATGTTCCTTAAGTCATTCGTTTGACTTGCCAAAGTGTTTCTCATATCAGCTCTCAGATCGTTTCCTTGTTTCACCATGTCTGCTTTCAAGTTGAGTACTTCCCGCTGGAGATTTTCCACAATCACATCATTGGTCCTCATGTAGGTTTCAACATCTTGGTGTAATGCGGTGGGTTGGTTGGGAGGAGGAGCATGGTATGCGGGTGGTTGATAAGCAGGTTGTTGGTAAACTTGGTTGTTTCTTTGAGGTAGATATGGTTGTTTGTGAGGTGGTAGGTATGGTGCACGAGGTTGTTGTTGTTGTTGAGGAGGGCGATTAAGGTTTTGTTGTTGGTTTGGGTTGTTAGGAGGAAAACCGGGTGGGGAAAGAAAGTTGTTAGAGCGGTAGCTAAGCAAATTGTGGTCACCTTGAGGACGAGCTTGATAAGCGGCCAGAGGATAGGTACCGTATGCTGCATTCACATTCTCAGAAGGATAGTCTTGGGTGGCGGTACAAGTGGTGTAAGAGTGAGGACCCCCGCATATTTCACATGGTTGGCTTACAGCATTGACTTGAGCGTTTTTAGCATTGATGTTGTTGGTGTTGCTAGCGGTTTGGGTAGCAAGCGATTCAAGAAGCGCAGTGATTTTGTCAAGTCGCTTGTTGTTGTCACTAGTACTAGTACTAGCGGCATTGGTCCGCACACTCTTGGTTTGCACACGAGACTTATTCTCAATGATATCCCAAGCGGCATTGGAAGTCTTAACCAAAATATTACCCCCCGAGGCACTGTTTAGTGAATCTTGGTCATTCATGCTTAAACCATTGTAAAAAGTATTAATTTGGTGCACTTTGGTAAAACCATGTTGTGGGCACTTTCTTAAAAGATCTTTAAACGGTCCCAAGATTCACTAAAAGACTCATCGTACTTTTGTTCAAAATTGATAATTTCATTCCGCAAAGCGGTAGTACGAGAGGGTGGGAAAAAGTAGTTTATAAACTTGGTCTCCAAATCCGTCCACGTAAGAATACTTTGTGGCGGTTCCTTTGTAAGCCAATGCCGGGCTTGTCCCTCTAGGGAGAAAGGAAAGAGTTGTAAACGGATTAACTCTTGTGGAACACCATTGAATTTGACCGTATTCGTGAGTTGCAGGAATCTCTTGATGTGGTCATGTGGATCATCAATGGTACGCCCCAAGAATGGTTAAGCAGAGACCATCTGGATAAAACCGGATTTGAGCTCAAAGTTGTTGGCTGCAATCGCGGGTATGACAATTGGATCATTGTTGCCGTCTACATGTGCTTGTAACAGTTCAATCATCGGGCGATTGTCCGGTAGAGGTTCATTGTTGTTGTTGTTGTTATTATTGTTGTCGAGAGGTGGATTGTTATTGTTGTTATTGTTTTGAGGTGGGTTATTGTTGTTGTTGTGTACACCGGCCGTGTCTAAGTCTTCGAGAGGCTCGGGCTCTTGATAAGACGTTGATCGTGTACGCATGCACCTGCAAAAGAACTAACAAAGCAAAAACAAAGCAGAAATATTTTTGGTTTTTATGGTTTTTTAATTTTTTTGTATTTTTGAAAATTTTATATTTTTTAGGATTTTTGAAAATTTTTATCAAAAAGTAACGTTCACGGCGAACGAATCCCAAAATCCAAGTTCTCACAAAAAACTGTTAATCTTAACGAGAAGAGCCGGCAGCGGCGCCATTTGATACAAGTGTTTTCATTGGGTTCAAGATAAATCTCGGAATCTCCTCGAATTGATTACGGTTTAAAGTGGAATGATTTGTTCTTGGTGACAAATAGTGGGTTTGGTTTTCTATTCTACTAAAAAGGTAAATGAAGTAAATAATGAAATAAAACTTGAAGTTAAATTAAACAATTAAATGATAAAGCAGTAACATGACCTTACTAAAGAAATGTGCTATTCGGAATAAATGACCATGCGGAATAAATTCCTATTCGGAATATACGGCTATGCGGAATAAATAACTCTATGCGGAATATTTTGACTATTCGGAATACTAGTGCTATGCGGAATAACAATAAGCTACGCGGAATAAAGATGGTTATTCGGAATAATGAGGTCTATGCGGAATAATTGGCTACCCGGAATAAAAATCCTATTCGGAACAATGAACTCTATGCGGAATAATTAAGACTATGCGGAATGTTTCATTACTCGGAATAAATAGATATTCCGAATAAGGGAAAAGGTAAAAAGGCTATTCGGAATATGTAAACATTCCGAATAAGTGAGAAAGGAAGCAGACTATCCGGAATAAGTAAATGTTCCGAATAAGGGAAAAGGTAAAAAGGCTATTCGGAATATTGTTGGGATGAAGAACAGTAGGCAGAAACTCAAAACAGGGGAACACGAATTTATCAAAAATCGACCAAGTTTTTAACCAAATCATAAACAAAACTAATAACAAATCATCTACTAACCATAAACACCAAATCCCAATCATAAAAACACAAAACCCATTAACTTTAGAAGATCAAAACCAACTAAATAAGAACTTAAGAACTTTGAATAAAAAGATGAAGATGAACAAGATGAATGAAAAGATTATATGTAAACTTGTATTGATGATTAAGATTCAACAAACAAAATGGAAGGATTAAACTTACAAGATTCAAGAAGAAATCAAAGAAAATGAAAACCACTCCTTAAGGGAGATGGTTCTTCCTACGAACTAGGAGAAAATGTAACTGAATAAAAACTAGTGCCAAATGTGTGAGGGGTTTTCCTTATATAGGCTAGTGGTTGGTTGGTGATTTGGGCTTTCTTCCTCTCTCCTTGTCTTCTCATCTTTTCAGAAAAGTTGACGTTTTCGATTCTGATTCGGGATTTGTCGACGATTAAATTCAATTCGTCTTTTAATTTCTTCGTTTAATAGACTTGAGTTTCTTCGACATTTGTAAATCTTCCGTCTTTGGTCCTTTTCTTCGATAAATCTTCAAATAGGCACCATGACTTAAAATCTTTTGCATCTCTTGGACAATAGAATTTGTCTTGAGTCTTTTTCTTCGATAAAACCCGTGAAATCCCATGTTTTCTTCAATATTCATCCGATTGACTCTGAAAACACAATAAACACAAAAACCACGCATAATTCCAAACAAATGATATTAAACACGCGTTTTGGTCTTGTTTTAGTAAGAAATAAGTGGTAAAAGGATGGGTGTTTTTACACCTATCAGCTCTACTAAAGGAAGACTGGCATGGATGGAAATGTACACACCTATAAAGCTCGATAAGTAGTGAGGGGCTTCACTCAAACCTAAGGGGTTAATTATAAATAAACCTTCTCTCGTGATACATATATCAACGCTATATATTATCTTAGCCATAGCTGTTTTCTATGGCTATGAGATTTGGTAAATGGATGTCAAAACCGCTTTCCCCAATGGATATCTTTACGAAAAAGTCAATATGAATTAACCTGGAGATTTTGCTAATCTTAAATATCCAAACCGAGTATACATGCTTCAAAGATCTATTTATGGACTTAAGCAAGCATATAGGCAATGGAATAAGCGATTTGATGATGAAATAAAGACGTTCAGTTTTACTCAAAATCATGATGAGCCATGTGTATATATAAAATCTAGTGGGCGTAATGTGGTTTTCCTAATTTTATATGTCGATGACATATTAGTCATAGGAAAGACATTCCAACGTTGAAATTCTGCAAAATCGAAGAAGAGAAAATAAGCATATTATCTAACTATCGCACACACATATTGGAATTTAACAACCTAATGTATCAAACATGCATGCATCAAAAGTAAAATGCAGCGGATTTAGTGGATCACATATGCATACAAGTAATTAACATAAAGGTTTAGAATTGCATACGTTTTCCTTGCAACAAATGTGAAAACCCGTAAATCACCAATTAAGAAAAACCCCTCAAACCAGTATATTAAAATCACCAATAAAACTCAAGGATTAACAATAGATCTTCTCTAACATAGTCCACACGATACTTAAATCAATTATCTTTGATTGTTAGATCTTGATTAACAGAATACTCAATAAACCAAGAGGCAAAAAGAATCCTTTTGGTTCTTTGTGTAGGTCGATGACCAAGAGAGATAAGAGGGGAGAGATTTTGTTTTCAATTTATGAACAAAGTGATCTAATTCCGTTCTTTATATCATGTAAGACTTAGGCTATTTAATGAATAGATACTATTCTTCTTAACCAAGCTAAATCTTTTTCTCCCCTTCTTTTCCTTAGGTTTGGTCGACTAACATCCCAACACCCTTGGTATAGTTATTGTTAGGGATAGGGGTAACCGAACCCTGAAGGTGTATCAGTCGGGATATGTGCAGAAATTTCTGAATACCTACAGACTGAATAATGGCAAGTCGGTCTCTGTGCAATTGGGAGCACACTTCAAGGTATCTTCGCAAGATTGTCCTTCGAGTGACTAGGATGTGGAAAGAATGAGTAAGGTCTCATATGCGAATGTTGTAGGTAGTTTAATGTACTTGATTGTTTGCACTAGACCATATAATGTGTATGATGTTAGTATTACGAGCAGGTATTTGGCGAATCCATGTAAAAACCACCATGAGGCAGTAAAGTGGATTATGAGGTACTTGAAGGACACTGCTGATGTAGGTCTAGTGTATGGTAGAGATCAAGGTAAGCACGTGGATGTTGACGGTTTCGTGGATAGCGATTATGCTAAAGACCTTGACATGGATAGGTCGATAATCGGGTACGTGTTTATGATAAATGGTTGTGTTGTGAGTTGGAAAGCAACTTTGTAGCATGTTTTTGCATTATCTACTACAAAGGCGGAGTATATGGCGCTTACAGAAGTTGTTAAGGAAAGCATTTGGTTTAAAGGTTTACTAATCGAGCTAGAAATAAACCTTAGGTCAGTGGTTGTGAATTGTGATCATCAAGGTGCAATTCATCTCTCAAGAAATACAATGTTTCATGAGGGGGCGAAACATATCAACGTGAGGTATCACTTCATCACGGAGATAGTAGAATCTAAAGTGATTGAAGTGGCAAAGATAGGCACAAAAGATTATACAGCTGACACATTTACAAAGGTGGTTTTAGGTCCGAAGTTCAAGTATTGCATGGAGATACTTGATGTTGGGGCGAACTAGTCTTGTCACAAAGGCGGAAATTGTTAGCATTAGTTTACAAGCCTTGTTAGTATAGTCTACGGTTAAGAATAAGCCTATGTTAGCAAAGTTTCCTTATGTACTATATTTTGTTGTGCAAGGCAAGTTAGTAGCTTACTAGGGATGTTTGTTCGAGTCGGCTGGTAACACAATCCCAATCTTAAGTCGGGTAAGACTTGAGAACCGACCCTCTCACCCTATAAAAGGAGGTGATGGGTGATGCTCAATACGTCGCATCTTTTATTCTTTCTTGTAATCGATCATGATATAATAAAAGTAAATCGTTCGGTTACGTTGTAGTGTTTCGTTTTTATGAGTTTTGTTAATGTTCATGTGTGGTCCCGGAAAGTGACCGGAGAACACAACACGTGTCACGCACCGGAGGCCATACCAGAATAGATGGCCGGACCACGTGCCCGTAAACAGAGAACAGTACCATGACGTCATTCGTGATATCACCTGGCTCAAGCCCCACTCAAGATCTTGGCGTATGCTCAAAGAGGAAAGGTACAGTGTCAGAGTCGATAAGGTACACAGACCCGTTTTGGTAAAGAAGACAAGGCATGAACTGTCTACATCAAGGTATCAGCAGTACCCTATATATAGTCCTGACATTTATTGCTAAAAGATTATTAAATGTTCTGACAAGACACACATAATATTACATAACACCCCGTACCACATTTTGTACCATTACTCATTCTCAACCGGAGCTTGGTCCTGGGATAACACCCGGGGCGAGTTAACGTGTCCTGCTTCTTGTGTGTAGGTGCATCATCCGTTCATATCTTACGTGGAAGGCTCCTAGTCCCGTAGGCCCTACCGGAGGATTTTAGCATCAAAATTTTTGGCGCCATCCATGGGACCCAAACTTCAAACTACCTTGAGTATTTGATGGCATGTCCTCAACAATCACCAGTCACCCTTACCGAGGCTTCGGGCTCGGGGGGCAATAACGAAAACCGCGAAACACCTAACAATGAGACCGAAGCCAATTTGGCTAGCCTTCAAGCCCTCATCTCCGAGTACAACTCACGGTTGGTCGGACACAATGTCACTCCCATCCGACTGTCATTCGAGGAAGCCGAACCAAGAAGGAATGTGGACAAGCCTGTGACAACGGAGGAGCCGGAAGAAGATCTGTTGAAGCCTTATAAGGAGGTGTCTCGTTCACCCTTCACGAGGCGAATCACCCAGTACTCATCCCCGAAGCACATCTTACCTCCTCATCTCAAGTTGTATGACGGAAGTACGGATCCGGACAACCATGTCACACGATTCTCCGGAGCCGCGACACAAGGAGATTGGCCCATGCCGGTATGGTGCAGCATGTTTCAGCAGACGCTGGACGATGCCGCTCGAGGATGGTTTGATCGCTTACCAAATGGAAGTATAGATAACTGGGTGGACCTGAGGGATCAGTTCGTGAGGAGGTTCGCGTTAAGGAGAAAGTGCAAGAAGGAGGCCATCGACGTGACCAAAATAGTGAGGAAGGCTCACGAAAGCCTCCCGGACTTCAAGGAAAGGTGGACAGATGAGACTAGCTACATCGAGGGTGCCCCCGACGTAATGTTGATATCGTTGTTTGTGAGCAATTGCAAATGCCTGAGCTAGCCCGAAGATTCATGGATAAGACACCCCAAACCATTGACGAGATGATGAAGAGAGTCGATGACTATGTCAAGTCGGAAGAGTCATTTCGGACCACTGAGCTCCCTAGAGGGGAATATGCTGAGAGGGGAACCAAGCCATTCAACAAGTCCGAAAGACACGGAGGAGGAGAGTACAAGGGGCAGAACCGTTACGGACGAAGATCCAACAAAGGGAAGGAGCTATATCAGCCATATCCACAATACCCACCTCTCCGTCCATACGAGACGAGGAAACCTCTCCCTATATCCGCCATAGACTCCCTGTCTCGCACCCCGAAGGAAATACTAGCCTTCGAGACTCATCTCCGACTGCCTCGACCGGAACCCACTAAAGGGATGGTCAGAAGAGAAAACATGAACAAGCACTGCAACTACCACGACTAAAAAGGACACCTAACTAATGACTGCTTCCATCTGAGGAGGTAGTTAGAGGCAGCGTTAGAGGCAGGGAAGCTCAATCATCTGGTCAGCGACCATGAGCCTAAAGCCGGATACAGGGACAATTCCTCTAGGCCCAAGGATGACCATAGGGGCGGAAGGAAGACAATCAACATGGTGAGGTCATACCGGACCGGGGAGAAGAGGAAAGAACCCACCCTGGAAGATCGGGACTGGATGCAAGCCCCCATCAGCTTCCCCCCCTAAACGGGAATGATGCCTCTGATGAACCGCTAATCATAGAAGCAGAAGCAGAAGGACATTTGATAAGACGCATGCTCGTGGACAATGGGGCATCAGTCCAAATCATGTTCGAACATTGTTTTAACCATTTGTGCCCCTCGATTAAGAGGAGGTTACAGCCGTCGCAGTCAAGCTTAGTTGGTTTCTCAAGAGAAGAGTTGACGTTGTTAGGAAAGGTGGAACTGGCTGTCTCGTTCGGAGCGGGGAAGTTAAAACATACGGTCAACTTGAAGTTCACCATTGTGCAAGCTATGTCCCCCTACAACGTCATCCTAGGTCTCACCGGTATTAGAGCATTAAGGGTGGTCCCATCAACCGCCCATGCCATGTTCAAATTTCCAACTCCGAGAGGGGTAGCCACATTGGTCCCTAGAGCATCCATCATAGCCGAGTGCCGAATGCTCGAAGACAAACAAAAAAGCAGCCAAGGACAAACGCTTGAGGCAGTCATAAAACATAAGGTAGAGGAAGAGAAACCTGGGGAAAATGAAGCAGACCTCCCACTCACGGAAGAAGTGCTAGTGAATCTGGCTCATCCGGACCAACTAGTAGTAATTGGGAAAAATTTCTCTGAGGAAGGGAGAGCATGTTTAATCGATTTGCTCAGGCGAAGCCAGGACGTGTTTGCATGGACCCCAACTGACATGACCGGGGTACCTAAAAGACTAATCAAGCACTCGCTGAATGTCAACCATTCGATGACCCCGGTCGCCCAAATGCGGCGAGTCCTCGGTGAAGAAAAGAGTGGGGTGGTGGCCAAAGAGGTAGAGGAATGGGTCAGATCAGGGATTGTTCGTCCGGTGCGGTATTCCACCTGGATATCTAATCCGGTCCTAGTCAAGAAGGCCGACGGCAGCTGGCGGATGTGCATTGACTTCAAAAACCTCAACTTCGCTTGCCCGAAAGATTACTACCCCCTCCCGGAAATAGATTTGAAGATAGAATCGGTGATGGGCTATAAATATAAGTGTTTCCTAGACGCTTACAAAGGCTACCACTGATAGTAGTAAAAACACGTCTCTTGTTTAGGAAAACAAAAAAGAACGTATATGAGCGGTAAGTATCGAGTGATGATTTTAGGAAAAATCAACACTAATGACCCACAATCACTTAAAAAGAGAGAAAGATTCGTTTCCCAAGGAGGTATGGTGTTGTGAATTAACTTGTATTTCTTTGAGATTAATATTGAGAAGATGGAATGACGGTTTCTTGGAAATTACACTATGACGTAAAAAATGAAAACGTAAAACCGTAGAAAAACAACCAAAATTAAAAATTAAGCTAAGACCAAAAACAAAATCAAGAAAAAGATTAAAAAGACTAAAACAAAGTCTAAAATAATATAAATAAAGATAAAAATCCAATAAAGATATTTTAAAACCTTTTATTAATTAAATAATTAATTTTAAATGCTAATTAAAGCCCTAAAATTAAATTTAATTAATTCAAATGTCAAAAATATGATTTTATTGAACAATTACTTAAATTATATTATTAAAAGACTAAAAAGTAATTTTCTAAAAATTAAAACTTATTAAAACTATTTTTAAAACTCTAAAAATGATTAAAAGTAATTAAAAACTAATTAAACTTAAAATAATTATAAAAATAAATCTAAAAGTTATAAAAATAATCTAAAAATGGAAATAGTCCTATTTAATGCTATAGAACTTAAGAAAAATGAAAAATAAAGAAAAAGAAAATTTTGAAAATTAAATAATAAAATAATATTAAAATAAATAAAAAAAAATAAAAGTCACTTAGTTGCGCCGCAACTAGTGGGGTCTTGCGCCGTAACTAGTGTAACGGGAATACCAAGATCTGCAGGTACTTCAGTTGCGCCGCAACATGTTGTCTTGCGCCGCAACTTGTATGACGAACCTGGTTATGAACTATTGCACCAGCAGGTTGAACTTGTGTGTTTATGAGTTTGGCCAAGAGGACTTGACCTTGGCTTATTTTGGTATGCTTTTTGGTACAAGAGGGCACCCTTGAGCTTATTGAAGCTCAAGGAGTCAAGTAACACACAAATAACAACAAGAATCAAAGATTTAGCATCAAAATCATGAAAAACCAAGCAATTTAGCAATATGCGGATTTTTAACTTACTCTTTCCTTAGAAACCTAACAAACTTGTTCAAATCTTGTTCCAAACTAATTAACTACTTACTAATAACCTATCTTAACCTTTACCAATTACTTTAACACCTTTTAATAGCTTGAATCAAATTATCTCCCCTGCTAAAACCTATTGCCAAACACCCTTTTAAAATCTAAAAACCAACTTTTAACATACCAACATGCTTACAAAAGCCACCAAATTGATTCCAAGTGCATCTAACATGTAAACATACACACTAGAACACAAATCATGCAATATAAACACACTTAATCACCAAATCACTTAAGATCATACAACTAGCTATTTTTGAACTTTTTAAAAGGGAAATAAGAAAGATACCTTAGGGCTTTACATCCAAAGCCCTAGAGGATGAAAATCCTCCTCCAATCCAACTCGGGTTGGAGCTGAACTAAATCAACAAGCCTTCAACCTATTTGAATCAAACACAAAGAAACAAGAACAAAAATAATATGAAATGATATGATTCTTTTTATTTTCTTCTTTTTTAATAACTCTTCCAAAACCTTTTTAATCTTCTAAAAATGTTTTTTATAACACTTAAATCACCAACAAACATGAACTCCTAACAACAAAAACCTTTTGAGAAGATTTTACCAAAATCTCTCAAAATCTCAAAACCTTAAACAACTTTGAAAATCAAAGTTTCTTAACCAAATAACAAAGTGGAACTCAGAATCAATCTCCTCACAATACACAAACTTTTAAAAACAATAAAAAAGGAATTACACTTGAATATTTCAAAAACCAAACTTTTTATTTCTTTAAAAAGGAATTACATGTGAGAGACTAGAAACTGGAACAAAGGGATCACCACAACTTGGGTCTCCTTTTATAGAGCCTATAGAACATCCTAGAAGCATAAAAACATAAAACCCTAATACATAGAAAATCCCAAATGTGCCCTTGAATGATTTTGAGTGCATTTTGTCCTCTCATTTGATCTTGGACGTTTATTTTGCTTTGGGAGGAAGCAAATAATCTTGGCCATTGATTTAAGCCACGTCATGAGCTTGGGGGCTAAGGAATGATGTGATTGGTGGATTGGGGAATTGGGGGTTTGGTGCACATGAGTGGGATGCAGGTTTTTAGGAGTGGGAAAGGTTTGTGAGTGTGTGAATTGAGTGTGTGAAGGTTTAATTGAGTTTTACCCAAGTAAATGTGAGGGTAAAATCTGGGGTGGTAAGAAGGTGAATAGTACCATTTTGATCCGATTTTTGGGGGTGGGATGGGTGTTAGGCGCCTATTTTTTTAAATGTTTCAGGTTTGGCAATTTCAGCCCTTGTCTTTTGGAATTTTTGGCTTTTAAAGATTTTCAGCCTAAAATCTCCTTTCCTTTGTTATTAACTTTCCCACTTTGACAATTTTGGCACCAACTTTTGATAAAAGGTTATCAAGGATGTAATTTGTCATTTGGTGATTCTTTAAGGGCTGATCTTGGACTATTTGATCTTCAAAGGTCTTCAACATAACTTTGACTTCATGAGGGACCATAATTGGCAATTTGAAATTGTTGAGGGACTAATCTTGCCATTTCTTCAATCTTGAAGGACCTTTTTGCCATTTTGACAAACTTAAGGGACCAAACTTGTAATTATGAATATACAAGGGTTTTAAGTGTCATTTCTTCAATAAATGATGATCAATCTTGCTTGTCTTCAAGTCTTCAAGGGTATTTGATGAAAATTCCATGATTAGGGCCCGGTTCTTTGTACGGCTTCGTTTCTCGTGTTCGTTTTTCCTTGTATCTTGTGATCTTTTGTCTTTTTCACGATATCCATACCTAAAATACACAAGTAAACAAACACAAGCATATATATGGTATTTTATGACATTTTAATGCATTTAAAGCCCGAAAAGAACGATGAGATCATGTATAAATGCCATCTCATCACTCCCCCATACTAAGCCATTGCCGTGCCCTCACGCAATGCTAGAATAAAGTATCTAAGCATCACCAAAGTTCAATTTTATTAACCTTTATTGAAGAGTAAAAGACTTGCAACATACTACGATGATGTGTAAAGACATAATGTATGATTTTCATCACCGAAATGTGACTTTTAGGGTCTAAGAATAGAAACAAGTTAATGTCCCTTAGAGTAAACTTCGTCATCCTTGATTGTCATACATTCCATGCTAAGTGCAAAAACAAGATCATAGTTGGTACAAGTCACAATGCTAACACTACTCATACGTTCAAATTGTGTAATACTTTTTCTCCCCGCAATCCTAGTTATTATAAAAGGAAATGGGTTACTAGCATTTTTTATCTATTTGTCATGGATCACAAGTGATTCATATTGACTTATTTGAGTAGTTATTAGTCCGAAAGCAAAGTAGCACGATTTGATCAATAGTTAGCCGAAGGTCAAAATCTTTTAAAACGGCTTCTCGTGTATCTCCTTAAGTTCATATCTTGGCATAACTCGTTTCACGATTTGAGACCTTTCTCGGACCGATATTTGGCATGTACTTCATACTTCAAATCTTGGGAAGACGTTCTTGAAATTATGGTCTTCTCTTCATATATTTGGAATTTCTTCACTTGACGTTTTTGAGAGATTCTTCATATAGGACCACGACTTCATCATTTTTCTTCAATCTTTACTTTGGATTTTGATATACAACGATCCGCCTCCTTTTCGGACTTGGATATATTTATCCTCATACCTTGTTAGGGTCTTTTTGGATAGACTTTCTCCATTCTTTAGGGGAGTAATAGCTTCTCGTCGTGTGTCTCGATCCTTCATATTGATTTTGGAATAATGATACTTCACATCATCTTTGGATCTTTAGCAAAAATAGAGCTCCTCATGCCTTGTTAGGGCCTTTTTGGATAATCGCCAATCTTCGCGTCCCGCTTCAATAAGTTATGCCTTGGCTATGAACTCTATTCAACCCCGAGCAACTTTTAAACGATCTTGCGCTAGAGGCTAGGTAACCTTTCAAATCGTACGACCTTACTTATTGCAATTATGTTTTATTCCTAATGCATTGATCTTATGGGAAGAAAAAGCCACAATTAAAAACATATGAGTTTTTGAAAGAACACTTTCATGTTCTACGTTTAGCATGATCACTTGTCTAACTCTATCATTTCTCGTTCTTCACTATTTAAAGACCTCTAATTAAAGAGACTCGTGAATACTTAGCCATGCAAGTCAAAATTAAGCCAAATTTGGATTAGCTTTCATTAAGACTATATCAAATCAAAGTTTTGGGTTTTCAAGCCACCTATAGGATCTTGCACTTTCTTGGACTTTTTCAAGTTTAGAGAATGCGTTTTAAAGTTCCCTTGATAAGTGACTTTCTAGAATCAATTATAGGAACTTGCGAAAAGTTCTTGTTCTTAATCCGAATGAATTAAGACTTTCGCGTTTTAAAGCTCCCTATATAAAAGTCTAGCAAAACTTGAATTGAGCGGGTTAAGGAATGTAAATGGCTCCAAATGCCCATCAAGTCAAAAGTTAACTCTTATTCTACCCATCGGAATATATACATTCGTGTCTTAAAAACACTTATGAAAACTAAGAAAAATTTTAAAATTTGGCCATTTTTAGCCTTATTAACAAAACAAAATATTGAAAATTGGAAAACGTGAGGGCGTAGCAAAGCAAGTACCTATTCACCCCCCCATACTAAAAGTAAACATTGTCCTCAATGTTTCGAGTCTAAAGGTGGAGCACCCCCATACTAGAGACGAAGAATCGAATGCTTAGGATCTAGCATGGAAAGGGTGATCAACAATATATCTAAAGCCGTTTATTAATTATGCTAAAAGATAATTGTTAGAACAATAAAGGATATGTCATGGATTCGTGAAAAACTTCTTCAAACGAACGATGGAGGCTCACGTAAACTAACACGAGAGTCTTCAATCGTAGACGATGATGATGATCTAGATAACACAATCACAAACAACCACGAGACAACGAGTTGGAAGGGTACAAGTCCCTTATTAGTGAACATAAAGCATAAAGATAAGCATGGGATCTCCCCCACGAGGCACCTCGTTTTTGATTACCGAGTCATAAGCTCGACTCGATCCCCTCCGAAATGTGAACATTTAGGGATATCATGGTGTGGTCAATTTTTGATGGGGCTTACATGATAAACAAGGCCCAAAAAGCAACCGGTATAAAGGACTAAGTCCTTAAATGATGCAAAATACCGGGGTCGAAGATGGCGTTCTCGTTTCCATTGGGAAAACAAATTAACACCACTTGAACATGTGCCATAAACTCAAAGAGTTTGAAGAAAATAGATGAGAAGTAGAAGGGTGAGACAATTGGTAAGACAAACGTTTGAGCTACTCGAGGTAGACTCGCACCAAGCAAATAGATATGGTTTCCATTTATTGCATCGGTGGAAGACCGAGATTTCCCTTTACATGAAATTCCGGGATCGAATATCTCGTCCTCGGTGGACAAGGATGAGGGAACATAAGGGGCTTCCCCCATACTAGAACCACACAAAACATCGTCAAAAGGAGTAGACGAGTTTGTAGTACTCAAATCACGTGGTGATGACGGAGTTAGATTTGTAGAAAAATCACTTTCAAGATCTTTTCCTTTTTTATCTTTTAAACTCTCCTTATGAAAACCCTTGTTGATTATGTCGAAAATATTCGGTGTTTCTAAGACGATGTTAGTCACACTAAAAATTCTCACATTTTGAAACCGTTTTGGTTTTGGTGGTGGCAAGTTCTCAAAACGTTTATCGACGAAGAAAACCTCCCCATCGGGGTCCATATATTCATCATTCGAAAGATCTTCCGTAGAAACCGGCAACTTATCAACACTTTTCAAGAATGAATGTTCGAGATGAGGCGAAGGATTTTTCGATTCAAGTATTGATGGTTTCTTCCTTGTAGGCTTAGCACTCATAACCTCCACCGGCGGAGGAAATGGTAAATTGTTTTTGGAGACATTCCCTAAAACTCTTGGTGAAAATTCTTTGCAAACGACATTGGTCGAGTCACCATGGTTTAAAGTTGCAATAGAATATACATGAGAAAGATTGGAGTTTTGTGTTGCATTGATGACAAGTTCTTCTTCATTGAAACGAAGGGTGATTTTTCGAGCATGAACATCGATAAGTGCTCTTGATGTATCCAAAAATGAACGACCCAAAATGAGAGGAACTTTTCGATCGATGGGAATGTCTACAACGATAAAGTCAACGGGATAGTAAAACTTTCCGACTTTAACGAAAACGTCCTCGGCTACTCCACATGCCATGATCGTAGAATGATCGGCCATCTCGATGGACATGTTCGAAGGAGTAAGAGCCGGAAGTGAAAGTGATTTGAAAGTCTCGAGAGGCATTAAATTAATACTAGCGCCAAGATCGGCCAAGGCGTAGCATTCCTCCATATCTTGTATAGCACACGGAATCAAAAATTTACCGGGATCACCGACTTTTTGTGGTATGCGGCTTAGAAAAACCGATGAACAACTAGACGATTGTTGTAACTTTTCTTTGTTGTTAAGCATACTTTTGAAGTTTGCGGCGAATCGAGGCATCATGATTAAAGCATCGGCAAAACTTATGTTAAAATGTAAATCACGAAACATTTTCATAAATAGCTCAAATTGATAATTGTTCCGTTCTTGTGCTTTTTGCTTGTCACGTCTCGAAGGGTAGGGTAAAGGTGGTGTGGGTTGGTCATTAGGCAACGGCCTTGGAAACTCGGGTTCCACAATTGGTATTGGTGTAACCGTAGGTGTGGTATGAGCGGTACTTCGTGGGATTGTAATGTGCTCCTTTTCGACCATCACCTCGGGTTCTTTCTCGATTTCCTTCTCCGTAGAAGTACTTGGACGAGAGATTGGTTCCTTGAAAGTTTTACCACTTCGTGTAGTAATAACCTTCATTTCTCCCCTCGGGTTGTTAATGGTATCACTAGGAAGACCACCCGAAGAAGAGGGTTTACACATGATAGCTTCAAACATCTTAGCCATTCGGTCCTCAAATTTTGATTGCCTAGCATCCGCTTTCAATAACTCTTGCTTAATCTCATGTTGTCCTAATTCCATCTTTTGTTGGTTTTGTTGAAGACGTTGGACATTTCCTTCCATTTTGTTAGCATGAGTTTTAAGTTCATTAGCAAGTTCATTTTTAAGCTCGTTTTTCAACTCGGATCTTAAGCTAATCATCTCACGTTGCATGTTATCAAATTTAGCATCATTTGCTTTTGCATAATCTAAAAATTCTCCTTGCAAATTTTTCGTGTGAGCATTTTGAAAACCTTGTGTAGTGTTTTGAAAATCACGGTTTTGGTTTTGATTAGAGATTTGTCCATTCCCACTTTGATAATTCCCTTTGTTGTAATTGCGTGTGTTGCCTTGGTAATTACCTTGGTTGTTGTTTCGATAATTATTAGCATTTTGGTTTGGTGGAGCTTGATTTTGGCGGGAACCTTGGCCGTTTTGGTTGTAAGTTCCCGTTGCTACATAAGCACTCGAAGTGTTACCATCCGCGGTAATGCACTCGGATAAATCATGAGCTCCTCCACACGATAAACAACTCTTAGCAACCGCTTTGACCGAAGCGGAATTGGAAGCTTCTTGAGCCTTCCAATGGGACATTAGATTAGCAAATCTATCAAAAAACCGATTTTCCTCATTAGCTTCATCATGTAGGGCGTTAATGCTACGAGACGATTGTGATGACGATGACGAACCCATATTGGCAACACTCGGTGTGTTACGAGGGCTATAAACCTTAGATCGATTTTCAATGATTTGTAAAGCTTCATTTGTCGTCTTGCACAAAAAATTACCACCCGCGGCGGCATTCAAATAATCTCGTTCATGATCATTAAGCCCATTATAAAAAGTATCAATTTGATGCAATTCCGAAAAATCATGATGAGGACATTCATGTAACATCTCCTTAAATCGTTCCCATGCCATAGAAAAACTTTCATTGTTACGTTGCACAAATCGTGAAATCTCATTTTTTAAGTGTGTTGTTTTCGATGGTGGAAAAAACTTGTTCACAAACTTAGAGACGAGATCGGCCCATGTCAAAATCGAATTTGGCGGTTCTTTCTCGAGCCAAATTTTAGCGGGTCCATCCAACGAATATGGAAACAACATCATCTTAATGGCGTCATGCGGAACATCTTTGAATTTGCTAGTGGCGGTGAGACGGTTGAAATTCCTAATATGGTAATGCGGGTTGTCTTTCTCATGACCTCGAAATTTGTTTGCTTGTAGCATCGACATTAAACCCGTCTTAATTTCGAAATTCTCCGCAAGGATGGCGGGAATAACAATTGCCTCTCCAAAACCCTCGGTGGGTGCTTGTAGCAACTCCATCATAGTACGATTAGCCATTACGACTTCTTGTTCTATAATAGGTTCAACAATTGGAGGTTCTTCAACAATCAACGATTGATTGGCTTGCTTTTGTAGTCGTTTACGAGCTCGTTTAGCTTGGTTACGAGTGATCATAAACTTCACGAAGAATGGGAGGTGAGCAAAGAAGATTCTTTTTGGTCGTTTTGTGGTTTTTCAAATTTTTTTTTTTTTGTGTTTTTGATGATATTTAATTTTTTTGGATTTTGGTGTATCTTCGTAGACAACAATCTACAAAATCTCTCCTCGAATCAAACTCTTGATTAAAGAAGCCTCAAAGGAATGAAAACGATCACGTGGAGTGAACGCCTTCGAATGACTTTAGAACTTTGGTGAAAACCAAATTGTTCACGAGGGTTTAATCACAAAGAAAATCAAGCAAATATAGTATACGTATTAATACTTTGGGCGGCAAAACCCTCGATTAGCCTTCAATCTCAAAATACTCACAAGCAAGCGGGGAAACGAGGCGGCGCGAAGCACTTAAGAGCCTTTTTCCTTAGGGTATATTTTATAATACCCGCCTTATACCCACCTTATAGTTCGTATCTTTCAAAATCGAGCTTCTCGAAAGTATTTATCTATTTTTGCCTTTTCTTTTTGTTTGAGATTCGAATACAATGATCGAGTGATGAAATCCCGAATCAAGGTTGTGTTTTCACACTTTTGGAGATATTGTATTTTGGTTGTGATACTTAATACAATATATTAATAATATTCACAAAGAAAAACCGAGAAAACCGATAATACGTGTTAAGGGAGTTCCACTTAACACAAATATTATTATGGATAATATCAAAAACAAAATTTTCCAAATTAAATCACGACACACCTCCCCGGCAGCGGCGCCAAAGTGATAGTAGTAAAAACACGTCTCTTGTTTAGGAAAACAAAAAAGAACGTATATGAGCGGTAAGTATCGAGTGATGATTTTAGGAAAAATCAACACTAATGACCCACAATCACTTAAAAAGAGAGAAAGATTCGTTTCCCAAGGAGGTATGGTGTTGTGAATTAACTTGTATTTCTTTGAGATTAATATTGAGAAGATGGAATGACGGTTTCTTGGAAATTACACTATGACGTAAAAAATGAAAACGTAAAACCGTAGAAAAACAACCAAAATTAAAAATTAAGCTAAGACCAAAAACAAAATCAAGAAAAAGATTAAAAAGACTAAAACAAAGTCTAAAATAATATAAATAAAGATAAAAATCCAATAAAGATATTTTAAAACCTTTTATTAATTAAATAATTAATTTTAAATGCTAATTAAAGCCCTAAAATTAAATTTAATTAATTCAAATGTCAAAAATATGATTTTATTGAACAATTACTTAACTTATATTATTAAAAGACTAAAAAGTAATTTTCTAAAAATTAAAACTTATTAAAACTATTTTTAAAACTCTAAAAATGATTAAAAGTAATTAAAAACTAATTAAACTTAAAATAATTATAAAAATAAATCTAAAAGTTATAAAAATAATCTAAAAATGGAAATAGTCCTATTTAATGCTATAGAACTTAAGAAAAATGAAAAATAAAGAAAAAGAAAATTTTGAAAATTAAATAATAAAATAATATTAAAATAAATAAAAAAAAATAAAAGTCACTTAGTTGCGCCGCAACTAGTGGGGTCTTGCGCCGCAACTAGTGTAACGGGAATACCAAGATCTGCAGGTACTTCAGTTGCGCCGCAACATGTTGTCTTGCGCCGCAACTTGTATGACGAACCTGGTTATGAACTATTGCACCAGCAGGTTGAACTTGTGTGTTTATGAGTTTGGCCAAGAGGACTTGACCTTGGCTTATTTTGGTATGCTTTTTGGTACAAGAGGGCACCCTTGAGCTTATTGAAGCTCAAGGAGTCAAGTAACACACAAATAACAACAAGAATCAAAGATTTAGCATCAAAATCATGAAAAACCAAGCAATTTAGCAATATGCGGATTTTTAACTTACTCTTTCCTTAGAAACCTAACAAACTTGTTCAAATCTTGTTCCAAACTAATTAACTACTTACTAATAACCTATCTTAACCTTTACCAATTACTTTAACACCTTTTAATAGCTTGAATCAAATTATCTCCCCTGCTAAAACCTATTGCCAAACACCCTTTTAAAATCTAAAAACCAACTTTTAACATACCAACATGCTTACAAAAGCCACCAAATTGATTCCAAGTGCATCTAACATGTAAACATACACACTAGAACACAAATCATGCAATATAAACACACTTAATCACCAAATCACTTAAGATCATACAACTAGCTATTTTTGAACTTTTTAAAAGGGAAATAAGAAAGATACCTTAGGGCTTTACATCCAAAGCCCTAGAGGATGAAAATCCTCCTCCAATCCAACTCGGGTTGGAGCTGAACTAAATCAACAAGCCTTCAACCTATTTGAATCAAACACAAAGAAACAAGAACAAAAATAATATGAAATGATATGATTCTTTTTATTTTCTTCTTTTTTAATAACTCTTCCAAAACCTTTTTAATCTTCTAAAAATGTTTTTTATAACACTTAAATCACCAACAAACATGAACTCCTAACAACAAAAACCTTTTGAGAAGATTTTACCAAAATCTCTCAAAATCTCAAAACCTTAAACAACTTTGAAAATCAAAGTTTCTTAACCAAATAACAAAGTGGAACTCAGAATCAATCTCCTCACAATACACAAACTTTTAAAAACAATAAAAAAGGAATTACACTTGAATATTTCAAAAACCAAACTTTTTATTTCTTTAAAAAGGAATTACATGTGAGAGACTAGAAACTGGAACAAAGGGATCACCACAACTTGGGTCTCCTTTTATAGAGCCTATAGAACATCCTAGAAGCATAAAAACATAAAACCCTAATACATAGAAAATCCCAAATGTGCCCTTGAATGATTTTGAGTGCATTTTGTCCTCTCATTTGATCTTGGACGTTTATTTTGCTTTGGGAGGAAGCAAATAATCTTGGCCATTGATTTAAGCCACGTCATGAGCTTGGGGGCTAAGGAATGATGTGATTGGTGGATTGGGGAATTGGGGGTTTGGTGCACATGAGTGGGATGCAGGTTTTTAGGAGTGGGAAAGGTTTGTGAGTGTGTGAATTGAGTGTGTGAAGGTTTAATTGAGTTTTACCCAAGTAAATGTGAGGGTAAAATCTGGGGTGGTAAGAAGGTGAATAGTACCATTTTGATCCGATTTTTGGGGGTGGGATGGGTGTTAGGCGCCTATTTTTTTAAATGTTTCAGGTTTGGCAATTTCAGCCCTTGTCTTTTGGAATTTTTGGCTTTTAAAGATTTTCAGCCTAAAATCTCCTTTCCTTTGTTATTAACTTTCCCACTTTGACAATTTTGGCACCAACTTTTGATAAAAGGTTATCAAGGATGTAATTTGTCATTTGGTGATTCTTTAAGGGCTGATCTTGGACTATTTGATCTTCAAAGGTCTTCAACATAACTTTGACTTCATGAGGGACCATAATTGGCAATTTGAAATTGTTGAGGGACTAATCTTGCCATTTCTTCAATCTTGAAGGACCTTTTTGCCATTTTGACAAACTTAAGGGACCAAACTTGTAATTATGAATATACAAGGGTTTTAAGTGTCATTTCTTCAATAAATGATGATCAATCTTGCTTGTCTTCAAGTCTTCAAGGGTATTTGATGAAAATTCCATGATTAGGGCCCGGTTCTTTGTACGGCTTCGTTTCTCGTGTTCGTTTTTCCTTGTATCTTGTGATCTTTTGTCTTTTTCACGATATCCATACCTAAAATACACAAGTAAACAAACACAAGCATATATATGGTATTTTATGACATTTTAATGCATTTAAAGCCCGAAAAGAACGATGAGATCATGTATAAATGCCATCTCATCAACCACCAAGTGCAGATGGACGAGGAAGATGAAGAAAAGACGACCTTTTACACAGACCAGGGAACCTATTGTTATACTAAGATGCCCTTTGGACCCAAGAACGCAGGGGCTACCTATCAAAGGGTCGTGGACGCTACCTTTAAGGAGCAAATAGGCCAGAACCTAGAGGCATACATGGATGACATGGTCATCAAGAGCTCTTCCGAACAACAGTCCTGGCTGACATTTCCGAAACCTTCAACAATCTCCGGAAAATCAATATGAAGCTTAATCCCAAGAAGTGTTCCTTCGGGGTAGAAGAAGGGAAGTTTTTAGGCTAAATGGTCACTTCGGAGGGAATAAGGGCAAACCCCAAGAAAACGAAAGCCATAATGGACATGAGGTCACCCAAGACCCTGAAGGAGATGCAGTCACTAAGTGGCAAGCTGGTAGTGTTAAACCGCTTTGTCTCCAAGTCTGCTGAATACTCCCTTCCTTTCTTGGAAACGTTGAAGAACATTACTAAGGAGAATCGGGATGAATATAAATGGACAGTTGAGGCTGAGACCGCCTTCCAAGAGATGAAGAAGGTAGTCATGGATTTACCACTCCTAACCACACCCGTCAGGGGAGAAACGTTGTACATCTATTTGGCAATGGCCAAAGACACTGTCAGCGGAGTGCTCATGGCGGAGAGAAAACAAGGGCAGGCTCCGATCCGTTACGTCAGCCGAGTGCTACATGACGCAGAGCAAAGGTATGACCCATTGGAAAAGCTAGTCCTGTGCTTGCTCCACTTGTCAAGAAGACTGAGGAGATACTTCGAAGCCCATCCAATCAAAGTAATTACTGATCAGCCGATCAAACAAGTGTTATCAAGGGCCGAAGCATCAGGAAAGTTAGCCAAGTACGTGATTGATCTAGGAGCGTATGCAATCAACTATGTGCCCCGGAACGCGATAAAGGGTCAAGTATTAGCGGACTTCTTGGCCGAGACGCCGTCGGGAGAAAAGATAATTTGTACCATGGAGGTGTTAGACTCCAAAGAAGCAGAATGGACGTTGTTCACAGACGGGGTAGCAAGTTCAAAAGTGGTCGGGGCAGGCCTGGTGCTAATAGACCCCTCCGGCACGGAGTATACTTATGCTCTTCTGTTGGAGTTTGAAACTTCGAACAACGAAGCTGAGTATGAGGCTCTGCTAGCCGGGTTGAGGTTGGCCGAAAAAATGGGAGCCCAGACCCTTCAATCAAAAGTGGACTCGAAGCTAGTCGCGTGCCAGATAAAGGGCGAATTCGTTGCTTGTAACGAGCGGATGAAGAGGTACCTCGCCGAGGCGATGGAACGGGTAGCCAAGTTTAATAAGTTTTCAATCCAGCACATCCGAGGAACAAGAACCAGAAAGCGGATATTCTGAGCAAGCTAGCCTCGGTCGCCTTCAACCATCTTACAAAAGAAGTCCTAGTGGAAGTATTGGCATCTCGGTCGATTGAAAAGGAAGAGGTAAACGATGTGGTGGAAGAAGAAGAGGACAACCAGATGACCCCAATTCTCAAATGCCTACAAGAGGGCGTGTGGCCCACCAACCCGGACGAGGCCAGGAAACTCTGAATGAAAATACCACAATTCGTTATCGAAGGGGGAGTGTTGTTTAAGAAGTCGTATCTTGCTCCCATGCTGAGGTGTGTGGATCCCTTGCAAGCAAATTATATCATCCAAGAGGTTCATGAAGGAGGGTACGGGATGCACCCCAAGTACAGATCGGTGGTGGCAAAAATAATGAGACAGGGGTATTATTGGCCAACGATGTACCAAGACACATATGAAGTGGTAGTGAAGTGCGATTCTTGTCAAATCCATGCCTCAGTCCCCAAACTGCCGAAGACCCTCATGACCTCGATCATGTCACCCTGGCCCTTCTACCAATGGGGCTTAGACATCTTGGGTCCCCTTCCTGAAGCACCGGGCAAAGTCAAGTTCATCATAGTGGCCATAGACTACTTCACCAAGTGGATGGAAGCTAAGCCACTAGCAAAGGTCCGGGGAAAGGACGTGAAGAAGTTTGTTTGGGAGAACATAGTATGTAGGTTTGGCGTGTCAGGCATCATCGTTACGGACAATGGAACGCAGCTTGTGAATGATCCATTCAAGTGGTGGTGCGTTAAGTGGCAAATCAAGCAGATCAACACCGCTGTAGCCCATCCACAGGCCAATGGGCTCGTCAAAAGAGCAAACAAGTCACTCATGCACGGACTTAAAGCCCGCTTGGGAAGGGAGATGACTGGATGGGTGGACGAATTACCAAGCGTCTTATGGGCCCACTGAACCATGATGAAGACCAGCAATGGCGAGACTCCGTTTAGTTTGACTTACGGAAGTGAGGCAGTCATCCCGACCGAAATAGGAATGAGGACCTTCCGGACACTCATGTTCAATGAAGAGACAAACGAGGAAGAGCTCCGGCTAAACCTAGACCTCGTTCAAGAACCAATGGAAATGGCAGCCATCAGAGAAGCCAAATACAAGAAGAAGATGGAACAATATTATAACAAAAGGGTTAGGCACATGGCATTCAAAGTGGGGGATTTTGTTTATCGGGAGAACGAAGCAAGCCGAGTGATAAAACCGAGCAAACTAGCTCTGAACTGGGAAGGTCCGTACCGAGTCGTCGAAGCATTTCAAAACGGCTCTTATAAACTAGAAACTATGGAAGGGAAGGAAATCCCGAGGAAGTGGCATGCTATGAATTTAAGAAATTGTTTTATGTAACCAAAAATGACTATTTATGATATATTATATCCTCCCCGGCATGGGGAAGGAAATTTTCCGAAGCAAATACTTAGCAAGCGCAACACTAACAGAACAACCGCGAGAACAAAACACCAAATCCCCCCGACGAGTCTGATCAACTCGGAGGAAGAGGACCGCTTGTAAAGGTCCGAGAACCTCATCGAGCGGCCCTATTGGTTGTAAAGGTTAAGAGCCTCATCAACCGTGGTAAAGGTTAAGAGCCTCATCCACCGCAGCGTAAGACCGCTTGTAAAGGTTAAGAGCCTCATCGAGTGGCGGCCCTATTGGTTGTAAAGGTTAAGAGCCTCATCAACCGTGGTAAAGGTTAAGAGCCTCATCCACCGCAGCGTAAGACCGCTTGTAAAGGTTAAGAGCCTCATCGAGCGGCGGCCCTATTGGTTTTAAAGGTTAAGAGCCTCATCAACCGTGGTAAAGGTTAAGAGCCTCATCCACCGCAGCGTAAGACCGCTTGTAAAGGTTAAGAGCCTCATCGAGCGGCGACCCTATTGGTTGTAAAGGTTAAGAGCCTTATCAACCGTGGTAAAGGTTAAGAGCCTCATCCACCGTAGCGTAAGACCGCTTGTAAAGGTTAAGAGCCTCATCGAGCGACGGCCCTATTGGTTGTAAAGGTTAAGAGCCTCATCAACCGTGGTAAAGGATAAGAGTCTCATCCACTGGAACTAAAATAATCCCGCCCAGCGAGGCAAGCCCCCGCTCGTGGGCATCTGAGGAAAACCTCAAGCGGTAGCCCATTGCTCGGATAACAGGAACCGAATCAAAATGTAAACTCCGGTTCTCCAGAAGTTTAAGTAAACATAATTGCATAAAGATTGAAATTGAACATTCAAAAGGTAGTTTCATATCAACTTCAACCGGAATAATAACCGGTGCAAATAAGTTTGAACTGTTACATCATCAAAAGAACCGGAACATTCTCCGGCATGAATAGAGTATTATAACAATAAAAGTAACCGGAACAGACTCCGGTATAAACAAAGTTAAAGTTGCAACAATGAAAGTAGATTAAAGCGGAAATAAAAATTACAAAACAGGCCCTAGAAACATGCTTCATTGTGGGGCCACTTGAGAAGAGGTGGAAACAGTCGGAACAGGAGGAGGCTTGTTGGGAGTTTCTGGTTCATCCGGAGTCAGCTTCATTAAGTTCCCAATGGATAAATCAAAGGACTTGCTCACCTTATCAACAAAGGGGTAGGACGGAGCAAACAATTTGTAACACCCCCACAATTGCTATGCGCAGCGGAACTACAACAATGGGTGCTACACAGTATTCATTGCACACAAGATATATCAAATGACGCTAAAAAGACGTCGACTTAAAACTTGAAATTTAAAATTTTTAGATGATACATGTCCACAGTTTTTCCAACCCCAAATAGTACACAGAGTTAAGCGTTTTCGGTCCCCATGAATCTCAACCCAAAAACTTCAGTTTTACAACAACATAACATTAAACTTAAAATGTTTAAGTAGAAAAAGGAGGGGAAAAACAAGCGGACTCCAAGCCGTACACACAACATCCATCCCATGCATGCTCCATCCTACACCTCAGCGGTTACCTGAAACACATGCCAAAAATTTGGTCAACGAAAACGTTGAGTGGAATTCACAGGTTTTACAATCCATTTGAACGTATATATATAATAAAAACCATTTGTGATCATTTATAGTCTTGTCGATCAAACAAACTATAATCAGGATACTGACAATTGTGTTTAAGCTCATGACACTAACCCGTTAACTCAATCACCCGCGTAAATAATACCGGCGTGATTCAGATGAAACCAGTGCCCCTTCTAAAGGCATCAGTTGCAATTATACCTTATTTCTCATACAAAATAATCTACCGCAGAACTTACTATAAGTACAGCTTCTCGGCTAGCATTGGGTCGTTAACCCCGTAGTACTACAAATTGCATAAGCGGCTATTTCCCCCTACTCGAGGGCAGGACAATAGTTAATAGTTCATGAATTTAGGGTCTTTTGCAACTTTGGTACTCAACACAATTTCTAAGGCAACTTTCGGGTCTAACAATCATTTATGATATACGTTCCTTTTAAAAACTAGCATGCATTTCCCTCGCGGGTAAAACAATTTGAAATAAATATAAGCGAGGCTATAAATTCACACCTTATATCTTAAGTAGTCGGTAGTTCGAGGGATGATCACTGACGACGAAACGGATGCCCGGTTAATTCAACACCTATCACAAATAACGCGTAATGAGTAATCTCATTTAAATACTTACGGTACTGTATAAAATACATATATACAAGTCACTTAGGACAAGTATAACTCACGCCAAAAACAAAATAACAAGTATCACTCATTCTATACCATTTGTTCTCATTACTTACGCTATCCATTTTTACTCATTCTCGCCGGTACTCGACTAAAGTACGGGCTGTTTTACCTTATTATATCACACTTATAAAATTTGACAAAATTTCCAAAAATCCTATAAGACCTGTAGATAACATGTTTTTAAGCCCAATAAAAGTTTTTACTTTTACGACCCGTTACGCAACTCTTTTCCACGACTACATTTTACGGGCTGAAATTGCGCTTCGACCAATTTTGACCTCTTTGACCTATATGAAAAATACCTTTGACTTCTTTGACTCATAAGTCAACATATAGACTCATTTGTACAGGTTAGGGACCAAATTTTGACCCTTGATCATTTACCAATTTATACTTGTGACCCTCGGGATTTGACTAAAACTTTGCACAAATTCGGATTATGAAAGTCCTCGTCTCCCGGTACCCGATCTTTAAAATGTCATAACTTTTAGCTCGTTTTGAGTCACGGGCTCTACCTTATACCAAATTAAAGCTAGAAAAACCCTCTATAACTACATTTAGTTTTCAAGTTCTGGAAAAAAAATAATTTTTATAAAATGGACCAAATGTTTCTGCCTAAAAATGACCATACCAAAAACGCACTTAGGCTCGATTCCAAGCCTTCTAACCACCACTAAACATCATCCTAAGCCTTCCCAAACACATCCTAACAACAAATTTCAGTCCTATCCCTATTGATCAACCAAACTCAAAATCAAGAATCAAAGCAAATGAACATGCAACCACTAACACCTATGTAAAACACCCTTAAACATCAAACCAAACACAAGAATAACATGCAAAATCAACAACCACCATGGCTCCCCAAACACCCCCTTTGCCGTGGGGTTTGGGTGACCCAATCACCACAACCAAATTAATTTTGGTGGGTTTTCTTGGTGTTTATACTTCCATAACACATAATATCAACATGCATTAGCTCATTTAGCCTCAAAAACGAATTTGGATCATATGGAAAAATCTTGAAAAATTTTTGTTAGTGCATGTTGGATTTGAGCACATGAACATGTGGGGAATGACCAAACTAGATGTGGTCTAACCTTAGATTTTTGAAAAATCAAGTGGAAAAAGATTTTTGGTGAATTTTTGGTGGTGTTGGGGGTGTCCGTCGGCTTTAGAGAGAGAGGAGGGAGAGAGTTTGATTTTTTTGGTGCAAGTGTTGTATGTGTTTGTGTGTGTTTCAATTTTGGCCTTTTTGGTGGGTTGGGAGGGGCTTAATTGCAATATTTAGCTTCTTTTGTCCTTAAATAGAAAACGTCCTCAAAACTTTGCGGGTTCGACTCATTTGTCAATTTTGAAAATTTTACGGGAGTCGGAAATCTTCCCGAACGCTCCAAAATATTTTTGGGATACTTTAAATGTACTCGGAAGGCTATAAAACTCACCCGACTCAACTTAACACGAACCGTAAATAAAATTCTCGAAAAATTACATTATCGATAAAGCGTCAAAAATTATATAAAATTGGGCATCCCTCGGGATCGTAATCGTCATCGTCCTTCTTAAAACGTCAATCGTAAAAATTATAACCTCGAACATCGGCTTTAACCAAAATACTTATAAGTATAGAAATTAAAATTTATTAAAAATTTCAAAAATTAGCGTAATTTAGGGTATCGTTAATGACCTCGATTCTAGGGTGTCACATCCACCCCTCCTTAAAGAGAGCGACGTCCCGGCGCTCGCCTCTTCTTATACTCACATTTCGTCTACTGGAACAGATGAGGATACCTTTCCTTGAAAAAGTCCTCACGTTCCCAGGTGTATTCCGGTCCACGCTTAGAATTCCATCGGACCTTCACAATGGGAATCCTACTACGCTTCAACCGCTTGACCTCCCGGTCCATAATTTCCACAGGTTCTTCCACAAAGTGCATTTTGTCGTCTAGTCGAATCTCGTCCAAAGGAATCACCAATTCCTTGTCCGCCAAACTCTTCTTCAGGTTCGATACGTGAAACGTGTCATGAATAGCACTAAGCTCAGTCGGCAATTCTAACTTGTACGCTACTGGTCCAATTCGTTCAACGATCTTAAATGGTCCAATATACCTCGGACTCAACTTCCCTTTCTTTCCAAAACGAATTACACCCTTCCACGGCGATACCTTGAGCATAACCATATCTCCAACTTCAAACTCCAACGGTTTCCTTCGGTTATCGGCATAACTCTTCTGTCGGCTTCTCGCAGCAAGTAGTCGGTTCTTGATCTGCACGATCTTCTCTGTCGTTTCTAAAACCATTTCGGGTCCAGTCAATTGACTTTCCCCTACTTCACTCCAACACACAGGCGATCTACACTTCCTTCCATACAATGCTTCGAACGGTGCTGCCTTGATACTCGCGTGATAACTATTATTGTACGAAAATTCCACCAGAGGCAAGTGGCGTTCCCAACTTCCCCCAAAATCAATCACGCATGCTCGGAGCATGTCCTCCATCGTTTGAATCGTTCGTTCACTCTGGCCGTCAGTTTCTGGGTGATAAGCCGTGCTTAAACTCAGTTCAGTGCCCATCGCACGTTGAAGCGATTTCTAAAATTCCGACGTAAATCTACTGTCGCGATCCGAAATGATCGATAACGGCACTCCATGTCTACAGACGATCTCCTTCACGTACACGCTGGCGAGTCTTTCCATGCTGTCCGTCTTCTTCATAGGTAAGAAATGAGCAGATTTCGTCAACCTGTCCACAATTACCCATATCATATCGCTTCCACTAGGAGTCCTAGGTAAACCCGTCACGAAATCCATTGCGATTTTTCTCCCATTTCCATTCTGGGATTTCTGGTTGTACCAACAATCCAGATGGTTTCTTATGTTCTGCCTGAACCTTCGCGCAAGTCAAACACTTACTGACGTAACGAGCAATATCTGCCTTCATATTCGGCCACCAATAGACTTTCTTCAGGTCGTGGTACATCTTATCCGATCCAGGATGTATCGAATACTTCGACTTATGCGACTCATTCATAACCAATTCTCGAACTCCAGGCTTTCCTTCCTCAGATGAACACAGTGGCAACCAAATCCGATTATCAAAATATCTTAGTCCGTCAGACCTAATCACGAAAAGAGGTTTCAACATTCGTCCCAAATTCTCGGCTTCAATATTCCCTTTCATTAATCCTCTCTCCTGAGCCTTCAGTATGGTTTCGGTTAAGTCAACGCTCTCGCTCATCACTAAAGCTCTAACCCTCAAAGGTTTCTCCCGTTCCTTCCTACTTAATGCATCCGCCACAACATTCGCCTTCCCAGGGTGGTAGCGAATTTCGCAGTCATAATCACTCAATAGTTCAACCCATCGTCTCTGTCGCATATTCAACTCCTTTTGATCTAAAATGTGCTGCAAACTCTTGTGATCAGTGAATACAACACACTTTGTCCCATACAGATAGTGTCTCCACAGCTTTAACGCAAAAACTACCGCTCCTAATTCCAAATCGTGCGTCGTGTAGTTCTCCTCATTCTTCCTTAATTGCCTCGACGCGTAAGCTATCACCTTTTCACGTTGCATTAACACTGCTCCATAACCTTTACGAGACGCATCACAATACACTACGAAATCTTCGGTTCCTTCAGGCAATGATAAAATCGGCGCGGAACATAACTTATCCTTGAGCGTTTCGAAAGCAAGCTCTTCCTTATTTCCCCATTCGTACACCCTATTCTTTTCGGTAAGCCTCGTCAATGGTTTCGCAATCAACGAAAATCCTTCGATAAACCTTCGATAATACCCCGCTAAACCCAGAAATTGTCGAACTTCAGTCGGCGTCGTCGGTGCTGACCATTCCCTGATCGCTTCTATCTTAGCAGGATCTACACGAACTCCCTCACTATCAATCACATGACCTAGAAACTGCACTGATTCCAACCAAAACTCACACTTAGAGAATTTTGCATACAGCTTCTCCTTCCTTAACAACTCCAAAATCTTTCTTAGGTGCTTCTCGTGCTCCTCCCTACTTTTAGAGTAAATAAGTATATCATCGATGAAAACAATAACAACTTATCTAGATACGGCTTGCACACGCGATTCATAAGATCCATGAATACAGCAGGCGCGTTCGTCAACCCAAACGGCATCACTCGAAATTCAAAGTGTCCATACCGCGTACGAAAGGCAGTTACAGGAATATCCTCCTCTCTTACACGCAGTTGATGATACCCTGATCTTAAATCGATCTTAGAGTATACACTGGAACCTTGCAATTGATCGAACAAATCATCAATCCTCGGCAATGGGTACCGATTCTTAACCGTCAGCTTATTGAGTTCTCTATAGTCGATACACATCCTAAACGAACCATCCTTCTTCTTTACGAACAACACTGGCGCTCCCCAAGGTGATGAGCTCGGCCTAATAAATCCTTTGTCCATCAATTCCTTCAATTGATCCGCTAACTCCTTTAACTCAGATGGTGCTAAGCGATACGGTGCACGTGCAACCGGCGCAGCTCCTGGCACTAAATCAATTCGAAACTCGACCTCACGGGTAGGCGGTAAACCTGGCAACTCGTCTGGAAAAGCGTCCAGATACTCGCAAATAACTGGTACCTCTTCAATCCTCGCCTCTACATCACCATCGCTCGAAACCTGTGCCAAAAACACATCGCATCCGCTCTCTACGTACTTCATCATTTTCAAACACGAAATCACCTTCAAACGAGAAGTGCATTCGTCTCCCTTTACCGTCAAAACCCTATTCCTCAGCGGAATCTGAACCAATCTCTCACCACAGACGATCGTAGCACTATGCGCCATTAGCCAATCCATTCCCACAATCACGTCAAACGATCCTAGCTCTATAGGCATCAAGTCGATTTTAAAAGCGTAATTTCCTAACTTCAAGGTACACCCTTTCAGTATAGAATTCGTACTAACAATTTTTCCATCGGCTAATTCAACATTATAACTAGTCGTTAACAACACCGGTTCTCTATCAATATGACGACTAAATCTAACGTCTACAAAACTCTTGTCGGAGCCAGAATCAAATAAAATACTAGCATAACAAGCGTCTAGCAAGAACGTACCAGTAACCACATTGGGACCCTGTGGTTTATCAGCAGTTCCCACTTGATACACAGCAGCCGCATTATTTCCTCCCCGTCTGTTTCCTACCTTCGGGCAATTCGCTTGCACATGCCCTCTTTCTCCACAACTATAACATCCCCTCGTCCTGATAGCATTAGCCCCAGTGGCTACTCCTCCCGTTCGACAACCAGATGTCCTATGACCTGCCTTTCCACACTTGCCGCATGCCGGCGGGCAATTTCCAACATGATACAAGTTGCACTTACCACAATGGGGATTCACTTTCACACCTCTAGGGTTCGTCACGGCCCTCATCCCTTCGTTCCTTCTCTGATTAAACTGTTGATTACGGTTCGGCCCATGGTTGTTTCGATTTCCACCTCGGTTCTGGCCTTGGGATTGATTACTTTGTGCCGCTTCCCATTTCCTTTTGTTGCCTTCAGCAATGTAGTTCTGCTTGTCCTGAAGCTTAACGTCCATCAAAGCGTGAGCCATTTGAACCGCTTCATCAAACGTTCCAGGTTTTGACGAAGTTGTTTCACCTTTGATGTTGCTAGATAAACCCTTAATATACTGCTTCATTTTCTTGGCATCATTGGCAAATATGTCCGGACACAAAAGACTTAACTCATTGAATCTCCTGGTGTAGGCAGCTATATCGTTGTTCTTCAAGGTCAAATGCCTCAATTCGTCCTCCAATTGCCCCAATTCCTCCTCTGGGCAAAACTTCTTAGTCAACAAAGCTTTGGTCGCATTCCACGTCCTTGCATTCGCTACAGCCAATCCAACCGTAGCTACCTGGGTATTCCACCAACTTAACGCATCATCGAGAAACGTAGCCGCTGCAAACTTTACTTTATCCGCTTCTGCACAACCACTGATTTCAAACGTACTTTCAACCTTTTCCAACCATCGTCTAAGTTCTAAAGCTCCACCTGTTCCACGGAACTGCGTGGGACCGCACTTCATAAAGCTAGAATAGGTACACACTCTCGGGGCTTGCTGTCTCCCCGCGTTCCTTCCTGGATCCTGATTTCTCCCAGCTCGGTCCGCTTCCAACGCATTTGCTATAGCTTCCTGAATCATGGTGTTAACACGATCGGCAGTCAACTTTGGAGGCATGGTGTTATCGAATATCTCTTTCTGCAAGACAAGGAAAATAGAAAAACAATGTAAGTATTCATATCAAGTTTCCCAGACATAAAATACATACAACGACACATCACTACGGAGTTACTAATATTCATCAATTCACACCACAAAAGATCAAATTTAAGACATATCACAGATCATGAAAGGTAACATAGATTGTATTGATAGTTAACCAAAATCGTGACAAGTATTGCCACTACAATCGTTCACCATGAAACATCAAGTACTTGAGTTTCTCGTCATAATACCATCATACAAAGGTCCAAAATAGTTCTATTACAATGATCAAAGAAAATACAAAACAAGTAACTAGGCATGTGGTGATCCACACTGCCTCTTGGATGGCGGCTCGTCGTCGTCTTCCTCGGTTCCCTCATTCTCATCACTACTCATGCTGAAATTATCCACCTCACTTTCGCCATTGTCGTTTTCCGGCCCTATTTCGTCTTCTGGAGCGATCCATCCATTATTATTGTCCGGCGGGTTCGGAGGAAACGGTCCCCCTTCGTGACCTACGACGTAATCGTTTCCGTTATCGTTAGGCGGTACCTCGGCCATTCCTGCAATAACAGCGAATTTCGGAGGGTACATAAGTAATTATACAATAATTATAAATATATGCATGCAAATGCAATGCAAAGGTGGTACATATGCCCGAAATGTAATAATATGATGCTCATGCATGATTAATACAAAAATTACGATGTCGGATATTTCACGTAAAATTCAACGTCTACATATAGTAATTCCATACTTACGTAATAATTACCCACATATATACTTTACTCAAAAGTATATGTCAAATGCCATAAATACAACAATAAATCTTACCGGAGCCATGCAGGATAGTTGTGTGTGCTTGGACCCTTTCTTACGACACCAAAAGTTATAGTTTAGGATTTTCAAAAACGACCTAGTTCTCTATAACTCGTGGCTCTGATTACCAATCTGTAACACCCCCACAATTGCTATGCGCAGCGGAACTACAACAATGGGTGCTACACAGTATTCATTGCACACAAGATATATCAAATGGCGCTAAAAAGACGTCGACTTAAAACTTGAAATTTAAAATTTTTAGATGATACATGTCCACAGTTTTTCCAACCCCAAATAGTACACAGAGTTAAGCGTTTTCGGTCCCCATGAATCTCAACCCAAAAACTTCAGTTTTACAACAACATAACATTAAACTTAAAATGTTTAAGTAGAAAAAGGAGGGGAAAAACAAGCGGACTCCAAGCCGTACACACAACATCCATCCCATGCATGCTCCATCCTACACCTCAGCGGTTACCTGAAACACATGCCAAAAATTTGGTCAACGAAAACGTTGAGTGGAATTCACAGGTTTTACAATCCATTTGAACGTATATATATAATAAAAACCATTCGTGATCATTTATAGTCTTGTCGATCAAACAAACTATAATCAGGATACTGACAATTGTGTTTAAGCTCATGACACTAACCCGTTAACTCAATCACCCGCGTAAATAATACCAGCGTGATTCAGATGAAACCAGTGCCCCTTCTAAAGGCATCAGTTGCAATTATACCTTATTTCTCATACAAAATAATCTACCGCAGAACTTACTATAAGTACAGCTTCTCGGCTAGCATTGGGTCGTTAACCCCGTAGTACTACAAATTGCATAAGCGGCTATTTCCCCCTACTCGAGGGCAGGACAATAGTTAATAGTTCATGAATTTAGGGTCTTTTGCAACTTTGGTACTCAACACAATTTCTAAGGCAACTTTCGGGTCTAACAATCATTCATGATATACGTTTCTTTTAAAAACTAGCATGCATTTCCCTCGCGGGTAAAACAATTTGAAATAAATATAAGCGAGGCTATAAATTCACACCTTATATCTTAAGTAGCCGGTAGTTCGAGGGATGATCACTGACGACGAAACGGATGCCCGGTTAATTCAACACCTATCACAAATAACGCGTAATGAGTAATCTCATTTAAATACTTACGGTACTGTATAAAATACATATATACAAGTCACTTAGGACAAGTATAACTCACGCCAAAAACAAAATAACAAGTATCACTCATTCTATACCATTTGTTCTCATTACTTACGCTATCCATTTTTACTCATTCTCGCCGGTACTCGACTAAAGTACGGGCTGTTTTACCTTATTATATCACACTTATAAAATTTGACAAAATTTCCAAAAATCCTATAAGACCTGTAGATAACATGTTTTTAAGCCCAATAAAAGTTTTTACTTTTACGACCCGTTACGCAACTCTTTTCCACGAGTACATTTTACGGGCTGAAATTGCGCTTCGACCAATTTTGACCTCTTTGACCTATATGAAAAATACCTTTGACTTCTTTGACTCATAAGTCAACATATAGACTCATTTGTACAGGTTAGGGACCAAATTTTGACCCTTGATCATTTACCAATTTATACTTGTGACCCTCGGGATTTGACTAAAACTTTGCACAAATTCGGATTATGAAAGTCCTCGTCTCCCGGTACCCGATCTTTAAAATGTCATAACTTTTAGCTCGTTTTGAGTCACGGGCTCTACCTTATACCAAATTAAAGCTAGAAAAACCCTCTATAACTACATTTAGTTTTCAAGTTCTGGAAAAAAAATAATTTTTATAAAATGGACCAAATGTTTCTGCCTAAAAATGACCATACCAAAAACGCACTTAGGCTCGATTCCAAGCCTTCTAACCACCACTAAACATCATCCTAAGCCTTCCCAAACACATCCTAATAACAAATTTCAGTCCTACCCCTATTGATCAACCAAACTCAAAATCAAGAATCAAAGAAAATGAACATGCAACCACTAACACCTATGTAAAACACCCTTAAACATCAAACCAAACACAAGAATAACATGCAAAATCAACAACCACCATGGCTCCCCAAACACCCCCTTTGCCGTGGGGTTTGGGTGACCCAATCACCACAACCAAATTAATTTTGGTGGGTTTTCTTGGTGTTTATACTTCCATAACACATAATATCAACATGCATTAGCTCATTTAGCCTCAAAAACGAATTTGGATCATATAGAAAAATCTTGAAAAATTTTTGTTAGTGCATGTTGGATTTGAGCACATGAACATGTGGGGAATGACCAAACTAGATGCGGTCTAACCTTAGATTTTTGAAAAATCAAGTGGAAAAAGATTTTTGGTGAATTTTTGGTGGTGTTGGGGGTGTCCGTCGGCTTTAGAGAGAGAGGAGGGAGAGAGTTTGATTTTTTTGGTGCAAGTGTTGTATGTGTTTGTGTGTGTTTCAATTTTGGCCTTTTTGGTGGGTTGGGAGGGGCTTAATTGCAATATTTAGCTTCTTTTGTCCTTAAATAGAAAACGTCCTTAAAACTTTGCGGGTTCGACTCATTTGTCAATTTTGAAAATTTTACGGGAGTCGGAAATCTTCCCGAACGCTCCAAAATATTTTTGGGATACTTTAAATGTACTCGGAAGGCTATAAAACTCACCCGACTCAACTTAACACGAACCGTAAATAAAATTCTCGAAAAATTACATTATCGATAAAGCGTCAAAAATTATATAAAATTGGGCATCCCTCGGGATCGTAATCGTCATCGTCCTTCTTAAAACGTCAATCGTAAAAATTATAACCTCGAACATCGGCTTTAACCAAAATACTTATAAGTATAGAAATTAAAATTTATTAAAAATTTCAAAAATTAGCGTAATTTAGGGTATCGTTAATGACCTCGATTCTAGGGTGTCACACAATTCATCACACTTTGCCACCCATGTTGTGGCCTGGTCGAAGTCAAAGTCCCTTGTCTCGGAAGGAGTCTTGGCAAGTGATTCCTCAGAACGGTAAAATTTAAATCCATCATACCATCCTCCGGAGTAACAGACGTTGGCAACCTCGGCCACATGCCTCTTATACTCAGAACTCTCGTGAAGTAGACGGATGACATGAGGGATAGACTCCTTGACAAGTCTGGTTCGGTCCGAGGTAGCCCTGCGGATGTTAGCGGTACTCTTGGCATTGGAAGCCTCGGCATCTTGAGCACGCTTATTGGCCCGAGCCAACTCTTCCTCCTTCAAGCCCAGAGTGCATTCAAGATCTCTCACCTTTTGATCGTTGGTTTGAGCAGCGGTTTCCAAGGACTTCACTCTGGCCTCGAGATTTGCTTTGTCTTGGAAACACGAGGCATGCTCGGTCTCAAGTTTCTTGAAATTAGCAGAAATATGCTCCAACAACTCCTGTCCTCGTTGGAAGTTCTTGGAATCTTGGCGACTAGAGTTGATCAAATTTCGGTGATTGGTTCAGCAACTCAAACCGCTGGATGATTTCAGTTTGGTTCAAAGAGGTGCGGGCCAACGCTAAGTAGCCTTGTCGAATCAGCTCATGATCCAACAATGCGGCCAATGACCGCTGCTCAGCCAGAGTGGGGAGATGAATCAGCATTTCCTTGGCAGCAAAGTGAGTATCTATAAGAACATTATGCTGAAGCCTCCAAGAAGGAACGTAGGTCTACATCCCCTCGTCATCAGCATCGTCATCATCTTCGTCTTCATTCCCCAAGTCGAGATTTTCCTCCTCTGGAAAAGAAGGTACACATGTCAAAACAATAGGCCAGAACAAATGAAATGGAGGGAGTTGAATAAAGCATACCAGTAACGGGCCCCTTGCCAGCACGACGGGGAGAATGGATGGAAGGGTCCACTCCTCCGTCTAGTTTCCCCTGTTGGTCTTGTGTTTGTTGATCTTGTTGGAGGGCGCTTCCCCCAGCCGTGTTAGGCTGAGCCACATTCACCGAATTAGAAGAAAGGACCCGGTTGGAAGTAGACCCTGTTCCGGTCTGATCGTTGGAAGCAACCTTGCTCCTTTTGGTCCCGGCACCAGAATCGCTCCCTTTCCTTTTCTTTTGACCCTGCCTCGGCCCGGCACCACCCTCTTGCAACAGAAGGTTCTTCTCAAGAGTTAGGGCCTCCCTACGCTCACGAGCAGCTTTAATCCTTTGATCAGGGTGTTGTACCGCCTCTTGTGCTGGAGTAAGAGCAGGAATAGGATCCTTAATCCCTAAAGGCTGAGCGGTGCGATCAACGGTTCTTTGGTTCTCTGGGAGTTCCTCCTCAACGGTCACCCGTGTCCCAGTCCACTTCGGCAATCTTAAGAACTGCTCCATTGTACACTCTGCAAAATGAACAAAAGGGGAGAGAAGAGGAACATTTAAAGAAACCCGGTTAGTGAAAAGCAGGAGAAACATAAAAACAAAATATTATCGTTGCCCCTTGCATCACGAAGAGCACGACGGCATTCTAACCGGGACAAAGGTCTAAATAATCCACATAATTATAGCAAGCCTTTGTGAGCCGGTCGCAACGGAATCAACGTCTCGGCCAGCAAATCCGCATCCGCCTGACTATAAGTTCGGGGAAAAGGATCCGCAACGCACGTGTCACGGTCCCTCCACGGCATAGCATCCGGTATAACCCTCCGGTCAATTAGGAAGAACTGTTTATTCCACTCCTTTAAACTAGAAGTGGTCTCTATGCAAAACCGCAACGCCTTCCTATGAACTTTGCTCACAAAAGAGAACCAATGTCCCTGCTTACCCAACTTATAGAACACCCGGAATAGGTCGACGGTGCAGTCAATGCCCAGACTCCTGCACCAAATCTCAAACATTACCACCCGGTTCACACCAATGGGCACAAGTTGGGAGATATGTACCCTGAAGTGTTTAATCACAGCCAAGAAAAAGGAAGAGAAAGGTATCCGGAGTCCACCGTGTTCTAGAAAAGCCAGGTAAACACCTATATGACGGGTGCGTCTCAATAAATCCATGGTCATATTCGGGTCAGGCAACTGTGGCCGAAACTCCCTTGATATTCGAGACTCGTCAACGGTATGCTCTAACTCATCACTGGTCATTTCGGAAAAACGGACATGCATGTCGCACTTCGGATCCAAGAGACCGAAGCTGGATGCCACGCCGTCGGACTCTTCGTCGGACATATCGGATGCAAGAGGAACGGAACAATATATAACCGGAAAAGAAAACCTACCTGAAAAGACGGAGAGGGAAGCCGCAAGGGATACGTACAATAACAATGGTGGATGAGAAGAAAGTGAAAGGTGAAAAGTGAAAGTGAAAAATGTGAAAAGGCGGGTATATATAGGAAAAACCTCGAGAAGTGTGAAGGGTTCATTAATGTGCATTACACGTGGCGCACTTAGGAACGACCCACGAATATAAGTGCGTTCCACGTGGCCCCCACTTAAACTCGCTTAACAAAACGACATGAAAATTGGGCCCAAGCCCATAACGACCACCAAGCTTGTCAAAATCCCAAGAGAAGTATAATATCACCCTCCGGATAACATTATATTGGGGGGGACATGTTCGTGTGTGGTCCCGGAAAGTGACCAGAGAACACAACACGTGTCACGCACCGGAGGCCATACCGGAATAGATGGCCGGACCACGTGCCCGCAAACAGAGAACAGTACCATGACATCATTCGTGATGTCACCTGGCTCAAGGCCCCACTCAAGGTCTTGGTGTATGCTCAAAGAGGAAAGGTACAGTGTCAGAGTCGATAAGGTACACAGACCCGTTTTGGGAAAGAATAGAAGGCATGAACTGTCTACATCAAGGTATCAACAGTACCCTATATATAGTCCTGACATTTATTGCTAAAAGATTATTAAATGTTCTGACAACACACACATAATATTACATAACACCTCGTACCACATTTTTTACCATTACTCATTCTCACCGGAGCTTGGTCCTGGGATAACACCCGGGGCGAGTTAACGTGTGCTGCTTCTTGTGTGTAGGTGCATCATCCGTTCATAGCTTACGTGGAAGGCTCCTAGTCCCGTAGGCCCTACCGGAGGATTTTAGCATCAACAGTTAATTATGACTTCGCGAGCTTCTTTTAGGTTGTTTTAGGTTCCGTGATATCGATCTTCAAATTATTGGAGTTGCCGATTCCAACAGCATATATCATTTTTTTTAAAAACTCATATTTATCTGTTGTTTCCCATGTAGCATCCATGTTGTTTAAATTGTTGCATTTGACTCGTACTACACATTGAGCTCACATACAAGTTTGTCTTTTTAACAATTATAAAGTAATTGTTTTGAGACAAAAAAAATTGATCGTTTAAAATACACTGCTTGTTTGATGATATAAACTTAAATGCCAGTAGATCTTAACATCTTATATACCAGATAAGTTCATGGTCTTCACATGTTGTGGTTTTGACAATGTGGAGATCATGAACTTAACATAATACCAAAAATCAGATCATGCATAATAAAAATGCTTCTTCTTAACGATAATAGCTTGATATTTGTAACATGAAATTTAATAGTAGGTGGTACAGTAGTAGTAATAAAAAGGAAGAGTGTAGGACATAAACTTTTATGTTGTTGGTGGAAGATATAAATGTTTCTGGGAGAAGGGGCCGGTCCTTGAGACAACGATATATCGTAAACACAGATTGCGTCGGTGATTCAAAGAAGCTACCGCCAATTAAACTTTTGACTTATTTAGTCAAACACTGTCCTCTTCTTTTTTCACATCCTGGTTCATCAAGTTTGTACTTTCTACCCGCCACTCTCCACGTTTGGTGGGGTTGGTTATATATATTCCGTTCACTCTACTTTCATACTTTGTATAATAGTGCTATACTTTATGTATATACTTCACACATTTTCAAATGGGTCAATTAGATTATAGAAATGTCGATATTTATGTGGTTCTAGTATATCGGATGTTACTTTCAGAAAAGAAAATTGTGTCTTTTGCAAAATAAATGGAAGTGGTCTTTTTTCTTATCAGCTATACCACCGTACTATTATGTCCGCTTAAGTGTTGAGCATGAGGAATGATAGCTGATCATTCGGCTGGTAGTCTTCTGATGTCAGCCCGAGATTAACGCATCGCTCTGGGTGTCGTATCAAAAGGCTCTCGCGTCATCCCATTAGTTCGGCTGACAAGTTTTTAACCTTTTTTAATTTAAAAATCAAAACTATCCATTATAATTCAAAAAACTAACCTTTTTTCAAATTTATATTCCTTGTTTCCAAAAACTAAACCCTATAAAAACTCTATAAACCTTAAAAAAAATCATGATTCGTCCATGTGGTTTGCACCACACATCACGTTTCGTCCCTATCCCAAATTAAATATGTAGATGATCCTTATTTTTTAAACTATTAACGACTTTGGTCCCTATTTTGGATAGGTGTTAGTTTTTAACGTTAACTCTTATGAATGGAGGGGTATTTCGGTCTTTTACTTGTTTTGGCTGCATTAAATACGAACACCAACCCACTTTCTTACACACGATCATACACACATAAACACCATTTCGTTTCCTTCCATTAAAACTCTAAAAAAAATCCCCAATTCCTTTCAATCCTTATAAACCCTACATAAAATCCCCAATTTTTTCCCAAAAATGGATGGCACTGGTTGGAAGATAAAAGAGGGTTTTGGACCTTACAAAATGTCTATTGAGTACGATAAGACGATTTAATCAATTTGACCTAAAAAAAATTTTAATTTTGCAGCTTTGATAGGGCTTATGTATAAATATTTTTCATCAGAATGTAATTGAAGTTATTCTGTTTATATTAATTGTTTTTGTCCATTGCATTTGCTAGAAAAAGATATCTGCTCTATTTTCCCTAAAAATACATCATGCTGGTAAGATCAAATTTGTTAATAATATGAGGTATGTAAATGGGTTAGTTGCTTATGTCGATTGGGTTGATACAGATTAGTTTTTAGTTCATGAGTTAAATGTTATAACGTGAGAATTAGGATATGTGAATGAGGAACCTATTTACTATCATTATATGATTCCTGGGACTGGCCTTGATGTGGGATTGAGAGCTTTAGGTAATGATCAATATGTTGTTGGGTTAGCTAAGTATATCACTAACAGCAAACTAATTATGGTCTACTGTGAACACCTAGTGACTATGGTAGACACATATGCTTCCCCCTCCTTCTAGCAGTGTTGTTATTGAGGAGTTAAACCCTAGTTTGATCCCTAAGATAGTATTGTTATTAACATACCTCACTCAACATGCTTCTACCTCAACTGCCACACCCTCCTCCAAAGAGCCTTTGCCTGCAAAATCTAATGTTCAAGTCACTGACACACCCTCCTCCAAACAGCCTTTGCCTGCAAAAGATAATGTTCAAGTCATTGACACACCCTCCTCCAAACAGCCTTTGTCTACAAAAGCTAATGTTCGAGTCACTGAGCATGAGACTGTGGAATCCATATATGAAGATTTGTTGTCCATGAACTATGAATTTGATCCATTTGAGGACAATATGACAGATAGGGTGGTGAATGAACAAGAAAGGGATAGGGTGGTCAATAACGAACCAACAGAAACATTGGTTGAGGGGCAAACATTGTTTGGGAATGAGGAAGACAATAGTATAGAGGGGGATGATACTGATTGAGAGGATGATGAGGATTTCTTTATAGACGAAGAAACATTTTTAGAAGAGGTGAATGTAGACATGGTTGATTATCACTTTAACATAGATGCAGATGTAGAGTGGGTTAGGCATGAAAATGAGATAGAAGTGGTTCTTGATTTAGATCCAAGTTAGGTAAATGTAATTGATAATGACAACTTTTATAGTGGAACAGATTCAGAGTGTGATGAGATTGAGAAAATAAGAAGAAAGAAGCTTAGAGAGATAAAAAAGCAAATGAAAGTGAGGATAACATTGTGTTCAAGCATTTTTTCTATGTTGGCCAATCTTTCCCAACTACAGCTGATGTCAAAGAAAGAGTTAGACTTCATTCTATTGAAACTAGAAGGAATCTATGGTTGGCAAAGAATGATAAACAAAGAATTATAGCAAAGTGCATAGGAAAAAATCTTGTGTTTACACTAGATCATGAAGGGCCTGGTAACACTGAAGATGTTTGGCCTAATAAGAAAGGGGCTAAAGGTAAAACATATATTGGGTCGAGTGATCAAGTTGGGCCTAATAAGAAAGGAGGCAGTATAGGTGGTAGAGGAAGGCCTAAACCACTTGCACCAGATGAATGTCCATGGGTTTTGCAGGTTACTAAGGTTAAAAACACTGAATCATGGGAAGTCAGTACCTATAATATTGTCCATAACTGCTTGCAGTCAAGGAAAATCAGTGCTTGTACCTCCAAGTTCTTAGGTAAAGGGATCATTGACCAAGTAGACAAAAACCCAGATATACCCGTAAGAGCTCTTCAAGATGAATTTCAAAAAAAAGTTTGAGCTAGGTGTGTATATACAAAAGGCCATGGAAGATGTGTTGCTGCAACAACGGTTCCATATTTTGATAAAGAGCTATTGTGGAGATGTGTTGCTGCAACAACTGTTCCATATTTTGATAAGGCCATGGAAGAGTTGAAACAGTTTAACAAAGAAGCTTTTGAACGGTTGGCTAAAATTACAGCTCACAGTTGGGCTAGATCACATTTCTTAGGTAAAAGCCATTTAGTTTAATCTACTTTTAGCTAAATTAGTAGTTAAACATACACTTATTATTCCCTATTATAATGATAACAGGTAGAGCTAGATCAGACATCTTGTTGAACAATCTGTGTGAATGTTTCAATGGTAAGATTTTAGATGCTAGGGATGCACCAATAATCACAACCTTAGAATACATTAGGAAATACTTAAGGAGAAGGATGGTTTATGTGATTGTTGTGATTAAAAAGTAAGATGGACCGCTTACCCTACTACAACTAAGTTATTGACTATAGCCATGGAAAGGGCTAATGGGTACACAGTTGGGTACAATGGGGGTGAAGAATATGAGGTTAAGAGCACATATGGTACTCAGTGTGTAGTTAATGTAGTAAAAAAGGTATGTAGTTGTAGGAACTAGGAGTTAACATGAATATCTTGTGCACATGCTATAGCAGCCAGCTTCAACATGTCACTTAATGGACAACATGTTAATATACAAAAAGAATGGGTGGATAAGTGTTATTAGTTAGCTACTTGGGAAAAAACATATAGTTACACTCTAGGATGTTTGAATGGTAATGTCATGTGGTAGAAGTCACAAATTCCTACAACACTCACCCCACCAAAGCATAATACTCCAGTTGGTAGGCCAAGGAAAAACTAGAGAAACATCAGGGATGAGAAGGCTCAAATGGTGAAGGATGGAAAGTTGTCTGGGGCCTATAAAATAGTGACATGTAAAAAATGTGAAATCTTGGCCACAACCAAAGGTCTTGTAAAGGGCAAAAGGACCTAAATAATGCAACAGGATCAAGTTCATCCCAAAGGACATCTAATGCTGTTGTTGTTACTAGGAAAGGGCCCTCTGATGCAGGTACCACACCCTCAAGTGCACCTGCAAAGAAGAAAATGGCAACAAGATCCAAGAAGAAGTGATGGCCTATAATTTACCTTCCTGCATTAGTATTTCTAGTACTTTTGTAATCTGAACAAAGTTTGTTTCTGTTCTAGTACTTTCGTAATCTAAACTAAGTTTGTAATCTGAACTAAGTTTGTTTTGTGCTTCAATGAATTATTGCGTTTGTTAACTTCTTTTGTGTTTAAATGGATTAGTGCCAAGCTGTAAACAAATATAGATGAAACTTGAACTTCCTTTCATTAACAAAATTTATTGACCACTACATCATTTGTGGTCACTTATAAGTTCAAGCAATTACATCATAGGAAAATATAGAAAATAAGACAATACAAGAAATTTAAAAACCATCAACAAATTGCATGCATCCACAATCTTCAAACCTTTGCTTTCTCCTTTCCTTTATTATCAACAGGTCTCTTTCCCATTTTTTGCACAATCTGTTCCCAAGTTGTTGTGTTAGAAAGTCCAAGTACAACATTGTAAATAGGGGTAGGGCTTTTCACAATCTTTTTAGGAACAAAGTTCACATCAGGACCTTTTTTCTTTTGGGTGTTGGCTTTCACTTTAAGAGTGTCTTCATAGAACTCAAGTGAATCACTGCTGTCTTCATCAACCTCATATGTCTCATCAGAATCATCCACAAATGGGCTTCCTTCATCTTCATCCCAAGTCTCCCAGTAAAGTGAATCAGCATGATACTCATCAAGATCAACATAGCCATACCAATCTAGCACCTTTTTTGGAATATTCCCAGTCCTAAACCTTTCAACAACACTAGCCGTAACAGCAGGCCTATGTCTTTTGGCTGATCCAAAGGGAGGAATTGAAGGCTTTGAAGATCCTTCAATTCCCTTTTCAATACACCCAGCATCTCCACGTGGATAGAACACAACTTCGCTACTAGAGTCACTCTGTAAAACCTGCATGCTTTTACCATGAATAGTACCCATAAGATCGTACGTACTAGATTAAAACTTTCCTAATATAGCATGATTACGATTACATCTTAGGATTTTACGTATTACGTACGTGTTAGAACACGATAAGTATTTACTACGCACGAACACGTAATAATTATTTGACAATAATTAATCACGAACATGCGATCATGAAATCATGAACGTAATTAAAACATGAACTATTATTAATTACGTATATATATTTATTACGAGCGTAAATAAATATATTAGATCACGATAATTACGTAACGAGAACACATAAAACGCGAACACAAATAATCACGAACGAATAACTAAACATCGAGACACAGAAAAAGGTACGGGTACCCCATGTGGGGCCCCCTACCCGCGGCTACAAGGAACAAATAGGCCAAGCCCATTTCAATTTTTACTCAAAGGAGGTTAAGGAAATTACACTACTCATTTAACTTTACAGAAGAATTTTACAGAACACCTAAAATCCTCCTTCTCCTTCTTTTCCTCTTTTTGGCCGCCACCCTTCAACACACCAAAAGGGGTGTTTGTTGATCTTGTATCTTGGAATTCTTGTTGGTGTTCGTGTTTGTTCATCGTTCTTTAGATCCACGTATTCGGTAAATCATTTAAACCTTTTTCTTTTCATTTAATCTTTTAATTAATTAGGAACATGTTATGTTTTTCATAAAACCTAATTAAATCATAGATCTAACATGAATTTGGGTTGAATAAAATCAAAAGGGTTGTTTAGGGGTGTTTTTGTTTTGGCCGCAGCCTACACCGAACCCGAGAGGGTCTTGGTTTGGCCATCCGACCACCACCGAGACCATATGGTCCCGGTTGGTTGGTGTGGGTCCCACGGAAGCATCAAGACAAGAGGTACCCCGACTTGGTTCGGGGTATGGTGTCGATTTCATGTCCGGTTCATGGTTTTTAGTCTAGATCCGGTTCATGGTGTATGTTTAGATTATTTTTATTTTTATGATCTTATGTTAAAATTAAATTAATATTATGACATGATTAATTTAATAACATGACTTAGGTTATGTTAATTATTAAAATCATGAAATTACTAACCTAAGTATTTTATATTTTTAAGACTTATAATTAATTAATTATTTAAAAACCATGGTTATAATTAATTAATTAATATGACTTAGGTTATATTATTAATAAATAATAATACATGTTTTAACCTAAGTATTTAACTTTATTTAATTAAAAACATGTTATACTTTAATTAAATATTTTAACCTATAGTTTAATTTAATTACATGAAATAATTATTAAACTATACATTATATCATATGACTTAGAAAATAATCATGAAAACACTTAGGCTTATATACTTAGCTTATTTAACCAGCTTATTTCTAATTATGGAAACTTTCTATTTTAGAAACTTAATTAAATAAGGCAGCTAATCTATTTATGGAAACCTTCTATTTTTAGAAACTTATTTATTTCAGGCAGCTAATCTATTTATAGAAACTTATTTAATTAAGGCAGCTGATCTATTTATGGAAACTTTCTATTTTTAGAAATTTATCCATTTTAAGCAGTAATTCTATTTTTGGAAACTTTCTATTTTTTATAACTTTCTCTTTTTGGAAACTATCTATTTTTGGAAACTTTCTATTTTTGGAAACTTTCTATTTTTGGAAACTTTCTATTTTTGGTAACTTTCAATTTTTAGAAACTTTCTATTTTTGGAAACTTTCTATTTTAAGAAACCTGCTATTTTTGGAAAGTTACTTATTATTACACAGTAAGTATAATAATACATGAAATACCAGAAATACTTAATCAAATTAAACAAAATATAAGATAATCACAGTTTAAGGCTTTAAACAGTAAAACATGGTAAGAACATATAAAATAAGCTAAGACATGACATAAAACCAGCTACGTATTTAGTAAGCATATACTTATTCATGTATGTATTTATGTAGCACAAGTGATACGGAAGTAAGGTTCCTCTCAGTTCATCTTCTTCGTTCACTGGACATAAGGTACGGATTCTCGTCCTTTCAGTATGGACATTCTTTCCTTATTAGGATTCCCCGTATGCAGCCAAATGTTTTCTCGTAGTATAAGTTACGTGTTTGATTTGCTTATGTTTAATTAAGAATACCTATAGCCATATACATGCATGACCAGTTTCACCTAGTTATGGAGGTACCATAACCATAACATTAGAGGCACTGATGTTATGACTTCACCACGGCGGAGTGATTGCTCGTGGCGTCCCTTCAGCTTTTGGCCATTTATATTATATTTATCATGTGGGGCGTATGGGTGCATCCTAGTTACATGTTTTCAGTCAGGATTTCATGGTGAATGTGGTGTGTGCCTTGCATCCTTCACAAGGAGCTGATCCCTCCTACCCAAAAACCAGTATATTAAATTAGAGGCAGCCCCTCTAATTTGCATGATGAGGTCACCCCTCCAAGTATTCATGCACGGTGGATTTTCATGACCTATATTGGCTAATGGTAAAATATGATAAACAGTTTTTACAAGATAAACATAAGGCTTTTCAAACTATAAAACCAGTTTTATCAAGACTTAACCAGGTTACTCGGGACTTAGTTTTCTTCCGCTGTTATATGTTATATGCTTATCCTATTCATGCTTTATTGTACATCCGTGCACTGAGCGTATTGCCCAGCCGTTTTCCTTTTCTATGTTCTCAAAACGGCAGGTACTCAGGGACGCTCGTAGACTTTAAGAGTACGTGCATATGGACTGGAAGCTTTCTAGCCTTCTTTACTTTATGCATTTCCTTTCTTATGATACTTTTGCTATGGACATTGTTTAGTCCTTTCCTTTATTATACTATGTTTGTGTGTGGTGAGCTTTACATTTGGACTACCGATGTTTGATTCCGGTATTTTCCTTTTATGGTCAAGTAATGTTTAAACATTTTTCCTTGTATGCTTTGATGACACGCCATAATTGCATGTGACATTTCCATTCTCAAAATGGGGTGTTACAATTATGGTATCAAAGCCAAGGCTTCGACCTGTAGGCTCTCAAATATGACCTATGATTAGTGGGTAGTCACTACGGTCTTCCTAGAACTGACAGTTGTTTTCATGCATTCATCATTTTTAAGCATACATATGCCTGTCATTGTCGCAGACTTTTGACTAAGTAATGGTTGGTACAGGACTGGCCCTATTTAGTCGCATGTGTTTTATCGAAACTTTTAAATTTGGGACCGACCCATAGGCGTCCCCTCACTATGTCTTTTGTTTTGGGTGAACTGACCAGAGGCGTTCACTCTCGAGCATACAAAAGTTTTCATAAAACTGCATCATGCATCCATACACAAAATTTTCTTGCATAAAATTTTTCTCGTGAAATTTTGGTATAAATTTTTTCCATGTATATATATATATATATATATATATATATATATATATATATATATATATATATATATATTATGTTTTGATCTGTTTAATCATATGTTTTATGTTATACTATCAGATGGCAAACACAGACAATCTTTGGGCGATATTTGCAGCTGCTGATGCAGAGATGCAAGACGTCCTTCATCAGAACGACGGTTATCCTCCCCCGCCTAACATATTTCCCATGGAAAGAAGGAATCGGCTCATGAGGGAATACTATACCCTTAGACAGCGACCTGGCGAAGACAACAATGACTTCATGCAGCGTTTCCTTCGCTACGCTGGTGTCCTGAGAACAGCTGCAGGCACCACTGAAGAACAGGCACTACATTTTCGTTGGGCTCTTAATCCAAGGATTGCCAATAACTTATCTGGTGCTCCATTGGATACGGTAGCACAAGTGGCCGATGTAGCACGTAGACTAGAGATGCTGCAAGAACGAGATGAGTTCGGAGAAGCTGAAAGACCCGACAAGAGGTAAAAATTCGTATTCAAGCGGTGATCAATCTGTATACTTTCCATATATGTCAATTATTCATCTCTTTAAATGTATCTTCCAGGCAGAAAACTGGGGACCGGTCTCAGCCGGCTACTCAGCAGTAGCCTCATCAGCCCAAGGGAAACGGTCAGACTAACGACCGTTCTGCTACGGATAGGCGTGGTGGTAATGATAATTACCGCAACAACGCTGGACACTCCAACAGCAGCAGGTCCTAATACTTACACATTTCATTATGATTTCATGTTATAACTCATATTCTGACACTTCAGCAAAACTTCTACCAGGAACCATGGAAACGGTAGGGACCAGAACCAGAGAGGTTCACAGCCTAACCGTCCAGCTATCACTGGTATTCAATCTTACGATTATCCGCTTTGTCCTTTGTACCCAATTATCATGTCTTATGTAAAATGTTTTATCAGGTTCCCAGCCAGCCAGAGCACCTGCTGGAGGATTCACTCATCCTCTTTGCTCTACTTGCCACCGTAGGCACCCAGGGCCATGTCGCCGTAATACTGACGCGTGCTTCAAGTGTGGTCTTCCTGGCCATATTATAAAGGATTGTCGTAAGGGTGAGATGCAGGGTACATCGGGACATGCTGATACCAAGCCGCCTCCTACTACCGGGCGTGTCTACACGACATCTCGGGACCAGGCCAACAAGTCTACAGGTACCATCACTGGAATCTTGTATATGTATGTTCAAGCTGCATGTGTTCTTTTCGACACGGGTGCTACTCACTCGGTTATTTCTACTGCTTATGCTAAGAACATTAGGATGCTCCCCATGCCACTAGAAAATAGGCTTACTATTTCCACGCCTTTGAGGGACTCTGTATTAATCAATCATGTATACAAGAGTCTTCCCCTAGAATTTGACGATAAGGTTCGACCTGTTGACGCACTTCCGCTAGACATGAATGACTTCGACATGATTCTGGGCATGGATTGGCTATCCAAGCATCATGCTACCATAGACTGTCATTCATATCGAGTTATTTTCGGTGATGTTAATGCACCAGAGTACATTCATAACGGATTCATACCCGGACGGCTGTACAAATCATATCTACCCTGCAAGCACGTGCACTACTGTCACATGGCTGCGAGGGTTATCTAGCTACGGTTCACGACATGGATGTTGAATCCCTATCAATTGAGGATCAACCTATAGTGTTGGAATTCCAAGATGTTTTTCTAGCAGAACTTCCGGGCATACCACCTGCACGAGAAGTAGAATTCAGTATCGAGCTTATTCCAGGAGCTGAACCAATCTCCAAGGCTCCTTATCGCATGGCTCCCATAGAGCTGAAGGAGCTGAAGGATCAACTGCAAGAATTTCTTGAACGAGGTTTCATTCGGCCGAGCGCATCTTCATGGGGCGCACCGGTTTTGTTCGTTAAGAAGAAGGACGGCAGTATGCGTCTTTGCATAGACTATCGCGAGCTCAACAAGATTACTATCCGGAATAGATATCCACTGCCACGAATAGACGATCTGTTTGACCAACTCAAAGGGGCCAAACACTTCTCCAAGATTGATCTTAGGTCAGGCTATCATCAGCTACGGGTCAAGGAGCAGGACATCGCTAAGACTGCTTTTCGTACCCGCTATAGCCACTACGAGTTTGTAGTTATGCCATTTGGTCTGACAAATGCTCCAGCAGTGTTCATGGACTTGATGAACAGAATCTTCCATGAATTTTTGGAAAAGTTCGTCATTATCTTTATCGATGACATCCTGATTTTCTCAAAGTCCAAGGAGGAACACGAAGACCATCTTCGTTCAGTACTACAGATTCTTCGCCAGAAGCAGCTGTATGCTAAATTCTCCAAGTGTGAGTTCTGGTTAGACAAGGTGGCATTCTTAGGTCACATTGTATCAGCAGAAGGAATCACGATAGATCCAGCGAAGGTTGAGGCCATTACTAAGTGGCCAAGGCCGACATTAGCGACGGAAGTCCGCAGTTTCTTAGGCTTACCTGGCTATTACCGTAGGTTCGTGGAGAACTTTTCCCGCCTAGCACTACCATTGACCAAACTGAAGCGGAAAGGGGAGAAATTCGTCTGGACTGAAGATCGAGAGAAGAGATTTGAAGACCTGAAGCAGAAGCTAGTATCTGCACCTATTCTTACTCTACCATCCGGTACAGGTGGATTTCAAATCTACAGCGATGCATCGGGGAAGGGACTTGGCTGTGTTCTCATGCAACATGGGAAAGTGATCGCGTACGCTTCACGACAGCTTAAGCCTTATGAGGAAAATTACCCCACGCATGACCTGGAACTTGCAGCTGTGGTGTTTGCATTGAAGATATGGAGGTACTACTTGTATGGAGAATCATGTGACATTTTCATGGACCACACGAGCTTGAAGTATATCTTCACTCAACGTGAATTGAACATGAGGCAGAGGAGATGGTTAGAGCTGTTGAAGGATTATGACATTAATCTACAGTATCATCCCGGAAAGGCAAATGTAGTAGAAGATGCTCTTAGCAGGAAGTCCGGAATGATCAACGGCATTAAAATCGAAGAGGAAATCATAAGAGACTTGGAGCGACTAGACATCGAGATCATGGTACATGGACAACACGGTTACTGGGCTAATCTTAGAGTAGAACCCGAGTTACTCTCTAAGATCAAGGAAGCTCAGAGGGATGATGGAGAAATCTGGGCGATAGTACAGAATTTGGATAAACAGACAGAATTCAGAGTAGATGCAGATGGTATCGTATGGCAGGGCACGATACTTTGTGTTCCTGATGACCAAGAACTCCGGGAAGCTTTGTTAGCTGAAGCTCATAGCTCCCCATTCTCTATACATCCTGGTTCGACTAAGATGTACCATGACATCAAGCAGTACTTTTGGTGGAGTGGTATGAAACAGGATGTGGCCACTTACGTCTCCAAATGTCTTACCTGCCAGCAGGTTAAGATCGAGCATCAGCGATCTGGCGGTCTCCTTCAACCGTTAGATATTCCAGAGTGGAAGTGGGACAAAATCACCATGTATTTTGTTACTGGTCTTCCGCCTACCAAGAGGAAGCACGATGTAATTTGGGTTATCATAGATCGACTTACCAAATCAGCTCATTTCTTACCGATCCGCAAGGAAGATCCGGTAAGTAAACTCGCAGATACGTACAGAAGAGAGATCATGAGACTCCACGGTACACCATCCAGCATCGTCTCAGACAGAGATCCTCGATTCACTTCGCGCTTTTGGAAGAGTCTGCAGAAAGCTTGGGGTACACAACTTAAGCTTAGCACGGCTTTTCATCCTCAAACGGACGGACAGTCGGAGCGAACCATTCATACATTGAAAGATATGTTGAGGTCATGTGCGTTGAAATGGACGGGTGATTGGGACGATTACATCTGTTTGGTGGAGTTTGCATACAACAACAGTTGGCACGCAAGTATCAAGTGTGCTCCTTTTGAGATGTTGTATGGCAGAAAGTGTCGCACCCCAATCTGCTGGGAGCAGGTTGGTGAGCGAACACTTGAAGGACCGGAAATCATAGAGATGACCAATGAGAAGATCGTAGTAGCTAAGCAGAAAATTCAAGAAGCACGGTCACGTCAGAAGAGTTACGCCGATAAACATTGTAGGGACATACACTTTAACGTAGGAGATCACGTCTTCCTTAAGGTTTCGCCGGCACGTGGTGTTAGACGCTTCGGGATTAAAGGGAAGCTCAGTCCTCATTTCATCGGACCGTTTGATATCATAGAACGAGTCGGTGAAGTATCTTACCGATTGGCGTTACCTCCGCAGCTTTCGCATGTGCACAATGTGTTTCATGTGTCCTTACTCAGAGGGTACCAGTATCATCCCCTTCACATGGTTCAGTATCCACTGGAACAGATACGTGAAGATTTCACTTTTATAGAAGAACCCGAACGAGTTCTTGACAGACAAGAACGAGTCATGAGAAGGAAGACGATTCCATTCGGAGGGATCATACCGAGCGGGAAGCCACTTGGGTAACAGAGGAGTCTATCCGGGCTTCTTACCCTCATTTCATATTCTGAATTCGGGTATGTTCTTCTTTTCCAGTTTACTTTATCTATAATTCGGGGACGAATTATTCTTTTTAGGGGGGAAGAGTTGTAAAACCCGCATGCTTTTACCATGAATAGTACCCTTAAGATCGTACGTACTAGATTAAAACTTTCCTAATATAGCATGATTACGATTACGTGTTAGGATTTTACGTATTACGTACGTGTTAGAACACGATAAGTATTTACTACGCACGAACTCGCAATAATTATTTGACAATAATTAATCACGAACATGCGATCATGAAATCATGAACGTAATTAAAACACGAACTATTATTAATTACGTATATATATTTATTACGAGCGTAAATAAATATATTAGATCACGATAATTACGTAACGAGAACACATAAAACGCGAACACAAATAATCACGAACGAATAACTAAACATCGAGACACGGAAAAAGGTACGGGTACCCCATGTGGGGCCCCCTACCCGTGGCTACAAGGAACAAATGGGCCAAGCCTATTTCAATTTTTACTAAAAGGAGGTTAAGGAAATTGCACTACTCATTTAACTTTACAGAAGAATTTTACAGAAAACCTAAAATCCTCCTTCTCTTTCTTTTCCTCTTTATGGCCGCCACCCTTCAACACACCAAAAGGGGTGTTTGTTGATCTTGGATCTTGGAATTCTTGTTGGTGTTCGTGTTTGTTCATCGTTCTTTAGATCCACGTATTCGGTAAATCATTTAAACCTATTTCTTTTGATTTAATCTTTTAATTAATTAGGAACATGTTATGTTTTTTCATAAAACGTAACTAAATCATAGATCTAACATGAATTTGGGTTGAATAAAATCAAAAGGGTTGTTTAGGGGTATTTTTGTTTTGGCCGCAGCCTACACCGAACCCAGAGGGTCTCGGTTTGGCCATCCGACCACCACCGAGACCATATGGTCCCGGTTGGTTGGTGTGGGTCCCACGGCAACATCAAGAGAAGGGGTACCCCGACTTGGTTCGGGGTATGGTGTCGATTTCGTGTCTGGTTCATGGTTTTTAGTCTAGATCCGGTTCATGGTGTATGTTTAGATTATTTTTATTTTTATGATCTTATGTTAAAATTAAATTAATATTATGACATGATTAATTTAATAACATGACTTAGGTTATTTTGATTATTAAAATCATGAAATTACTAACCTAAGTATTTTATATTTTTAAGACTTATAATTAATTAATTATTTAAAAACCATGGTTATAATTAATTAATTAACATGACTTAGGTTATATTATTAATAAATAATAATACATGTTTTAACCTAAGTATTTAACTTTATTTAATTAAAAACATGTTATACTTTAATTAAATATTTTAACCTATAGTTTAATTTAATTACATGAAATAATTATTAAACTATACATTATATCATATGACTTAGAAAATAATCATGAAAACACTTAGGCTTATATACTTAGCTTATTTAACCAGCTTATTTCTAGTTATGGAAACTTTCTATTTTTAGAAACTTAATTAAATAAGGCAGCTAATCTATTTATGGAAACCTTCTATTTTTAGAAACTTATTTATTTCAGGCAGCTAATCTATTTATGGAAACTTATTTTAATTAAGGCAGCTGATCTATTTATGGAAACTTTCTATTTTTAGAAACTTATCTATTTTAAGCAGTAATTCTATTTTTGGAAACTTTCTATTTTTGGAAACTTTCTCATTTTGGAAACTTTCTATTTTTGGAAACTTTCTATTTTTGGAAACTTTCTATTTTTGGTAACTTTCTATTTTTGAAAACTTTCTATTTTTAAAAACTTTCTATTTTAGGAAACCTGCTATTTTTGGAAAGTTACTTATTATTACACAGTAAGTATAATAATACATGAAATACCAGAAATACTTAATCAGATTAAACAAAATATAAGATAATCACAGTTTAAGGCTTTAAACAGTAAAACATGGTAAGAACATATAAAATAAGCTAAGACATGACATAAAACCCGCTACGTATTTAGTAAGCAGATACTTATTCATGTATGTATTAATGTAGCACTATGTAGCACTAGTGATACGGAAGTAGGATTCCTCTCAGTTCATCTTCTTCGTTCACTGGACATAAGGTACGGATTCCCGTCCTTTCAGTATGGACATTCTTTCCTTATTAGAATTCCCCGTATGCAGCCAAATGTTTTCTCGTAGTATAAGTTACGTGTTTGATTTGCTTATGTTTAATTAAGAATACCTATAGCCATATACATGCATGACCAGTTTCACCTAGTTATGGAGGTACCATAACCATAACATTAGAGGCACTGATGTTATGACTTCACCACGGCGGAGTGATTGCTCGTGGCATCCCTTCAGCTTTTGGCCATTTATATTATATTTATCATGTGGGGCGTATGGGTGCATCCTAGTTACATGTTTTCAGTCAGGATTTCATGGTGAATGTGGTGTGTGCCTTGCATCCTTCACAAGGAGCTGATCCCTCCTACCCAAAAACCAGTATATTAAATTAGAGGCAGCCCCTCTAATTTGCATGATGAGGTCACCCCTCCAAGTATTCATGCACGGTGGATTTTCATGACCTATATTGGCTAACGGTAAAATATGATAAACAGTTTTTACAAGATAAACATAAGGCTTTTCAAACTATAAAACTATTTTTATCAAGACTTAACCAGGTTACTCGGGACTTAGTTTTCTTCCGCTGTTATATGTTATATGCTTATCCTATTCATGCTTTATTGTATATCCGTGCACTGAGCGTATTGCTCAGCCGTTTTCCTTTTCTATGTTCCCAAAACGGCAGGTACTCAGGGACGCTCGTAGACTTTAAGAGTACGTGCGTATGGACTGGAAGCTTTCTAGCCTTCTTTACTTTATGCATTTCCTTTCTTATGATACTTTTTCTATGGACACTGTTTAGTCCTTTCCTTTATTATACTATGTTTGTGTGTGATGAGCTTTACATTTGGACTACCGATGTTTGATTCCGGTATTTTCCTTTTATGGTCAAGTAATGTTTAAACATTTTTCCTTGTATGCTTTGATGACACGCCATAATTGCATGTGACATTTCCATTATCAAAATGGGGTGTTACACACTCAACTCAATTACGTCAACTTTTTTTTCATTTTGTGGATCTGTGATATCTTAGTTAGGGTTTCAAAGGGTAAAGGGTTATGGATACATTGGGTGAGGCGTGTTGGTATTTATAAGAGTAGATCAGCGGTTGGGAATTTACTCTTAGTAAATAAATGCCTCTTCATCCCCTCAACTACTTGCCTGCAAAACAACTACCCATAGTAAATGAACAATGACAAATAATTTTTCTGCCTTAGATGGAAAATATTTTTAATTAATTCACCCAAAATCCATCTTACATAAACATAGTACCAGATAGCCTTTACATTTTACTTAGGCCAAGCTGTAAAAAATACAACTAAAACAAACCCTACCCAACTAATCAACAAGTACTTTTTAAGCTTACAAACTTCATTAGTCAATTCTTAGATGGAAGCTTCATGCCTATTTCTAGCCCTAATCAACCCAGGTATGATTTGAATAGCACGAGGACACATGGGTGGATAAACCCAATCAATCCACCTACAAGCTGGTTGATTATGTGTAAAAATACGCTTTTAGGAAAAAGACGTATATGCGGTAAGTATTAAATGCACGTTTATTGAAACGTAACACTTATGACCCTTATGAGATCATTCACCAAGGAGGTTAACTGTCTGTGTTAAAGTCATTGTTCTTGATTAATATTGAGAGAACTGGAAAAGAAGATGACAGATTATGATAAAATTAAACTAAGACGAAAAACGCGTTTTCACGCAAAACGAGACAAAAATTAAACTTACTCTAAAAATTCCCAAAAAATTACAATAAATTCCTAAAAATAAATTTAAGGTTTACAAATAAATAATACTCTTGTAACTTTTAAAAATAATTAGTATATAATTTTTAAATGCTAATTAAAGCCCTAAAAATCAAATAAATTATCAAAAAGCCCAAACTAAGATTTTTCACTTTGTAAACCTCAAATATATTCTAATTAAGCTAAAAAGTATTTTTTTTTTTCCAAATTTTTAAACCTTTTAAAACTAATTAAAAACCCTAAAACAAAATAAAATATTAAAATAATATTAAAAATAAAAAATTTATAAAAAATTCTAAAAACTTGCAAACTAGTGTATTTTAAACTAACTAAAGCCGAAATGAACTTTAAATTACCTAAATACCCCTATTGGGCCCCCAAATGGGCTAAAACTAAAAACAACAAGCTTATTGGGCTTTCTAGGCCAATAAAATCCAAAGTCCATAAAAAGTTATGAAAAAGCACAGTCCAACTAAAAATTTGATTTTAAGCACAAAAGTATAAGGCCCAAAAGCAGAAAATAAGCTTATCACAACTTAAATGGCAATAAGCTAATTCTTATGGGTCAATAAGCCCATTAAGCTATAAGTTAATGCCATAAGCTCTGCTTAAACACACGACCTTCTTATGAGTTTTTAAACTTATATGCAAAAAGAAATTCTGAAAAAGACCAAGAAATAAGCCATAAAGTAGAAAAGAACTTTTTCACTAAATGACAAAATAGTCGGGTTTGAGAAATAAGCCACCTCAAGAATTGATTCTTTTTGCTAAAGCTGTTAAATGACTTAACTAAGAATAATCAACAAGAAAATGCCAAAAGGGCAAGTAGAATAAGTTGTGGAACACAATAAGCTGGCTGATAAAAGCTAAATAAGTTTATTTTCTAGTAAAAGCTTAACCAAATGAGCTATAACCTTCCAAATCTATTAATAAGCTGAGAAAACTAACACCTACTACAAAATATAAGTTGTTGCATGTGCCAATAAAGCTAAACAGAATTGATAAGCCAATTTGGGCTTATTTAAAGTCAACAAAAGTCAAAGCCTGTTTTATGGTTCGAACTTGATTGTAGGATGGTTTTGAGGCAATGTTTGTCACTTTTTGATGAGGATTTGAGTTCAAATCCAATGAGCAAGGCTCACCAGTTGGTGAACTTGGCTTGTTTTTAGCACAAAAAGCACAATAAGCCAGTTGGCTTATCAGCTTATGAATAAAAATCCAACACTTACAACACACTCACAAGCAGCAAGTAAAGCAATAACAAGCAAGAGTTTACACAAGCATACACTAGCTAACCAAATGCAACCTAAAATAGGTTGGTCACTTTGCTGATGAAATTGACCAAACCAATGACTTTCAATAAGCCAAAACTGAGCCAATAAGCCACCAAACTCAAATACCAGATATTGCACAGATGGACACCAACAAAAACTACTTGCAAAGAAAATTTTAGCTCTTAAATCCAACAAACAAAGAAATTATGGTTGCTGATATGTTTTACCACTTGATGAACATAAAAACTCAAATTTTATGAAACTTGTGAAATCCTTTTCCAATCTTTGTGAAACTTAACCAGGTATCAAATCAACCTTAAAAACATGTAACAAGAGTGTTCTAACCTAAAAATCACAAGGCACAAGGCCTTAAGGCCTTTTGCAAAGAAATTTCAATCAACCCTTTGAAAACCCTTTTGCAAACAAAATTTTGATTTTTATGAACAACTTATGGATTTTAAGAATCAAATACTTCCACTAGCTACCCAATAACATAAACAAGCAATGAAACAATACCACAAACACAGATCTCAAAATCACATAGCAAATCACATAGCATACAATTGACAGAAATATCAAAAAAAGAACAAGAAGAAAGAGTGAACCTCTCTACCTTAACTTCCAAGGGAGAGTCGGCTAAGCTCCATAGAGCTTGTTCAACAACTAGAACAAGCCTATGGTGTCTTGGAAAAGAGATAAATGAATGACCCTTGTTGATGGTTCAACAGCTGAACCAGGGTTTGGGATCTTCAACACAAGCAACACACAACCAATCCAACGCTCAAAATCCTTCAATAAGCTTGCTGACAACAAGCTTATGGGAGCTTATGAGTTGGTATGGGGTTAGTAACACAGATAATAACAAAAACATAAAGCCTTATGAAACCTTTAAAACCTTGAAACTTTTATAAAACTAAAACGTATTCAAACCAGACTTTCAAAACAAGATTATAAGAGATTGGAACATAAGTTTCAGCTTTCATTATACCAACTTATTTGAATAAAAAGGGATTACAATTGTATGAACACAAAATACCAAACTTTCATTCAAATAAAGGAATTACAAAATACAAAACAATGAAGATACTAGAAGATAAAAACCCTAGCCATGATTTCCAGAATTGCCCTTGAGTCTTCTAGATGGATTTTGATGTGTGAGCTGTCACAAATGATCATAACCCTTTATCTTGGACACACGAAGTAAGCAGATGATGTAGGCTATTGATTTGGCCATGTAGCATTCCTTGGAGGCTAAGTAGTGATGTGATTGGTGCAGGGGAGGTCTGGGTGGGGTCCATGGGTGATGGGATGTGTGGTTTGTGCGTGTGGGGTGAAGCGTGGGAAGGTAAATTGTATTTTGGAGTGGGTAATTGGATTAAACCCTTTGAATGGTAAAAGTAATTTCTGGGTGGGATAAAGGTGAATAGTATGAGTTTGATCCGGTTTTTGTGGAGTGGCAATGTGTTTGGCGTAATTTTGTTTGTTTGAAACGTTCATGCACAGCTTTGGCCCCTCATCTTTTCTTTTCTTTTCATTTGAAGTCTTGGCAGCTCATAAACATTTTCCCTTTGTTAATAACTTTTGGCTGGTTGTCATTTTTGGCACAAATAGTTTTATCAAGGGATTTAGGGCTTGTAACACTTTGGCATAATTACACAGTTAGTCCTTTTGTGTAATAAACATGGAATAAGGACCAAATGTGCCATTCTCTTGAACTTCAAGGGTCTTTCTTGTACATTGAGCATTCTTTAGGGACCAAACTTTTAATTTTAGATTTACAAGGGTATAAAGTGTTAATTCTTCAAAGTTGAAGGACTATTATTGAATATCTTTAAATCTTTAAGGTCTTTTTATGGAAATTCATAACTTGAGCCCGGTTCATTGTGCGGCTTCATTTCTCGTGTTCATTTTGGCTTGTTTCTTGTGATCTTTTGTCTTTTTCACGATATCCGTACCTAAAATACACAAATAACAAACACAAGTATATTTCACGATATTTTACGACATTTTTGCACATTTAAAGCCCGTTTTTGATGATGAGACCATGTATAAATGCAGTCTCATCACTGGTCCTTGCAAGGGGCAAGCATAGAAACGACGACCTGGATGACGATTAGTCCAAGAGGTCTTGATTTTAGCAACGCGATCACATAAGTAGAAAGTCATCTTTTGATTATAATTTTAGGGTTTTGATAGTTTACTGTGATGTGTTTGTGTGTTTTTGCACAATTGGGGGTTACATAAAAGAGGGTGGTGTGTCTGTGTGTGTTATGGTGTGAGAGAAAGTGGGTTGGTGTTCGTATTTAATGCAGCCAAAACAACTAATAGACCAAAATACCCCTCCACTCATAAGAGTTAACGTTAAAAACTAACACCCATCCAAAATAGGGACCAAAGTCGTTAATAGTTTCAAAAATAAGGATCATCGGTGTATTTGATTTGAGATAGGGACGAAACGTGATATCTGGTGCAAACCACAGGGACGAATCATGATTTTTTTTCAATATTTTACCTCTTTTCACCCAATACTTTATATTCATTTTCTAACATTTTCTTACTCACACTATAATCCCCTCCATTTTACTCACCCAAAATGAATCCCGATTGGACAAATAACATGCTTAACGATATTTCCAACTAACTTACAAACTTTAATCCCGGTTTGTCTTCGAATCTGGAGTCCTCTTCTAAACCTCAATTCTTCAATATGCCATTATACGCCAATCAATATGAAGCAGTTATGATATTTCAACAAGAACAGTTTATAAAATTTTAACAACAATTTGCAAACCAAAGCGGTTCGCAACCACAACTTCCACCACAATCCGATCAACAATCCCATCACATATAACCTACTATATAAAGATGAAGATGACGAAGAACAAATACCGACGCCAACGTCAAAGAAAGGTAGCCGTAGGAAGCTCAAGGTTAAGAGAACGTTAAATCAGCAGCCAGTCCGGGTACTCGGAATTTGTGGACCGATGTGGAGGAGTATCTTTTGGCCGAATGTTAAATACAAATTTTCGAGGATCCTAATGTTGGTGCGGGTAAAAAATATACTTTTTGGTTCAATGTAACCTACGCATACAATGTGGTTTCCAAATCCAAAAATTACCGATTCAAACCAAGAACATGATGACGGGAAAATGGACCCCGTTGAATCGAGAAGTTAATGCAAGTGATGAGTGAGGAGAACGATGAGGGGTTTATGACTCGGGTTGAACTCACGTAATAAAGATTAACGGGGTTGAGTTTTAAATACAATGCCGCTTGGAACTTTTTGAAGGACATGCACAAGTGGAGGAATCCCGATTCGACTCTAGAAAGACGAAATTTTCTTCGTGTTACCGATGACGATCCCGAGTTCTTTGGACCCGAAGCGTTTCCACGTCTCGACGGGATGCATCGTATTGCTAAAAGTCAATGTTCCACCAACTCAACGGCTAGTTCCGGTTCAAACCCAGATGCGTATCAACAAATAATGAAAGAAGAATACGAGCTAGATCGCAAGGAAAAATTGGATCTCATGCAACGTAAGTCGACCACAAAAAATTGATTATTTCAACACTAAAAAGGTGGTCGAGGACTTAAAAATTATTCAAATTGACACATCCATGATGCGTCCGGCGGATGCGGCAATCATAGAGAGTAAAAAAGATACGATTCGCGGATTGTATGTTGTTGAAGCATAGTACGGCTAGGCTGGTCTTGATGACTCTCCTGGGCCGTTAGTCGTCTTCCCGGGTCCTGAGTAATGCTGTAAACAAAGGTAAACCGGTTAGAAGTAGACCCGAGGTCGTAACCCCGGGATCCACCTCCGATGGTCAAGTCAGTATTGTGAATAAGATATAAAGTAGGAGAATTAGGTTAAGAGTAACATGTAGATTGTATCTAAGAGGAGGACCCCAACCCTACATTTATAGGGATGGATTTAGGGTTAGGCTTGGATATGGACCGCTGTCTGTCGGGCCTGGCCCAGCCCAGACTATCTGTCCACATATGCCCCTCACGATAACTAGTGTATTTATTTGTATTTTTATGTGTTTTTTCCGTTATGTACTTTTATTTATTTAAATGTAATGTTTTTTCAATTAAATAAAATTTTTATTTAAGTTATTTTGTATTTAAAAAAAAATACGTTGGCATCGCATTTTGGGTTTCAACGGCTGCTAAAGAAAATGTGGTGCCAAAGGATTTTGGTGCCAAAGGATTTTGGTGCCAAAATCTCAAAATCATACGTGACATCTTTGGCACCACTTTTAGGGCCCAACCGCTTCTATTTCTCTTAGAATAGCTCAACACAAATAAATAAAATTATCGAAGTTAAAACCTATGTCTTAAAAATCGAGTTTTAATTGATTTGTTCAAATCATTGAGTCATCAAGTTACCAGTTAAACCGACCTCCAAGTCTACTTAATCTTACAAAACAAAACATCTAAAACTATTTGCGATGATAAAAAGAAGAGTATACAAATCACGAATATTTTATAAATTGAGTGTAAAAGCATTAAGTAACAAATAAATAAAATTACCTCGCAAATATATACAACTATTTTGCTTCATTCGTAAAAAAACAAACTAAAACCCAGTCGTGTCTGAAGAACCGGGTTGACCCATGTCACTTTAAACGCATTAAGTCTAACCGGATTTCGAAAAAATAAAAACCCGGTTTAATTTGGCCGTTTTCTCGACTGAAACCGGTTTAATTGGTTGAACGTTAAACCGATCAGATCGAACCGAGTTTCAAAACATTGGTTAAGACTATTAGAGTCCACAACACTGTGGTATTTTTTGATGTTTTCACCAATACGCCACATCAAAACGCCATCGCCGATACCCACCTCTGCATATTCGAGTGTCAAACCGTTAGTAGCCTGCCAAAGTGATCCAAAAAACGCGAACTGAAAAGAGACGTTGCATTGTAGGTCGTGTTTTTGTGTTTTTTCTTATTGTTTTTTATTTACTTTAAAACTAGAATTTTAGAATAACGATTGTTTCTAGAAATTCGAAAATATGACCTTTTGTGGAGGTTTAATACTCCTCTTTTACACTTTATAAATATTACACTATCTCATTTTACATAATACTTTCATATAAACATCTATAGTTTTCTATACTTCCCTACAATGATTATGAATTCCAATCTCAGCCAATGGAAAAAAAATAATTCAATGAAATTCAAAATTAATACTGATAGGTCCTGACACAGAGCTTGAATAAAATGGATAGTATTCTCTTAGGGTGAGAATGAACCACAAGTTTCTTAATAATAATCTTCTTTTTCCTTCCATCTTATTTCGTAGAGTTTAAATACAAGAAGAAAGACAACCTAAAAGGTGTAACCCTCTTGTGATTAAACTAGGAAGACCAATAGATTAAGTATTAAACTAGGAAGATAATAATACTACACTTTAATGTCATTATTTGTACTCATCATTACCCTCCTCTTGAAAAGAACCTTGACCTCAAGGTTCACATCACTTCTTTCCCTTTCTCTTGGTAAGCCGTGCATAACCACCAGCACCATTGGTTTGCTTCACCTTGCAAATGGTATGAAGCTAATGACACCTTTTGTGTTACGGGGTTTCCTTGGTATTTGAAGAATTGATCAACTATAGTGAACCATCCCATAGGATCCTCATCACCATGGTATGTTGGAAACTCAAGTTTTATCAATTTCGAATAAAACATTGACTTCCCTCCCTGTTTGTAGTTATCACCATCTTTTCCAGAAAGAACCGCATCAGAAAGTTTTGTGACAATGTCCTCCAAGTGTTGACACTTATCCACAAACCTGATTTTCATCTCAGCAATACCATCTTGGAGTTGTCGCAACGTAGCCTCCAAGTTTTCGGTTCCATCATTGTTTGATATCATAGCTCTGGTACCAATTGATAGGTCCCGACACAGAGCTTGAATAAAATGGATAGTATTCTCTTAGGGTGAGAATGAACCACAAGTTTCTTGATAATAATCTTCTTATTCCTTCCATCTTATTTCGTAGAGTTTAAATACAAGAAGAAAGACAACCTAAAAGGTGTAACCCTCTTGTGATTAAACTAAGAAGACTAATAGATTAAGATTAAACTAGGAAGGTAATAATACTACACTTTAATGTCATTATTTGTACTCATCAAATACCAAATACGCAATAACGTAACTCGTCATGTTCCTCTAATCCAAACATTCTTTTATCCATCACATAAAAAGACAATCAATTTGCATCGTTCACCAGCTATGTTTAAATCCCAAACTTATTGGTCAACTTCCCACAACAAAAATCTTCTTTAATTGTGCTCCCGGACAATTTAAGTTATAGCTAGCACAATCTCAATAACTCCAACAATCCTTACAATACCAGCAAGTCCAACAATCCCCATATACCAACATTCCTCTCAAGAACACCAAGAATACCAAACCCCAAAAAATCATATCCCTATGAGGGTTTGTAAAAAAACAAGGACGAAAAAGACGACAACCAAGAAAGCAATCTAAATAAACTTATCGTTCGGTTTGGACCCAACGCAAAGAATAACTTTTGAATGTTTCATAGACATGTATGAAGATCCAAAAGACAGGAATGATCAAAGTGGTGACACATTTTGGTTTAAAATTATCGACATATTTAACGTCCCGAACTAAGGAAGAGTGTTTAAAGGTACATAACAAAAATATGTTGACCGATAACTGAACGTCGATGAATCGAAAAGTCAAAATGTTTAATTCGTTTTACAATTCAACCAAGCTTCTTAGCGGCGATAATGAAGAAATTTGTTTACTCCGGTACAAATTTTATTTAAATATCATAGCGGGAATAAAGAATTTCCTCTTAAAAGTGTTTAGTTTTTTCTGAGAGACAAGTACAAATGAAAAATCTTGATTCAACAAAATCAAGAAGAAATCATGTTGGAGCATAATTTGGCTGGGTCGGTCTGACGACTCTCCTGGGCCGTTAATCGTCTTCCCGGGTCCTGAGTAATGCTACAAACAAAGGTAAATCGGTTAGACGTGGACCCGAGGCCGGAGCCCCAGGGTCAACCTCCGACGGTCAAGTTAGTATCGGTGCGTTATCTAGTAAAAGTTGTGTGGTTAAGAGAGATAACCTGATTTATAATGACACCCCTACCCTTGTTTATATAGGCTTAGGGTTTCTTGTAGGATAAGTAAGGTGTGTCTGGGCTGTGGGCCTGTCGGGCCAAGCCCATTACCGACTGTACGTCGACATGTCCCCCAGTCTAGTATGATATGGTCCATGATCATGTTATGATAGACTCATTCGTGTATCATGCTCACTAAACAACCGCGTGCGGCTTGCTGCTAGGACATCCTCGTGGGTCGTCCGTAACATATGGCTCCACTCGTAATGGGCTTCCTTTAGCAAAAAGATGATGGGTTGGGATTGCGAATAGTGAGCATAGCCACTATATGTCATCATGTCCCCCCAGTCTAGTATGCGAGGTTGTCACTGAGGTTACTAGACTTTACACCTTATCCGCTATCTGGAAGCATATCAACGTCGAAAGAAATGGGAAAACATATATATGTAAGACGGGTGGTTCTGCTCGAATGCTTGGTGTCCCGTGATTAGACGGTAAGGACCCCGTAAGAAGAAAGCGTGTTCTATAGCCGGGGTAACACTGGCATTGGCAAGGTATCATTCTTATTCATCTCTAACGTGAGGATGATAAGAAGGTTTTATGAAGGTGGAGGTGGAACCCGTATGCTGCATCGTGAACATTTGAAGACGTACTTCTTATACCCACTAATGATGCAGCATAGTGCGAATAATGCATTCGACTTAAGGCGAACAGAACATGTACTTCTGTGGCAAGGTGATGCGGATAATACATCCGTCTTACGGCCTTGAAATACGATAATGACTTCAAAAAATTTGTCACGGTTTTTCCTGAACTAAACGTATTTGATCAGGCTTCGCCTAATTAAGGTCCAACAATGCAAACTTTAGAAAAATCACTTCGTCGCCGGGTAAAGTAATTCATCGCGGAAGACGTACTTCCGCAACAAAGAAATGTGCCAACGGAAGACGTACTTCCGCGGTGAAGATAATGAGTGCGCGGAAGAATTACTGTCGCGACAAAGGTAACGAGTGCGCGGAAAAATTACTTCCGCGACCAAGATAATGAACCCGTGGAAGGATTCTTCCACGACGAAAGATAATGAGCTCGTGGAAGGATTCTTCCACGTCGAAAGCAATGAGCTCGTGGAAGGATTCTTCCACGGTGAAAGCAATGCGCCGGTGGAAGGAATACTTCCACGGAAAAGATAATGAGCTCGTGGAAGGGTTACTTCCACGACGAAAGATAACGAGCACGTGGAAGAATACTTCCACGGTCGAAAGATAATGAGCACATGGAATAAATACTTCCACATCGATACAACGCGCCAGTGGAAGGAATACTTCCACGACAAAAGATAATGAGTCAACGAAAGAGGTACTTTCGTGGTGAAGATAATGAGCCAGTGGAAGGAGCACTTCCATGACGAATGATAAGGAGCACATGGAAGAATACTTCCACGGCGAAAGATAATGAGCACATGGAAGAATTCTTCCACGGCGAATGATAAGGAGCACGTGGAAGAATACTTCCACGGTGAAAGATAATGAGCACGTGGAAGAATTCTTCCATGGCGAATGATAATGAGCACGTGTAAGAATACTTCCACAGCGAAAGAATAAGCCAACAGAAGAGATACTTCCGTGGCAAAGGCATAAGCCAATGGAAGAAATACTTCCATGGCGCAGAAATAAGCGCGTGGAAGGAGTCCTTCCGCTGTGAAGGAATAAGCCAGTGGAAGAGATAATTTCATGGCAAGCGCGCGGAAGGAGTACTTCCGCGGCGAAGGAATAAGCCAATGGAAGAGATACTTCCATGGCAAAGGAATAAGCACGCGGAAGGAGTACTTCCGCGGCGAAGGAATAAGCCAATGGAAGAGATACTTCCATAGCAAAAGAATAAACGCGCGAAAGGAGTACTTTAACGGCGAAGGAATAAGCTAATGGAAGAGATACTTCCATGGAAAAGGAATAAACGCGCGGAAGGAGTACTTCCGCGGCGAAGGAATAAGCCAATGGAAGAGATACTTCCATGGCGCAGAAACAAGCGCGGGGAAGGATTACTTCTGCGGTGAAGGAATAAGCCAATAGAATAGATACTTCCATGGCAAAGGAATAAACCGGCAGAAGGCGGACTTCTGCGGCAAAGGAATATATCTAAAGATATTTGTGTGACGTGCACATAAATAGTGGTATTAGTATACCCTGGTAGCCCCCCAAGTTTAATGGTGCTACACTCGATTAGTAGTATTAAACTTAACCAAGTATTCAAAAAATTACGGTCACGTAGACCAGCGCAAATGGACGTACCATAGTCGCGAATGAAAGATAGAAATTGAGTTCGAACGTGCGAACCAACGCGGATGGGTCTTGCCATAACCACGAATTGTCACATAGTATAAGACGTATCTTAACTAACTTATGGAATGAGCTATGCCATTACGTGCGGCGTACCGCTACTACCATAAGGATGGTCAAAGTGTTGACAAAATATTGTTAGACGTGCACAGTGTGTCTTTTGCAAGTCCATCATGAGTCATGTGGTTTGCGTAACTTACTACAACGTCTTGATAGCAAGGTGTCTAACAAGGATACATGATCCGTGGTCGTTGGGTTTGCAACCCTCTTACATGACAAGTTGATTTATTAGGTTCACTCAATCCTCTTATTCCGCATGGGAACGATAAGTACATGTACGCCCGTAGGCTAACTATGTCCGAATGTACGGAGTAGCGCGGATGGACATACCATAACCGCAGATAATAAATAAAATATATTATTTAGAGTTATATATGTATGTAATATCTTCTACGAATTTAAAAGATATATGTAATATTAGTATAAGAAATATTAATAATATTTTTCGAATATAAAAGATATAGGTAATATCTTTTATTAGTTTAAAAATATAGGTAATATCTTACTACCTATTTAAAAGATATGGATAATATATTATCCATATAAAAAATATAAGATATACTTTTGCTCAATTTAAAAGATAAATAATATCTTTTTATTCATTCAAAAAAATATGTGTAATATTTTTATTAATATCAATATATGCCAACGTGCGGAATAACGCGAAAGAACGCGGCTCCCAACCGTAGTTAAAAAATAAAATATGTCCAAGCGTGCGGACGAGCGCGACTGGTTATGCTATGACCGCGAATAAAAATAAAATATATTCGAATGTATGGACTATCGCCAAAGGTCAGAGTCAACGCGTATATAAAAGAGAAAAATAGCGAATATATTGTATCCAATATTTTCGAGTGTCATACGAACATTGTTTACAAATATTCTGGTATAGTATCTCGGAAATATTATGTATAATAAACATACGTCTCAAAGTATTAAGACAAATTAATTTTGTATTACCACTACGGATGTATTTGCATGATATCGCATGTATCTTCAAAAGCACATTTGAGATTTTTTGTAGAAAATAGATAAAATTGTTATAATGCCCACAACTTATACTTCGGTCAACAAACAATTAATTAAAAAACAGTTTTCAAATCATACATCTACACGGCATAGTAATCTTTTGGTAATAATTAATTTCCTTTTTATTCGTTATCACTAATCCATGTATGTTGATTTATCGAATCAATTATACACAGCGAATCTTTATGATTGAAAGAAAAACTTTACTCATGACAGAATATTCAGCGCAAGGCAAAATAGAATCAGAGAAAAACAAAAATAATGAGTTTCAGATTTACCGACTTTCAATATAGTTTTTTGCTTTTCGGTAGTATGGGACCACGAAACATAGTTTAGTTCGAGTCCCACGGATGGCGCCAACTTGTTGGAGCATAATTTGGTTGGGCCGGTCTGACGACTCTCCTGGGCCGTTAATCATCTTCCCGGGTCCTGAGTAATGATGCAAACAAACGTAAACCGGTTAGACGTGGACCCGAGGCCGGAGCCCCGGGGTCCACCTCCGACGGTCAAGTTAGTATCGGTGCGATATCTAGAAAAAGTTGTGTGGTTAAGAGAGATAACCTGATTTATAATGAGACCCCTACCGTTGTTTATATAGGCTTAGGGTTTCTTGTAGGATAAGTAATGTGTGTATGGGTCGTGGGCCTGTCGTGCCGAGCCCGACTGTGCGTCGACAAATCAAGGACGAGTAACCGAAGAAGAATCATTTTTTTAGACGATGAGATCTGGTGTTTATCTAGGGCTTCATGAAATTCCAAAGCTTAACGTTCTACAAACACGTTCGTCCCTTCCGGCTCACAAAAAAACAATTAGCTGAATTGATGCAACAACAAATACTTGTGAAACCAAGGAAGAGCAAATGGATCGCGAGATAGTGGCAAAACTCGAAATACGAGAAATTCAAATATGATTTTTTAAGCTTCTATGTTTATTTAATTTAGTTTATGTACATTTCAATGTAATTTGTAATGTTATTTTTTTAATTAATGAATTTTTAATTTAAATTTATAAACATGTTATTTCAGAAAATGATGAGTTATTAAAAGTGTGGTGTCAATTAAAAAATTACTTTTTGGTTTAGAAATAAAATATTGATATGATATTACTTTTTCTCACAATTTAGGGCCATTTGGTTGGGGATATTTGGGATATTGGGAGATATTCAAAATATTTACATTTTAATATCCTCATATATTGTGTTTGGTATAACTAACAAAGAAAATTAAAATTTCTCGAATTTCCAAAATACAGGATATTAGAATTACTCAAATAAGTGAGGAATTTTAATTTACTTGAAAATTATCTTTATAAACTTTTTTCTAGTCGTTATTATTCGGGTTTTTATGTTTATATAAAAATTATAAAATTTAAAACTTTTATATAATTCTTTTTTATAAAATTTATATAGATTTTAAATAAAAATTTATATCAGTTTTTATCATATTTATAGAATCTTTAATAAAATATATATAAATTATATAAAAAATTTGGGGAAATTTTTTATAAAATTTATATAATTTAATGAAATTTTTTATAAAATTTATATAAATTTTTTTATTAAATTTATATAATTTTTTATATAAATTTATATAAACTTTTTTATAAAATTTAATGAATTTTTTATCATCTTTATAAAAAAAATTATAAATTTTATGATTTTTTTATAAAATTTATATAAGATTTATATAAACATTTTTAGAAAATTTATATAAATTTTTTATAAAATTTATATAAGTTTTTTATAAAATTTATATAATTTTCCTATAAATATGTATAAATTTATATAAGTTTTTTTGTAAAAAATATGTATTTTTAAAAAATATATATATTTTTTATAAAATTTAAATAATTTTTTTAACAAATTTATATAAAAATTGAAAATTTAATTTTTACTCTTTTAAAATAGAAAATTTAGATAAAAAATATTTATTCGTTAGCTGGTTCAAACCAAAATCAATATTTAAAAATATTATAAATTTTTGCCAACCAAACAGGAGTATGCATTTTAAATTGTAGAATTTTAAATTCTTAGTACTTTTAATAAACTAGAATTTAGAATTATAAAATTTTAAAATGTTAAACGGCCCTTAGAGATTTTAGTAATGATAAAGTCTTATTTGCTTAGATGAGACCTTGACTTCAAGCAAGGCAAGCGTTAGAAAACACAGATTATTTTTCGACTTGAATTCGACTAAGCATAAGACTACTAGCGGACGTTTAATTTGTCCCGTAACTCTAGAGAGTGTGTAAAATACGTAACATTTTGTTGGTGACACGTACATCTGGACCGGATCGATAAATTGGACCGAAATAAACATATTTTGGGTTCGATTCTTGATCATCCTTTTCCTTATATCGATTCTGTCCTTTTTTCCGATCTGGTTAAATCGGCTGTAACGCTTTGTCTGACCGGACCGACAAACCAGACCAGACGTGTCCGACCTAGATATGGACCGAATATTTCAGTCTGGTCCTTGGTCCGCTATTTTATTCCAAGTCGGTTGTTTGTCCAGTTTGGTCTTATCGGTCCAATTCGGGCCATGATCAACACTATAGTACACACCCGCGCCTATTCCCTTTGGCTATATAATCGTGTGATGGGAAACCTTCCCGCACGGTTCGGAGAGCACTGAATTAGAATGAGAGGTTCACCACCACATCATTGCATGCAAGGGGAGCTCGCTCGATTCGCAGATTGGTCTGACTCGTAATTCACTTATGACCCCGTGTTCGATAGCCCGACCGTAGTGATGTTAATTGTGGTTACATCCATAAGTAGCTTGGTCCATCTTTATTCCATTTCATATATGTCTGAGGATCCGCATAGCCCTCGATTTATGTGTTATTTATCCATTCCTACTTTTTTTATGCCAATGTTGGTGACTGGAGATAACTCTCTTCAATTATTCCTGGGAGGTGGACCCGCGGAGTTCCCGGAATTCACGAGAATCCGACTTGTCACGTAGTGTAAATTTACACTAAAAATCTCGATTTATTTAAAATGAATCCGGTGTCAGATATATGTGTTACCTAAAAAAATTATGCATCTAATTATTTTGTGTTCCTGAGTTTAATGAGAAAAAAAAAGGAAGTACGCGAGGAGATAAGGAGTTAAGTTAAGAGGAAATGATTAAATTTTTTGTGTTTCGTATTAAAAAAAGTGTGAAAGATAAAATAATATTTATGTATTCCTAAATTGAAAAGAAATATGAAAAACAAATAATTATAACTAACTAAATAAAGAAAAACATTATTCCTCTCACTTTTTTTCAAATCATCTCAAATGGAAAAATAATTAAGAGTGAAGTAATGAAGTAATTTTCTTTCCTTTACTTTCTTAGTACATCTACTATGGTAAAAAATTATAAACTTTTATTAATTAAAATTTTCATGCCACATCAATAAGTTTTAAAAAATTTGAATTAATAAACCTCTTTCTATTATGGTATAAACTTCTTAAAACTTCATAATTGTTTCGTACAACACATGTATTAAATTGTGAAGAGGTTTAAGATTTAGGACCTCTTCATGCCATATAGGATTAAAATGAAACTCCATTATGATTAATACAAAACATAAACTTTTTCAAACTTTTTACACCTATTCTTTGATCTCTTATTGTATATGCTCTTATTAATAACAGGAACAAAATTTTATATTGCCACATTTATAAAATCTTTTCTTTTATTTTAAAGTTAAACTTGAAAATAGAGTCTTTTGAGCCGAAAAGCAAGTATCATCTACAATTTTTTCTTGTGAACAATGCGTAAGCCTTCAACGACTAATACTTTAAACACATCATTCATCCCCATTATTATAACCATTCTATTGAACATGTGAGTAAAAAGTCTCACGCTTAGATTTTGTGTCTTTATTCAAGATTAGGGCTTTTGCCCGCGCTTCGCCGCGGCGTTAAGAAAGATGTTTTGGTAGTGGTAACTGGTAACACTAAACGATAGCTGACATTTGTATAAGTTATAGGACGTTACAAAATACGGTACATTTTTACATAAGATGAGTGGCTAGATATGTTTCATTGCATACAGGATAAGAGCTTGCGCTTCAGAAGCGTTTAACAAAAAAAGGTTGGTCGTCCATTCCCTGACACGCTCATGGTTCTTTGGGTTTCTTTGCGGCTGTTTCCAGGTAGGACTGCACACTTGGAGTTTGGTTTTTTTCGTTGCAGTTCTTTACCTTCACTGTTGTCACTGTTGTGGTAGCAAGTAGTTGTGCCACATATGCTGGCGGGGTATCTGTTTGGGCAAAAACAATATTTGTAGTTAGCTGTATATATATGGAACAGTTACATTTATGTCAAGTCGGTTCTGAGTAATAAAGAGATAAGTACTATTTTTTTGCGGTTGCCAATTTGGTTTAAAAAAATACCATCAACCATCTGCACTTGCCAATTTGTTTTTAAAAAAAATACCAACTACCAACTATGCTTATATAAATTAGGATAATCACTTACATCCCCAATATAACCTTAATTACTTATTACAACGTATTATATATTATACATGTTTTTGGGATCCGGCCTAAACATGAAATAAACAAAATTATAGCCTAAAATGTAGCTAAGAGACGAAGGATCTAAATTGTATGAATCAACATCACCATTTATGTGTGTTTTAATATCGGATTTCTGTCAAATACCATCACATTACACACTCTCCTTCGACCCAGTATCCCAAAATACCATACTTATATTGTGCAAATAGCCTATGCAATGGGATTCACATTTCAGTTACATCATATTTCTAGCTCAAAGCCCTGTTTGGTCTCAAAAAATGTATATAAATGCAATGAAATTGGACTATGAATTTCATTTGATAGCTCTATTGATAAAAGATGGAACTGGAATTCAAATTTCATTCCACAGGGTGTTCGGTTGGCAAACAAACGGGGTTTAGACTTGCTGACAAATGGCCACGTTCTGCAAATAAAGGGGTTCTAAATTTTGATAGCAAATAAAAATGAAAAAGTTTGTACATTACCAAACACTTGTATGTCATATGCCGCACCTAATATACATAAATGAGTTTGAAAAAACATACCTGGTGGTTTTAGGCTAGCGTCGGTTGTAGATCTTGAGCACTTTTTGGCTTATCTCCAATTCAGTAATTATCGTCCTACAAAAAAAATATCAAATTTTATTAGAAAACCAGAATATTATTACAAATCCGTAAATTAAAGTTTCTTGAAGAAAATTGAAAATAAAGAAAAGTGAATTCTTTGGAATGCTCACACTGATGCGCTAAACACCAGCAGTGGTCCAACAAAACAATGGATACAATCTAATTATACCACCATATATGTAAGGTAACATGTATTGGATAGTGGTTATATAAAGTACTACCTCATCAGCAAGAAGTTTTAAGCAAATGAAGCACATACATCACATTATACTGAGCACCGTCTTCATAAAGCCCGTACGAAACATGGATTTAGCGAGCTCAAGATATCACCGGGACAACCAGCCCTGTTAGCGATATAATATTTCGTTTTTTAGTGTAGTTGTCTTCTCAGCTCGATTCGAATTGATATAACAATTCTAAGCTCGACTTAATTATTTTTGGTTAAAAAGACTTGTTTGGTATTCTATGTCTACTTTTCAACAAACAAGCAAAAGAGTAAAAATATGTATATATCTAATACGTACTACTCTACAAAACACGTTGCAATTACAACATTAAAATGCACGAAATCTAAAATTGAAAATACAATTTTTATAAAAGCTAATTTCTATCAAAAGAAAAATACAAGTTTTATAAAAGGTCTATCTTTATCATAAAAGTAAAATCAAAATCTATAAAATGTAAAAACAAATTGATAAAGTCTAGAACTAAGATTTTTATTAAAACTAAAATTGAAATCTTGTAATGAAATGAAACAGTTATATCCCGAGTCCTAAATGCACTAAAGCCCAAAAAAAAGTAAAACTAATAGCCCATTTGGGACTTAACTGTCCACCAACAGATTTAACTGACATGGACTAACGAAGCAACGAATTCTAACAGGATTCTCTAACGAAAGGACATTCAGGTCAACTAAATGCCCAACAGGGACTAATACCTACTAACAGACTAACGGAATGGGGGGTTGGAAAGCCTAACGAGTGCTAACCGTGGACCGTGGGCGTCACGCAGAGGTACATAGTGAAGGGTAAAACGCGTACAACATCAAAAATAAAACTAACTTCTAAACAGCCTTAAAATTTCGATGCATATACACTATCTTTTTTTTCCTGTTTTATATGCTAAATTTTAGCTGCTAATTACTAATCTAAAACAGAAAAATACTCCACTGACTATTGATCTACTTTCCAAGTATTTATACAAAACTGAAAAGAACAGTCTAGTAAATGCTTATCGAACTGAAATATAAGCTATCCAAATGAGCATTATTTATACTACAACTGATCAATCTTGGAAAATAATAGCAAATGCAGAAAACGAAACAAGTGCTTAACCGACACATCCGTCGTCTAGTCCACTGATGGCGAAGGGTCAGCGTTGTGCTGCCTTGTAACTGCTATCAAATTCTGATTTCAACCTCGACTCTATGGACTGATATCTAGCCGAAAGCTCCAATTAACTAATTAGCTTCTTCCAAAATACTCCATATCTGATAACCTGTAAAATCGTAACAAAGCAAAGAAAAAACTAGACAGATCCGTTGATTCTGAATCCTGCATTAACTCACAATTAACCTGCAAAACAGAGCGAACACAAGAATCCAACTATATCCTATCTATATTTCAGCTTGACAGATTTATCAAAGAAAGCTTAATCGAAAAGTTCGAATTTCACCAACTAATTTTCAGAAAACTTATCCATATTATCTAAACTGATAAGAATCTGAATCTCAGAAAAAACTGATAAGCTTTTTACTACTCCAAAATCTTTACCAAAAAATCTACAAGATCAACAAAAATGTGCACAAACTGATCTTTTTTAACCAAACTTATTATTGCCGTTTTACTATTTTATCTACGTGAACAGTATCAATAAAGAAAAGAAAACAGAAATCTAGATGAATACAAGAACTTAACAGAATCCAACTGAAAACTCAATACGTGAACTCAATACAAGAACTTATCTATACAAGAACTTAACAGTATCAATACGTGAGCAGTATTAAAGGAGCAAGAAATTTAAAACTCAATCTTCCTTAATGGTGATACAGAGATTTATATTGAAAGAAGTCAACTGATTCTAATTAATCTAAAACCTTCTGTAACAGTACTATCAAACAAATCAAGTAAAATGAATAGTGGATATAACGTGCCAGTTTATCAAAAAGCTATGAATCTCCAATTTATCTAATTTCGTGAACAGTTTCAGTAAAGAAAAACAGAAACTTAGAAGAAGAATAAAGAAAGCTTGAATATTGAAATTTACTTTATTAATGGAAGAAAGATGAGAATCGGTTACAAAAGTTTAACAAATTCAGTTACAAATTTTAACAAGAAAAGTGAAAGAAAATTTAACTATCTAACTAACTCTAATCTAACTATGTGTAAAACTACACCTAAGCTAACCATGAAAAATGAGCTCTTCGTCTTCCTTTTATAGGCGTCGAAAGGAGGTGTTGTGACGTGGCTTCACCAATGAGGATTGGACACGTATTTAATACGAGGTTAAATTCATCCATCTTCATCTTCATCACAATTGGGCGTTTCTTCTCCACTTCTAATTCATTGGCATCCTCTTGTAGAGAAGAAGATAAGGAACATTTTTGTAGTTATACTCTTTGACTGAATCTTCGTGAATCGTCCTTGATATTGGATTGCAGGTAATGGAGAAAAAGAGAAAGATAAGAAAAGATAAAGCTTCTCTCTCTCCTGATGAAGAAGACGCGTTTAAGTGTGTTTTGTATGTTAGCTTTGACCGGTTTGGTCAATTTGACCACATATAAATGAAAAGTTTAATAAACTTTCATCTTATTTCTTTTTGGTCCTTCTTTTTTTATCTTTCTTCCCAAATGTTTATAAACTTTTTTAAGTAAATTCCTTTCATCCTTCATTTTGTCAAAAGTTGCAATTTGAGCCCTTGATCTTTGAAATAACGGCAAGTAAGGTCCTCAAAAGCTTTATCGTCCTTTTCTTCGTCTTTTGTGATATAAATCCTTGAAAACGCGTCTTTGTTCCAAAATGTATCTTTCTTACCTGAAAACACATGAAACACAAATACACGCATAATTCTGATATTTTAAAGTTAAAATAATGTATTTGACTGTGTTTTGAGTGGTCTTTGGATCATTATTGATGGGTGTTTTCACACTTATCAACTCCCCTCCACTTGACCATTGCCATGTCCTCATGCAATGCAGTATTTTAAAGCACCAAGTTACACTTTTCTCATAATTAACCAACCTTGGTCATTTTATGATTTAATAGACTAAACTATACTACATGATGAATGATTTTAAATTTATACAATGCAATGCAAGAGAAAACAATTCTATTTACATCTTTTTGTATTTTCTTGAAATGGTTTTGATGGAAATAACTCATAAAGAAATCAATGACTTAGATTAGGGCTTTGATACCATGGACATTTATCACCCTCAAGTTTCACTTTCCCCATACCAAGCTTAAAAATGGGATCATTGCATTCACAAGTAAAAAGTGCATCAACTTATTCATGACAATTAAATGTGGAACCGGTTATTATTTGAGCAAATTGCTTGTGGGCAAATTTGTCATTTATTCAAGTGTGAAATATAAGAAGTGTAAAATCCAAAAATAAGGAAGCACGGTTTTAACCCTAAGTAATCCTCTCATCCATTACTTGAAAAACCGCTCACAATTAATATAAGTCCGTTTCAAGAGTAATAAGTCATTCGTTTTATGTGTAAAATCCTCATGTCATGCTTTCATAAGTAGCTACACACTCGCTAAGGAAAGAAAAATAAAACTCACGCAATAATTTACATCCGCCATCTTTTTGAGACTTTGGATCTTCAACCCCGCAACCCGTCAAGGTAATATTGGATTCGAGAAATCTATTGAATCCCCGCAACCCGTCAAGGTAATATTGGAACTCAATAGTCACTATAATTAACACCACACTGCCCCTCTTGGGAGTCTTGTATTATTTTTTTTTTTTCTTTTTTTTTTCTAGCCACTCATTTTTTTTCATAAGCCGCTCTTATTTTTCTTTATTCCTCACTAAGAAATTTGAAAAGAATGAAAGGAAAAACACCCGCTAAATATTGAGCATGACATAAGTCTAGTACACATAAAACGTTCTAACTTAGAATCTTAAGACGTACTCATATCAACCATGAATGATTAGTCAAAAATGCATAAGAGATTACAAACCAATTAAAACCGTACTTGATTATTTATTAACAATTATATACATGTCCTCAATGTTTAAGAGTATTTGAGTGAACTCCCCTACACTTATTACATTGATTACTTTGCTTAACCCAAGTAAAGGAAGAGACAACTAAAGGGTATTCATTTTAAGCACAAGTGTTGAATATCACGATAGCAAAAACTAATCGAAGTGAACCAGATACACGGGCCTCCTCCATAAGCTCCAAGCATGAAATGAGAGAGAGCAACCCTTGAAGCAAACACGAAAAGACGAAGAAAGGCACCCCTCCACTTCAACTCTATTATAACATCCTTTTAATTAAACCTAACCTATTGAAAATCTACTCTACGTTTTCTAACCTAGTTATTCAATGCTTGAGTTTTTTTAACCCTAAGTCGCTAGCTCGACTCGGCCCCGAATTAAGTTGTCCTTGGGGAAACCATCATGGAGAGTAAAAGATTTACCCTCTTAGGAAAAACTCTCCATGATAAGGTAAAACAAGTTCTCAAGTACACAAAACCCCATAAGTATCCACCAGGATCAAATACATAATTGCCCTCCCAAGAATAGCACATCCCAATAGTGGACTTCTTAATCAATGGTGAGGTGGGTGAGGTTTCTTTGTTTATGATTCTTTCCCTTAAGTGTCCCATAAGATGATAAGGTGATACTTTAAAGTTTCCCACAAGTTTTCCTTTTAATGCATCAAGCGAATACTGAGTTGGCTCAACATTCTCTATACCAGGATCAAAAATCTTTTGCTTCATGGGAAAATAACAAGTGATGGGAGCCTTTGAAGATTCTCCTTGATACTTCACATCATGAGAGAAAAGGTATGGAGTAGTAAGGGTCATCACACTTGTAGAGGAAACCACCATTTCTTTCTTGTTCTTAGAAAACTCCTCATCAAAAACATCCTCATATGGTGACATAAAGAATCTCTCCAATTCAACATCCAAATGATACAAGTCGCTATCATCTTGAAACTTCTCAAACATTGGTTCATCAAGTGAAGGCTCAAAGAGATTGTGTGAATTGGTTTGTAAGAAAGGTGGTGAAATTAGTGAAGCATTTTGGTTTTGAGGTGTTCCACAAGATGTGTAAGAAGGAGTAATAAGTGAAGGTTCATGAGAAGGTTGAGTGGGAATGGAATATCCATAAAGAAATCTTTCTATTTCACGAATATCCTCATCCCAATTAGAAGAAAATGTATCAACCACAATATCATCCCTCTTAAGATAAGCTTCAATCTCCTCATTAATCAACTCATCTTCACTAAGCATTCTTTCAATCTCAAGAACATCATCTTCCCAATTTGAACTAGAGTTATCAATCTCAATATCATCTCTCTTAAGATAATCTTCAATTTGTTTATCTATCAATTCATCCTCACTAAGCAATCTTTCAATCTCAAAAACCTTATCACTCTCATCAATGATAGAACCCTCCTCATCATGATAGTCATCATAGATTGGCATATCAAGTATTGGTGTTTCAAAAGGTATCTCCTCAAAACTCAAGGTAGTATGATCATCAAATAATGGAGGCTCAAAAATGGAGAACTCATCATCACTATATTTATCATAAATTGGTGTATCAAAAAGAGGTGGTTCATCATAACTAGAATCCTCATTTGCTTCCTCATTTGTGTTGAAAATATGACTCAAATCTCCAAAATGAAATTGTTGGGGTTCATGAATATTCAATGAGGAAGTAATGGAGGCTATTGTCTCAACATAAGGAAGATCATATTCACCACTCTTACAAGCTTCATGAAAGTATTCATTACACACTTCATCAAGAATATTAACATGATTCACCTCTTTATCAAGAATATCAACATGCTTAACCGTCTTAGGCTCATCGGACTTCTTATACAATTTTCCCATGTTAAACACAATCTTTTGATCTTCTACCCTCATAATAAGTTCCCCCTCCGCCACATCAATAAGAGTACGACCCGTCCTCAAAAAGGGTCTACCAACAATAAGAGGAACTCTCGGGTCCATATCATAATCAACCACTACAAAATCTGCGGGAAAGGTAAACTTATCAACCCCTACAATCACATCCTCCGCTATGCCCACCGGATAAGCTATGGTACGGTTAGCTAACTCAAGTGTCATCCTAGTAGGTGTGAGCTCGGGAAGTGAAAGTCTTTTCCAAAGCGATAATGGCATGAGATTGATACTTGCCCCAAGATCTGCTAGTGCCATGCAATTTTCCACCCCAGGAAAATTACAAGGTATCAAGAAGCGCCCAGGATCTCCAAGTTTTGTTGGTAAGGTTTTAAGTAGCACGGCGGAACAATTTTCATTAAGGGATGTGTTAGGCAAGTCCACCAGTTTTTCCTTGTTGGAGAGTAAATCCTTGAACATCTTAGCAAACTTTGGCATATAAGCAAGAGCTTCCGCAAAGGATATATTGATGTTGAGTTGCTTGAACATCCTTAAGAAATTTGAGACTTGGATGTCATCCTTGTTCTTTAACTTGTCCTTTTTCAACCTTGAAGGATATGGAAGAGTAGGTTTTGGTGTAGGTGGAATAGGTGTTGTAGTGGAAGATTTGTCTTTGTTAGCTTCTTCATTTGGAGGTGTGAAAGGTAAAGGAGAAGTATGAATAGGTTGAGAAGGTGTGTTTGAGTGTATGGGAGCATTTTGAGGGGGTGAAGTAGAGGTAGAAGGCTTGTCACAAGTAGGAGCACAAGTGGGTGGAACAATAGGAGGTTTAGGAGGTGAAGGATCCTTTGTTGACTTTCCACTTCTTGTTGTAATAGCATTGACATTTGCCCTTGGATTTGTTTGTGTGTTGGAAGGTAAAGCCCCTTGTGGTCTTTGATTATACATAATTTGGTTTTGAAGAAGAGCAAATTTCTTGTTATTTTCCTCTTGATTATCTTTCAATTGTTTCTCAAAAGAAGTAAACTTTTGAAGCATCAAATCCATAGGGTTAAGTTGCACATTTCCTTGATAAAAACCTTGTTGTGGGAAAGATTGAGGTGGTGGATTAAACCCTTGGTTTGGTGGATAGAAGTTATTTCCTTGAGGTTGAAAATGATTGGGTGCTTTGTAATTGTTCCCTTGGTAAGCATAACACTCCCCTTGATAGCCTTGAACTTTATCACATTGTTGGTAGGAATGGGGACCTCCACAAGTCTCACATGAAAGAGCAATAACATTCACATCATTGGTGGAATTCTTGTTCAAAAAGAGTTCACAAAATTTCATGAGTGTGTTGGTCATAGTATCAAGCTTTTGAGAGATCATATTTTCTATTTGAGGAGTAACACTCTCTTGCACCACATGGACTCTCTCATCAATTTGTGTGTTAGCTTGCACCATCGATTTGTTCTCAATAATGTCCCAAGCTTCTTGAAAGGATTTAGAGAAAATATTTCCACCCGCGGAAGAGTTGAGTGAATCTTGGTGGTGTGGTCTTAATCCATTATAGAAAGTGTTGAGTTGGTGAACCTCATTGAATCCATGATTTGGACATTTCCTCAATAACTCCTTGAAATTTTCCCAAGCCTCACTAAATGTTTGATCATTCCTTTGTTGAAAACCAATAATTAACTTTCTCAAAGCCGTAGTTCTTGATAGAGGAAAGAACTGGTTCAAAAACTTCTTCCTTAAATCCTCCCAGGTGAAGATGCTCATAGATGGTTGCCTATCATACCAATTTTTAGCAAGACCCTCTAAGGAGAATGGGAATAGGATCATCTTAATGGCATCAGGAGGGACCCCATTATACTTAAATGTATTGCAAAGTAACAAGAACCTCTTAATATGGTCGTGGGGGTCATCTATGGGTCTCCCTAAGAAGAGGCTAGAAGAAACCAAAGTTATCATGTGTGTATTAAGCTCAAAAGTCTGTGCGGTAATTTCAGGTATAACGATGGCGTCGGCATTTCCCTCTACTTTCGATTGGAGAATCTCCATAATAGGACGTTGATCCATGGCTACAAAATGGTCGAATGTATATACAAGTGAAATGACGTCTAAAAGCTTCCTCGGGGAAGGAAGTGATACACCAAAGATGGTATGTTTACACGCGTGCGAGTACACGTGTAAGTAAACACGAGGAATGAGGGAGTAGCCCTCGGTCGACTTTTGAAGAGAAAAGGATTATCCTCTTCGAGGTTCGATATGAAATATCCACAAGAAAGTATATATATAATTACTACTTGGGTGCAAGACCCCCAATAAAGCCTTCCTTCTCAAAATACGCACTAGTGAACGGGGGGTTAGGTGGCGCGAAGCACTTAAGTACCTATTGACCCTTAGACGGCATTTTATAGCACGTCGCCTATCTATTCACTTTGTAGTTTGTATTCTTCGAATTATTGCCAATTGGAAGTATTTATCTATTCTTGCTTTATTTTATTTGATCGATACGCGTGTCAAGGACCGGAACGCCCCTCAACACGGTGTATTGCCTCGGCAATACTTATGGAAGATATGTATGTTGGTTGTTCGTATATGTATAGTTATTTACATATAATAATATATCAAAAAATATTTTTGTATTTATTTGATTTTTAAGAAAAATACTATATGTACGTAAAAAGCGATGAAAACCAATAATATATATTTTTGGGTGTAATCTTTTAGGAAAAAGATTACTTTTTGGATTTTTTATTTTTTTGGTTCAATTCTTTAGGAAAAGAATTGATTCTTGTGATTTTTTTATTTTTTTTTTGTATTTTTATCTTTTTGATTTTTTTTATCTTTTTGATTTATAATACGTAAAAATAACGTTCACAAAGTGAACGGATCCCAAAATCCAATCGTCTCACTCGAAATCGTTAATCTTCACGAAAAGAACCGGCAGCGGCGCCATTTAATATTTCGTTTTTTAGTGTAGTTGTCTTCTCAGCTCGATTCGAATTGATATAACAATTCTAAGCTCGACTTAATTGTTTTTGGTTAAAAAGACTTGTTTGGTATTCTATGTCTACTTTTCAACAAACAAGCAAAAGAGTAAAAATATGTATATATCTAATACGTACTACTCTACAAAACACGTTGCAATTACAACATTAAAATGCACGAAATCTAAAATTGAAAATACAATTTTTATAAAAGCTAATTTCTATCAAAAGAAAAATACAAGTTTTATAAAAGGTCTATCTTTATCATAAAAGTAAAATCAAAATCTATAAAATGTAAAAACAAATTGATAAAGTCTAGAACTAAGATTTTTATTAAAACTAAAATTGAAATCTTGTAATGAAATGAAACAGTTATATCCCGAGTCCTAAATGCACTAAAGCCCAAAAAAAAGTAAAACTAATAGCCCATTTGGGACTTAACTGTCCACCAACAGATTTAACTGACATGGACTAACGAAGCAACGAATTCTAACAGGAATCTCTAACTAAAGGACATTCAGGTCAACTAAATGCCCAACAGGGACTAATACCTACTAACAGACTAACGGAATGGGGGTTGGAAAGCCTAACGAGTGCTAACCGTGGACCGTGGGCGTCACGCAGAGGTACATAGTGAAGGGTAAAACGCGTACAACATCAAAAATAAAACTAACTTCTAAACAGCCTTAAAATTTCGATGCATATACACTATCTTTTTCTTTCCTGTTTTATATGCTAAATTTTAGCTGCTAATTACTAATCTAAAACAGAAAAATACTCCACTGACTATTGATCTACTTTCCAAGTATTTATACAAAACTGAAAAGAACAGTCTAGTAAATGCTTATCGAACTGAAATATAAGCTATCCAAATGAGCATTATTTATACTACAACTGATCAATCTTGGAAAATAATAGCAAATGCAGAAAACGAAACAAGTGGTTAACCGACACATCCGTCGTCTAGTCCACTGATGGCGAAGGGTCAGCGCTGTGCTGCCTTGTAACTGCTATCAAATTCTGATTTCAACCTCGACTCTATGGACTGATATCTAGCCGAAAGCTCCAATTAACTAATCAGCTTCTTCCAAAATACTCCATATCTGATAACCTGCAAAATCGTAACAAAGCAAAGAAAAAACTAGACAGATCCGTTGATTCTGAATCCTGCATTACTCACAATTAACCTGCAAAACAGAGCGAACACAAGAATCCAACTATATCCTATCTATATTTCAGCTTAACAGATTTATCAAAGAAAGCTTAATCGAAAAGTTCGAATTTCACCAACTGATTTTCAGAAAACTTATCCATATTATGTAAACTGATAAGAATCTGAATCTCAGAAAAAACTGATAAGCTTTTTACTACTCCAAAATCTTTACCGAAAAATCTACAAGATCAACAAAAACGTGCACAAACTGATCTTTTTTAACCAAACTTATTATTGCCGTTTTACTATTTTATCTACGTGAACAGTATCAATAAAGAAAAGAAAACAGAAGTCTAGATGAATACAAGAACTTAACAGAATCCAACTGAAAACTCAATACGTGAACTCAATACAAGAACTTATCTATACAAGAACTTAACAGTATCAATACGTGAGCAGTATTAAAGGAGCAAGAACTTTAAATCTCAAACTTCATTAATGGTGATACAGAGATTTATATTGAAAGAAGTCAACTGATTCTAATTAATCTAAAACCTTCCGTAACAGTACTATCAAACAAATCAAGTAAAATGAATAGTGGATATAACGTGCCAGTTTATCAAAAAGCTATGAATCTCCAATTTATCTAATTTCGTGAACAGTTTCAGTAAAGAAAAACAGAAACTTAGAAGAAGAATAAAGAAAGCTTGAATATTGAAATTTACTTCATTAATGGAAGAAAGATGAGAATCAGTTACAAAAGTTTAACAAATTCAGTTACAAATTTTAACAAGAAAAGTGAAAGAAAAATTAACTATCTAACTAACTCTAATCTAACTATGTGTAAAACTACACCTAAGCTAACCATGAAAAATGAGCTATTCGTCTTCCTTTTATAGGCGTCGAAAGGAGGTGTTGTGACGTGGCTTCACCAATGAGGATTGGACACGTGTTTAATACGAGGTTAAATTCATCCATCTTCATCTTCATCACAATTGGGCGTTTCTTCTCCACTTCTAATTCATTGGCATCCTCTTGTAGAGGAGAAGATAAGGAACATTTTTGTAGTTATACTCTTTGACTGAATCTTCGTGAATCGTCCTTGATATTGGATTGCAGGTAATGGAGAAAAAGAGAAAGATAAGAAAAGATAAAGCTTCTCTCTCTCCTGATGAAGAAGACGCGTTTAAGTGTGTTTTGTATGTTAGCTTTGACCGGTTTGGTCAATTTGACCACATATAAATGAAAAGTTTAGTAAACTTTCATCTTATTTCTTTTTGGTCCTTCTTTTTTCATCTTTCTTCCCAAATGTTTATAAACTTTTTTAAGTAAATTCCTTTCATCCTTCATTTTGTCAAAAGTTGCAACTTGAGCCCTTGATCTTTGAAATAACGGCAAGTAAGGTCCTCAAAAGCTTTATCGTCCTTTTCTTCGTCTTTTGTGATATAAATCCTTGAAAACGCGTCTTTGTTCCAAAATGTATCTTTCTTACCTGAAAACACATGAAACACAAATACACGCATAATTCTGATATTTTAAAGTTAAAATAATGTATTTGACTGTGTTTTGAGTGGTCTTTGGATCATTATTGATGAGTGTTTTCACACTTATCATATTTTTCAAAACAATGATAATTTTCAAGGCTATAATCAAGAAACCTTTCATAATCAAGGATTTTCAAATAATGAAGGCTTTCAAAATGATGAAAATTTCCCATGCTATAATCAAGATACTTTTCAAAATCAAGGATTTTCACATTATGAGGGTTTTCAAAATGAAGGGAATTTTCAAGGTTACAATCATGAGAATTTTCATAATCAAGACTCTTTTCAAACCTATAATCCACCTAATTATAGAAATCCACCTCCACCATATTCTTCGACTTATTCATGTGAGTTTTGTGGGAACGCACCCCATTATGGTTATGATTGTAGATCGAGGGATCCGCCATCCTATGACCCTAATCTTGTCAAAGAGTTTCATTCTTTACTTGCGATAATAAACAAGTCGAACGATGACGTTTATAAGATGCTTGATAGTATGAAAGACATGAGCTACAAGGAAATGAAAGACACGCATCGATGGTTAAAGGAAAGAATTAACTCTACTAAGGAACAGGAAATTAAGTCTTGGCAATATAATGACAAGGAATTCGGTGATTTGTATCGTGAATCGTTGAACAAATATTCTTGTCGCCTCAGGAAATATTTAAATGATTTCTTCCTTAAGATTATTATAATCGAGGAAGAAGGACAATACATGACTACTTTTACTCGTAGGCCTTATCCATTATTAGATGAAGATGATGAGGAACCTTCGATTTGTATGACACTTAATGATGACACACCTTCATCACCTTTACCTCACGTGGAACCCACCGACTCTTTAACCATGGGGGACGAGCCTCTTAGCACTAATACAAACACCGATTTGGATGGATTAACCGCTTCTAGTGTTGAGGACCTTATCCCAATCCAAAGAGAGCTTGAGTGTGTTTCAAATGAACCATGTGACGAGCTTTCTATTGATACTTCTCCTCATGATCACATTGAGATTTCATCACATGTTGACTTTCATGCTACTACTAGTGATTTTGGTGACTTTGATCTTGATGAATTGTTCAAAGAAAAGGATAATGAGATTGAGGAAGAGTTTATGCAAGATTTTCCACAAGTAGAGGATGATGATTGTGATTCTAGTGAGGCATCTTATGATATATTATCCGAGGACTTTTCATGTCAAGATGACCTTCCTAATTTGGATGATGATGTTGATCATATAGAAGAAGTGGAAGATGTTCATATTCGAGAGGTTTTATCAAACGTCTATAATCTTATCTCTTCGATTGAAGCTTTGAATGAAAACCATAATGATGAGTCCATAGAAGAAGAACCTTTCATTGACATTTCTTCACCGGTTTTTGAGGTTGCACCTATTGATTTTTATGATGATATCATCCCTTTGAGTGATTCTCTTAATACACCTTATTTTGAGCCTTCTATTCCCACCCTTCCACCCTTGAAGTTGGTTATTGATGAAGATCCTATACTCTTAGAGATTGATCCTTTTTCACCTATGGCACCTTTAGAACCCAAAACCTTTGATATGGATTATCATATGGATATTGATGACACCATAGAGGCTTATCTTGCTAAAATTGATATTGAGGTTGATGATAGTGATTCTAATTGGGAAGAGGAGATTCGTCTTAGTGAGAATCTGCTTTTTGAGAACATAGAGCCTACACTTCCTTCACAAGACACTATTCATTTTGATCCTCATTTTTCTATGCCTTCTATGGAAGATTACCCACCTTTTGATGATGATGAGCCCAATATGGATATACTAGTTATGAATGTTTTGATACCTACACCTTCATTGTCTCATGATGCTTTGATCACTAAGGGGGAATCTTATATGGTTGATATGAGCTCATCTTCTTATTTTCCCATGAAGGGAAAGGTTTTTGATCCTGGGATACATAAATTTGAGACACCTTGGTTTTCATCTACTTCACTTAAGAGTGTGCCTTCGATTGATATGCGCTTCTTGTATGAGCTTACTTTGGTGATGCTACCTACTTTGGAGTTGTTCACTTGTCGAGATGGAAACTATGTATTTGATCCTGGGGTGCTTCATATTTGAGAGATTTTATATGTTGGACAAACTTGAGACACGTTGGACCGTTCCATTTATCGAGGCGAATATTGTAGATCTTATAGTAAATGGCAACGTGCTAAGTTTGAGTTATCATGTGAGACGTGCTTCAAATTGATATCCTTTATTCTCCATGATGGTTTCCCCAAGGACAACCTAATTCGGGGCCGAGTCGAGCTAGCGACTTAGGGTTTAAAAAAAACTCAAGCATTGAATAACTAGGTTAGAAAACGTAGAGTAGATTTTCAATAGGTTAGGTTTAATTAAAAGGATGTTATAGTAGAGTTGAAGTGGAGGGGTGGCCTTTCTTCGTCTTTTGGTGTTTGCTTCAAGGGTTGCTCTCTCACATTTCATGCTTGGAGCTTATGGAGGAGGCCCGTGTATCTGGTTCACTTCGATTAGTTTTTGCTATCGTGATATTCAAAACATTTGTGCTTTATGATGAATACCCTTTAGTTGTCTCTTCCTTAACTCGAGTTAAGCAAAGTTATCAATGTCATAAGTGTAGGGGAGTTCACTCCAATACTCTTAAACATTGAGGACAATGTTTATCTTAAGTGTAGGGGAGACTTCTATCGAAGTGACCTTACCTAGACCATTGCCTTAACTTTATGATAACTTGGAAAATTGTTTTTTTTCAACATTTTTCAAATTTTTGATCTACTTTGGCCACCAAAAATATGCATTCATAATTTTTGCATCAATCATTTTTCTTTTGCATATCACATTTGCATTGCATATATCTCTTCTTTTATTTTTCATCAAGAATATATAAAAGAGAAAAATATAATAAAAACATGGTTTTAACAAGTTTAGATTTCTTTGACATATTAGGCCCGCCATGGATATTTTGACTCAACCCGAGTTTGCTTATCTTAGCATTCTCTAGCTAGTATCCTTAACCATGTAGTCCTTCATTGGTCTATTAGGCTAAGCATCCACCAATCTCATTATTTGAGACTTTAAATTTGTGGAGAATGGGAAATGATAGAGTTGAAGCAAGTGTAAAAGGGCTAGATAGACTTCATGGCAATTACTTGTGGCTAAACCCTTCTCTTCTTTACCTCTATTTTCTTCGCATGTATATAATTGTTAATAAATAATCAAGTACCGTTTTAATTGGTTTGTAATCTCTTATGCATTTTTGGCTAATCATTTATGGTTGATATGAGTACGTCTTAAGATTCTAAGTTAGCACGTTTTATGTGTACTAGACTTATGTCATGCTCCATACTTAGCGGGTGTTTTTCCTTTTCTTCTTTTCAAATTTCTTTGTGAGGAATAAAGAAAAATAAGAGCGGCTTATGAAAAAAAATGAGTGGCTAGAAAAAAAAATGAAAAAGAAAAAAAAAAGAAAAAAAAAATATATATATATATATAATGCAAGACTCCCAAGAGGGGCAGTGTGGTGTTAATTATAGTGACTATTGAGTTCCAATATTACCTTGACGGGTTGCGGGGATTCAATAGATTGCTCCAATCCAATATTGCCTTGACGGGTTGTGGGGTTGAAGATCCAAAGTCTCAAAAAGATGGCGGATGTAAATTATTGCGTGAGTTTTATTTTTCTTTCCTTAGCGAGTGTGTAGCTACTTATGAAAGCATGACATGAGGATTTTACACATAAAACGAATGACTTATTACTCTTGAAACGGACTTATATTAATTGTGAGCGGTTTTTCAAGTAATGGATGAGAGGATTACTTAGGGTTAAAACCGTGCTTCCTTATTTTTGGATTTTACACTTCTTATATTTCACACTTGAATAAATGACAAATTTGCCCACAAGCAATTTGCTCAAATAATAACCGGTTCCACATTTAATTGTCATGAATAAGTTGATGCACTTTTTACTTGTGAATGCAATGATCCCATTTTTAAGCTTGGTATGGGGAAAGTGAAACTTGAGGGTGATAAATGTCCATGGTATCAAAGCCCTAATCTAAGTCATTGATTTCTTTATGAGTTATTTCCATCAAAACTATTTCAAGAAAATACAAAAAGATGTAAATAGAATTGTTTTCTCTTGCATTGCATTGTATAAATTTAAAATCATTCATCATGTAGTTTAGTTTAGTCTATTAAATCATAAAATGGCCAAGGTTGGTTAATTATGAGAAAAGTGTAACTTGGTGCTTTAAAATACTGTATTGCATGAGGACATGGCAATGGTCAAGTAGAGGGGAGTTGATAAGTGTGAAAACACTCATCAATAATGATCCAAAGACCACTCAAAACACAGTCAAATACATTATTTTAACTTTAAAATATCAGAATTATGCGTGTATTTGTGTTTCATGTGTTTTCAGGTAAGAAAGATACATTTTGGAACAAAGACGCATTTTCAAGGATTTATATCACAAAAGACGAAGAAAAGGACGATAAAGCTTTTGAGGACCTTACTTGCCGTTATTTCAAAGATCAAGGGCTCAAGTTGCAACTTTTGACAAAATGAAGGATGAAAGGAATTTACTTAAAAAAGTTTATAAACATTTGGGAAGAAAGATGAAAAAAGAAGGACCAAAAAGAAATAAGATGAAAGTTTATTAAACTTTTCATTTATATGTGGTCAAATTGACCAAACCGGTCAAAGCTAACATACAAAACACACTTAAACGCGTCTTCTTCATCAGGAGAGAGAGAAGCTTTATCTTTTCTTATCTTTCTCTTTTTCTCCATTACCTGCAATCCAATATCAAGGACGATTCACGAAGATTCAGTCAAAGAGTATAACTACAAAAATGTTCCTTATCTTCTCCTCTACAAGAGGATGCCAATGAATTAGAAGTGGAGAAGAAACGCCCAATTGTGATGAAGATGAAGATGGATGAATTTAACCTCGTATTAAACACGTGTCCAATCCTCATTGGTGAAGCCACGTCACAACACCTCCTTTCGACGCCTATAAAAGGAAGACGAAGAGCTCATTTTTCATGGTTAGCTTAGGTGTAGTTTTACACATAGTTAGATTAGAGTTAGTTAGATAGTTAAATTTTCTTTCACTTTTCTTGTTATAATTTGTAACTGAATTTGTTAAACTTTTGTAACCGATTCTCATCTTTCTTCCATTAATGAAGTAAATTTCAATATTCAAGCTTTCTTTATTCTTCTTCTAAGTTTCTGTTTTTCTTTACTGAAACTGTTCACGAAATTAGATAAATTGGAGATTCATAGCTTTTTGATAAACTGGCACGTTATATCCACTATTCATTTTACTTGATTTGTTTGATAGTACTGTTACGGAAGGTTTTAGATTAATTAGAATCAGTTGACTTCTTTCAATATAAATCTCTGTATCACCATTAATGAAGTTTGAGTTTTAAAGTTCTTGCTCCTTTAATACTGCTCACGTATTGATACTGTTAAGTTCTTGTATAGATAAGTTCTTGTATTGAGTTCACGTATTGAGTTTTCAGTTGGATTCTGTTAAGTTCTTGTATTCATCTAGATTTCTGTTTTCTTTTCTTTATTGATACTGTTCACGTAGATAAAATAGTAAAACGGCAATAATAAGTTTGGTTAAAAAAGATCAGTTTGTGCACGTTTTTGTTGATCTTGTAGATTTTTCGGTAAAGATTTTGGAGTAGTAAAAAGCTTATCAGTTTTTTCTGAGATTCAGATTCTTATCAGTTTAGATAATATGGATAAGTTTTCTGAAAATCAGTTGGTGAAATTCGAACTTTTCGATTAAGCTTTCTTTGATAAATCTGTCAAGCTGAAATATAGATAGGATATAGTTGGATTCTTGTGTTCGCTCTGTTTTGCAGGTTAATTGTGAGTTAATGCAGGATTCAGAATCAACGGATCTGTCTAGTTTTTTCTTTGCTTTGTTACGATTTTGCAGGTTATCAGATATGGAGTATTTTGGAAGAAGCTGATTAGTTAATTGGAGCTTTCGGCTAGATATCAGTCCATAGAGTCGAGGTTGAAATCAGAATTTGATAGCAGTTACAAGGCAGCACAGCGCTGACCCTTCGCCATCAGTGGACTAGACGACGGATGTGTCGGTTAAGCACTTGTTTCGTTTTCTGCATTTGCTATTATTTTCCAAGATTGATCAGTTGTAGTATAAATAATGCTCATTTGGATAGCTTATATTTCAGTTCGATAAGCATTTCCTAGACTGTTCTTTTCAGTTTTGTATAAATACTTGGAAAGTAGATCAATAGTCAGTGGAGTATTTTTCTGTTTTAGATTAGTAATTAGCAGCTAAAATTTAGCATATAAAACAGGAAAGAAAAAGATAGTGTATATGCATCGAAATTTTAAGGCTGTTTAGAAGTTAGTTTTATTTTTGATGTTGTACGCGTTTTACCCTTCACTATGTACCTCTGCGTGACGCCCACGGTCCACGGTTAGCACTCGTTATGCTTTCCAACCCCCCATTCCGTTAGCCTGTTAGTAGGTATAGTCCCTGTTGGGCATTTAGTTGACCTGAATGTCCTTTCGTTAGAGATTCCTGTTAGAATTCGTTGCTTCGTTAGTCCATGTCAGTTAAATCTGTTGGTGGACAGTTAAGTCCCAAATGGGCTATTAGTTTTACTTTTTTTTGGGCTTTAGTGCATTTAGGACTCGGGATATAACTGTTTCATTTCATTACAAGATTTCAATTTTAGTTTTAATAAAAATCTTAGTTCTAGACTTTATCAATTTGTTTTTACATTTTATAGATTTTGATTTTACTTTTATGATAAAGATAGACCTTTTATAAAACTTGTATTTTTCTTTTGATAGAAATTAGCTTTTATAAAAATTGTATTTTCAATTTTAGATTTCGTGCATTTTAATGTTGTAATTGCAACGTGTTTTGTAGAGTAGTACGTATTAGATATATACATATTTTTACTCTTTTGCTTGTTTGTTGAAAAGTAGACATAGAATACCAAACAAGTCTTTTTAACCAAAAACAATTAAGTCGAGCTTAGAATTGTTATATCAATTCGAATCGAGCTGAGAAGACAACTACACTAAAAAACGAAATATTAGAATTGTTATCATGTCTGCACTTCATGTTCTCGTCCATTATCCCAAGCCTCGGTTGAGTAAGTCCCACCACCTTAGCCGCAGGACCGGCTCATTGTTGTCGGAGGCCCTAGGCAATAACAATTAAGAGGCCCCGTTATACTACCAAATTAAAAAGAAATTTAATATAAACTTGAATTACATGACTCATATATTTAACAAATAACGTATTTTACATATAATAAGTAAAAAAATGTGGGCCTTTTAAGGTGGAGGCCCGGCGCGACGGCACCACTTGCACACCTCTTGAGCCGTCTTTGCTTGGCCGTCCCTCTATCTATTGTTTCAGCATGCTCTATTTGCAAAACAATTGTGAAAAGTTAAGTCAAGGCATGGTTGTTGATTTTAAAAATTTATGTCTAATAAAGTGACTACTGAGACAAATAATGTATTAACTCAGTTTTGGTAGTGATTCCAAAATGATATTGTAGAAATGAATAAAGGATAGTGTCATTTTGATAAAACTTTATGTACACCTTACACCGAATGCATCAGAGGCTTGAAACTATGGAATGAAGAAGTGAGAATGTAAATGATTATGGTGTTTAGTTTGAGCCTTGAGGGCATTGTTTATAAAGTAGGAGTCAAATCATCATGGTTGGTATCCAAAGACGGTGGTTTATAAATTTCAAAACTGATTTCTGTTTCTAATTTCATTGTTGTTTCACAATCTAATCAGACCTATAGGCATACTGATTTCTTGCTACAAACAAAATGCTATGAAGTCAGGTTCTTGGTTTTTGTCTTTCAAAATGGATTTCTGTCTCTATATCATGATAAGGCAGAAGTATAGAAATCCTTGTCAATAGAACACTCTTAGATGTGAAGAGAGGGGAAAATATCAAAGTCAGTTACTTTAATAAATAATTGTTTTTAATGTAGGAATTTTGCAATTCTTTTTATGTCTATTCCTCGACTCGACTCGAATTGATATCCAATTTATACGTAGAGATTAATTGTTCTTGGTTAAACGTACTTTGTTTGGTATTTAAAACTAAAAACTATTTAATCTAATTAAAAAGAAAATATTTAATTAAAAATACTTTTTCACTATTAAAAATCTTAATTAAAACTAATTAAACTATTTTAAAACTATTTAAAATTGTAGACTAATTTAATTAACTAAAACTTAACTATTTAAAATTATGAACTAATTTAGACTATTTAAAATAAAACTATTTAAACAAATTTAAAAACTAATTTAAATTTCAACAAAACTTAAAAGTAAATTATTTAAAAAAACTAATTCTAAAGACAATTTAAATTTCTAAAAGTAATAAAATAATTTTTATTTTGTTTTTATTTATTATTTGAAAACTTTTAATAAAGAAAATAGAATGATTTAAAACTTAAACAAAAATAAAAACTAAGTATTTAAACTTAAAAAAAACTGACAGCTAATAAAAAACCTTATATTAATGACCACGACAATAATTAAACCAAAAAGAGAGCTTGGACGAGATGGTAAGCACGTTGGGTTGTTATGCTAGAGGTCGAGGGTTCGAGTCCAGTTGTAGACGTTTTTTTTTTGTTTTTTTTCGGAATTAAAATTTTTTGACAGTTTAAAATCTATCAGGCCAAGAGAGTCTGATAGCTTATGCTAGGCAAAATAAGATTAGGTAAATATAACAAACCAGCAAAACAAAACAAAACATGCAAACTAAATGATCAACCAAATCTATAATCCAAACCTAAACAAACTTAACAAACTTTAAAAAATCAAACAAGCTAATGCATATTCAGCAATCAATTATGAGTACCAATTTTATCAGCAGACTAACCAAATGACTCTCATGACTCTATCAGATCCAAATAATAGCAGTTTAAACAAAGCAAAACAATAATATCAGTTATGGGAAGATCCACTGAACTTAAAGCATTATTTTGTTCAAACTATATAAACAGATCATTTCAATTTATCAGCTTATACAAAACCAAACTTCAACTTAAAGCAAGAGTGAAAAACAAAGATCAGATTAAGTAAACAACTCAAGCGTTTAGTAGACCTAACTGCTTATGAAGAATAGCTAACCAAATCAAATTCATATCAGCTAAAAAAAACTTGCATAGGTTAAGACTGAATTACAAAGTATCAAAACTACCCCAAAGCTAAACAGTTAAATCAAACATTCAAAAATCAAAAACAATATTCAACAGAAAATCAAAATACCATATTAACTAGCAGATTTATAAACTTCCAAACATATCAGATTCCTCTAAATTTAAACATCCAAATCAGAACAGTAAGCATAGATCAAAACATAAAGCATTTTAAACAGATTAATCTAAAACATAGAAGATTAAATGAACACAAACCTATTTGACGAAACCTTTGAGTAGAAGGACGGCGCTAAGCCTCCTTATGAACCTAATCCGACACCACTTTTCAACCAAACATCCACGAACCAGATTTATAAACTTCCAGTGGGGAAGTTTATCCCCAATATTTATTTTCTTTATTCAAATCAAGCTATTATTTAACTTGCTTAAATAAATTTACTAGTTATTATAGCCAAACAGACTTAAGGAACACTTTGCAATATTAAATTTAAAACAGAAAATAAGGCACAAATTAAACTTAAATAAACTTTTATTAATAATAAAAAGTGATTACAATACTGAAAAAAAAAATATCCTAAAAACTATTTTGCATAATAACAATAAAAATAAAAAATGGGACAAACTAAAAATTACAGAATGAGGGGTTTTATAGGAAAACCCTAAAACTTGCTGATGAAGATTTGTTGAGCAGATCTCGAATCGCAACAGTCCAATCCATCTTTTCTCTCTCTTTTTCTTGATCTACGGCTGTAACTTATTCTTGTGCACACGGATCGCCAGGCTGTCAAGGAGTTGTGCTTGTTGTGTTTCTTCCGTGATGATGTGGCCTAATTTGATTGGAGGAGTGGTGATGGTGATGTGTTTAAGCCAATCATGGGCGAGAATGGGGCCACGTCACATATATTCCTCCATTATCATGCTCCGAGAAATATGGTGATTTAATTAAGGAACGTGAGTTACACGCGCCTTTAATTCATAAACCCCCAATTTTATTTTGATCTAGGGTTTGGGTAACAGTAATAAAAAAGGGTATCTGGTTATTTGGGGTGGGAGAAGAAAGGTGAAAAGGTAAGTTTATTGTTTGTATCGAAGAGTAATTTATTGTGTATGAAACGTTGTGAGTTAAATGTGAGTGAATAAATGTTTGACCAAGTTATGTAGCGTATGAAATACTGATCAAACCTTATTGGGTTTCAAAAGCCCATAATCTTGCATATGTCTCGTTTATTTTCGAATTAATGGGCTTTTATTGGGCTAAGTTCTTTAATCCGTCTAATGATAGAAGTAAATTGGGCTTTTATTTTGGGCTAATGGTAAAAAGTAAATAACTTGTTTCACAAATGGGCTTTTAAGCCCATTTGTCCAAATGTAGGTCCCACAAGCCCATTTATCTTCATAAAAGATTAAATCCACTTAAAACGAGCTTGTATTTGGCTTTGACGATCTTTTCTTTAAACTCGTACAGATTTTGCCGGTTTTCGTGATCTTTGGTACACGTTTGGTTCTTTGACTTTGACTTTGTCACTTTCTTTGACGTTTCTTCAACAATTGACCGTGAAATCCCGTGTTTTTTTCCTTTTGATCATTTGTACCTATTTCACACAAAAACACAAAACCACGCATAATTCCGACTTTTACGATATTAAACACATGATTAGGTCTTGTTTTTCCTTGATTTTAGTGGTAAAAGGATAAGTGTTTACACACTTATAAAATCCCCTACACTTGACCATTGCAATGACCGCATGCAATGCATAATTTTAAAGCATAAAGTTACATTTTCCTCATAATTAACCCATCTTGGCCTTTATACTATTACTACTACAATAAAATGAAACTAAAGGACGATGAAAAGATAAAAACTTTACTCAAGAAAACAAAAGTTATAATAATTTTCATTAACCTTGAAATTGTTTGATGGAAGAAACTTGTAAAGAAATCTAAGACTTAAATTAGGGCTTTGGTGTCATGAATATTAATCACCCTCAAGTTTCACGTTCCCCATACCAAGCTTAAAAACAAGATCATTGTTTACCATAAGTTCTTAAGTTAAAACCACTTATATAAGACAATTGTGTAATACTCTTTCTCCAATTCCTAAGTTGTATCTCTAGATTTTAAAGATTGTCATTCACCCGTAGGCTCATTTGACTTATTTAATAATTATTAGTCCAAAAATTAGTCCATTTAATAATTATTAGTAGGCTCATTCACCCGTAGGCTTATTCACCCGTAGGCTCATTTAATAATTATTAGTCCAAAAATGAAGGCAAAACGGTGCAAACCCGACACTCAGAACCTAACCTCTTCCTCAAAAACGTTGTCACTAAAGTAAGCCCACATCAAGGATAATTTAACACGATTTAGGGAATAAATTCCCGGATCCAAAATTTGGCCAATAGTACTACTTATTATTTATTCCTCCAAAGTCATGTAGACTTTATGTGGAGTTTAGCAAGTTCACATCATATACCCTTAGGCTCTTTAAGATGTAAAAATGCTCCTCATCTATGGTCCACACCCTAAGGCTCCTTGAACCATAAACAAGGGAATTGATTTTTGATCAATTTTTATTCAAGACTTACCATGCCATACACCCTAAGGCTCTAGTGACAAGGTTCGTGCTACATGCCCCACACCCTAAGGCTCCTTGAGGTCATGTTTTAATCTTATTCTTTCTTTATTTATGATATATATATATATATATATATATATATATATATATATATATATATATATATATATATATATATATATATATATATATATATATATATATATATATATATATATATATATATATATATATATATATATATATATATATATATATATATATATATATATATTAGGCCAAATTCCGCGGTCCCATGGTCTGAATACCTCCTACTTAGTGGTTATGAGCCACCTTAGTCGGAAGTCCACAACGCTGACACCCTCAATGTGTTCATGCTTTAATTACAAGGAGACAAAAGATTTGGCTAAGAGCTAAGATATCGAATCTACACCGCAAAAATCCTCATTTATTAAGCAATTAAATATACAAGCGGGAAGAAAGAGCCACAAAACTCATATAAGCAAGAATTAACCCTTAAACTTATTATCAACTCTATCATCTCTCGTTCTCCACAATTTAAAATCTCAAGGAATGAGACTCGTGGATGCTTAGCCAAATAAACCAATTAAGGTCCATATGGTTAAGGATACTAGCTAGAGTAAACTTGGATAAGTAAACCCGGGTTGAGTCAAAATATTCACGACATGCCTAATATATCAAAGACATCTAAACTTGTTAAAACCATTTTATTCATTTTTATTTTTTTTTACTTTATTCTTTGAAATGGAAAATATAAATACGATGCGATGATAAAAGGAAAGAAAATAAAAGAAAATAAATGGAAATACTACTAGGCCAAAATAGATCAAAATTTTGAAAAACGTTGAAATTTTTTAATTTTCCGGTTAAACGAGGTCAAATTCATGGAAAAGCCCACTAAAATTCGATAGAAGTCCCCCTACACATAATATAAACATTGCCCTCAATGTTTAAGCATGTGGGATAATAAACTCCCCTACACTTAGGACATTGAGTACGTTGTTTAAATCGAGATAAGGAAGAGACAACTAAAGTGATTACATTTATTCATCTTATTTATATACATGTATGAATCACAATAGTTTTGATAGAACCGGGTACACGAGATCACGTGTCGCGTCAAAAACACCAAAAGTGGATCATTAAAGCACACATCCCTACATAACATCAAAAAACAAACAACCTACTTGGCTCCCCCTACACGTATTAGTGGAAATGGGTGAAGGTGAAAAAGGGTGGAAAGGATGGAAAAGGTAAAAATCTAACCTAGTTATACGATGCTTGATTTATTTATCACGAGTCTCTAGCTCGACTCGATTTCCCGAATTAATTCAAGGGAAATGTGGAGAGGGATGGAATCATCTCATGAGAGATGTCTTCTCCAAAGTACAACTTAACCCGTTGGCCATTCACCTTAAAATTGGGCCCATTTGGTTGGGATAACTCAATGGTGCCATAAGGGAAGATTTGGGCCACGGTGAATGGACCAGACCAACGGCTCTTAAGTTTACCCGAAAAGATTTTCAACCTAGAGTTAAAGAGTAAAACTTGATCACCAACGTGGAACTCTCGGTTCTTAATCTTAGAATCATGAATGAGCTTAGTCTTCTCCTTGTAGATCAATGAATTCTCATAAGCCTCATTCCTAAGTTCATTAAGTTCATTGAGTTGGATTTTCCTTAGATCATCCGCTTTGTTTATGTCAAAATTAGCCCATTTCAAAGCTCAATAAGCCTTATGCTCCAACTCAATGGGGAGATGGAATGCCTTTCCGTACACAAGGCGATAAGGAGTACAACCTATAGGTGTCTTATAAGCGGTACGAAAATCCCACAAAACATCATCTAATTTATCGGCCCATGAGGCACGATGCTCTCCCACGGTACGCTCTAAGATCCGCTTAAGTCCATGGTTGGAAACCTCGACTTGACCATTAGTTTGTGGATGATACGCGGTGGAAAGTCGGTGATTGACACCATACTTAGCCATGACTCGTGCGAATTGATCATTGCAAAAATGAGTCCCGCGATCACTAATAATAGCACGAGGCATACCGAATCGAGCAAACAGTTGTTTCAAAAAGTTCACAACCACCCTCGCATCGTTAGTAGGTAAAGCCTTTGCTTCAACCCATTTTGATACGTAGTCAACGGCTACGAGGATGTACTTTTTCCCTTTAGATGATGGAAATGGCCCCATAAAGTCGATGCCCTATACGTCAAAGATTTCACATTCTTGGATGAAATTTTGAGGTATCTCATCTTTATGTGTAATCTTGCCTTGTCTTTGGAAAGCATCACAATGCTTAACCATTTCATGAGCATCATTATAAATTGTGGGCCAATAGAATCCGGAGTCGAAAACTTTTTTAGCGGTGTAGTTAGGACCAAAGTGACCACCGATGGGTCCTTTGTGGCAAGCTTCAAGGATTTGTAAAGCCACCGGCCCATCAACACATCTACGAATGATTAAGTCCGCACATTGCTTGAAAAGATAAGGGTCGTCCTAATAGTACGATTTTACGTCTTTAAATATTTTTTTCTTTTGTTGAGACGTTAACCCTTCGATAAGAACACCACCCGCCAAATAGTTTGCAATGTCCGCAAACCATGGGGTATCATCAAGATTGGAATTAATAGACATTAAGGTCTCAAGGGGAAAATATTCATTAATCTCGTGATTTGGAAGTTCCCCTTGATAAGGATCCTCAAGTCTACTAAGATGATCCGCGGCTAGGTTTTCCGCTCCCTTTTTATCACGAATTTCGATTTTAAATTCTTGTAGGAGCAAAACCCAACGAAGGAGTCTCGATTTAGCATCTTGCTTGGTCAACAAGTATTTCAAGGCGGAATGGTCGGTGTAAACGATGGTGGTGGAAAGCACAAGATAGTGGCGAAATTTCTCAAAAGCATACACTACAACTAAAAGCTCTTTTTCAGTAGTGGTATAATGCAATTGAGCCCCCGTCATTGTCTTGCTAGCATAATAGATTGGTTGGAAGTGTTTGTTAACTCCTTGACCTAAAACCGCTCCTACAGCGAAAACACTAGCATCGCACGTGAGCTCGAAAGGTAACTACCAATTTGGAGAGACTAAGACCGGTGCCTTAGTTAATTTACCTTTAAGAAGTTCGAAAGAGTCGAGACAATCTTGAGAAGAGATGAAAGGAGCATCTTTCTCTAAGAGATGAGTCATTGGACGAGCTATTTTAGAGAAATCTTGGATGAAACGTCTATAAAATCCCGCATAACCTAAAAAACTTCGAACTCCTTTGACGGTGGTAGGTGGAGGCAACTTAGCAATGACGTCAACTTTAGCACGGTCGACTTCGATACCGGCTTTTGAAATTTTGTGACCGAGGACGATGCCTTCTTTTACCATGAAATGACATTTTTTCCCAATTAAGAACGAGACGAGTGTCTTCACACCTTTTAAGCATACGTTCTAAATTGGCAAGGCAAGAAGAGAAAGAATCACCATAGACCGAGGAATCGTCCATAAAGACTTCCATAGTTTCTTCAGCCATGTCATGAAATATTGCCATCATACACCTTTGGAATGTCCCGGGAGCATTGCATAAGCCGAAAGGCATTCTTTTATAAGCAAATGTTCCATAAGGACAAGTGAATGTGGTTTTCTCTTGGTCTTTTGGATCGATAGGGATTTGAAAATATCCGAAGAAACCATCTAAGAAGCAATAGTAGTCATTACCCGCTAAACGCTCGAGCATTTGATCCATGAAAGGAAGAGGAAAATGATCCTTACGAGTGGCATGATTGAGCTTACGATAGTCTATGCAAATTCGCCAAACCGTTACGAGTCGAGTAGGAATCAACTCTTTGTTTTCATTGGGAAAAACGGTTATTCCGCCTTTCTTAGGCACACAATGGACGGGACTAACCCATGGCAAATCCGAAATAGGCCAAATCATTTCGGCATATAGAAGTTTGATAACTTCTTTCTTAATGACTTCATGAATTTTTGGATTTACCCTTCTTTGATTTTGGATTGCGGGTTTAAAGTCATCTTCCATGAGAATTTTATGAGTGCAAAAGTTAGGATCAATTCCGCGAATGTCGGAGATTTTCCAAGCAATTGCTTTCTTATGATTTTTGAGCACTTCGATAAGTCAAGATTTTTCATCTTCTTTTAAGTCCTTAGCAATAATGACGGGTAACTTATAATTCTCTTCTAGGAAACGTATTCTAATAGAGACGGTAAATCCTTAAGCTCTAAGTCCGGTGGATTGTCGGTGGAAGGCTTAGTTAAATTTGGATCATCATTTGTAACTTCCTTAGGAGTAGGTGGAGAAATATGGTCCTCATTGAGAAGTCTCTCTATGGTACGAATGGCTTCTTCCCAATCGGTGGGAGAATCGTCATATTTTAAATCCACATCCCTTAAACTTGCTTCAAATTCTTGTAAAAGAAAATCACTTTCTCCAAATGGAGTCAAAGATGGAGCAATAGAAGCTACGGTCTCAACATGAGGTAAATGAGAAATCCTGCTCTTACAAGCCTCGTGAAAATGTTCTTCACATGCTTCGTCGAGCACATCGATGTAATTCACGGATTCGGGCTCATCAGGAAGTTTGGAAAGTTTACCCATGTTAAAGACGATTTTATCATCCCCTACCCTCATGATAAGCTCACCCGCGGCTACATCAATCAATGTACGCCCGGTTCTCAAGAAGGGTCGTCCCACAATTAAGGGAACACGGGGATCCATCTCATAGTCGACTACAACAAAATCGGTGGGAAAAGTGAATTTTTCGACTCCAACGAAAACATCCTCGGCTATCCCCACCGGATAAGCAACCGTACGGTTAGCTAATTCCAAAGTCATACGAGTGAGGACTAGCTCGGGTAAATATAATTGTTTCCACACGGACAATGGCATAAGATTGATACTCGCTCCAAGATCCGCCAAGGCCATACACTTCTCAACACCCGGAAAATTGCAAGGAATAAGGAATCGACCGGGATCTCCTAACTTAACTGGTAATTTTCTCAAAAGAACCGCGGAACAATTTTCATTCAATTGGGTATTGGCAATATCGAGCAATTTTTCCTTATCACAAAAGTTCCTTAAACATCTTAGCATATTTAGGCATGTGAGTGAGAGCCTCGGCAAAGGTGATATTAAAATTCAATTGTTTGAACATTTTTAGGAAGTTCGAAACTTGAATATCATCCTTATTCTTCAATTTCTCTTTCTTCAACCTTGAGGGATAAGGTATATTGGGTTGAGATGAATGCTTTGGAGTGGATTGCTCACTCACATCCTTTGGTGGAGGAGGGGTAGAAATGGAAGGTGAAGGAACCGGTTTGGGAACCGAAGGTGTGGTATAAGATTTAGGTAAAGGTGGAACATAAGGTGTAGACGAAGGCATAACGGGTGGTATGTCACAAGTAGAAGGTGAGGGAGGGTTGGTAGAAGTATAAGGAATCTCAGGTCCTTGGTTAGGTGGGGAATAAGAAGGTTCTTCGGTGGTCTTACCGCTCCTGGTAGTGATGGCATTAACGTTAGCCCTAGGATTGGTCACAGTGTTAGGAGGGAGGGCACCTTGGGGACGAAGCGTTTGAATCATTTGCAAAAATTTCTTATCGGTTGATTCTTGCATTTCTCTCATGGTTCGCTCATGTTCGGTTAATTTTTGTAGAACCAAGTCCATTTGAGGATTATGCATGTTCATTTGATTATACCCTTGATTGTTAAACCCTTGATTAGGAAAACCTTGATTAGGAAAACCTTGGTTTTGATATTGATTATAATTTTGAAAACCTTGATTAAATCCTTGATTTTGAAAACCTTGGTTATTAAATCCTTGATTTTGATTATTAAACCCTTGGTTTTGCCCTTGAAAATTCCCTTGATTTTGGTTAAAAACCCCTTGTATTAGAATTTCCTTGAAAATTACCCTGTTGAGGACCTTGGTTCCTATTTTAGGCGGGTGGGGGTGGTCTTTGTGGAGCTACAAAATCCGGGGGAGCCAAATAGTTATTAGACTTATAAGACAAATGGTTAACATCAACATTTGGTTTGAAATGAACCCGCTCATTTTCATTGTTGTTATAAGCATAAACTTCGAGTTGTTGATTGTAAACCTTGTCACAATTATAGTACGAATGTGGTCCACCACAAGTCTCACACGTTTCACAAGTCTCTTTTAAGGCATTTACTTGCACATTGTTCTTAAGTTGTAAAGCAAGGTCGGTCATGATTGAAGTAAGCTTCTCAATTTTCTTGTCGGCCTCACTAGTACTAGCACTTGCCATAGTAGCCCTAACACTCTTGGTTTGTACTTTTGCCTTGTTTTCAATTATTGCCCAAGCCTCGTTCATGGATTTCACAAGAATATTACCCCCCGCGGCACTATTAAGTAAGTTTTGGTCATTAAGAGTTAAACCATTGTAAAACGTATTGATTTGATGCACTTTTGTAAAACCATGTTGTGGACATTTTCGTAAAAGCTCCTTAAAACGGTCCCAAGACTCACTAAACGTTTCCCCATATTTTTTTTCAAAGGTAATGATGTCATTCCTTAAAGCGGTGGTCCGTGATGGTGGGAAAAAGTAGTTAATGAACTTGGTCTCTAAATCAATCCATGTGGTGATACTTTGGGGTGGTTCCTTATCAAGCCAAATCCGGGCTTGTCCCTCGAGGGAAAAAGGAAAAAGGAGTAAACGAATGGCCTCTTGTGGCACCCCATTGTATTTGACGGTGTTTGCCAATTGTATGAAACGTTTTATATGAGCGTGTGGGTCATCATTAGTACGGCCTAAAAATGGTGTAGCGGAAACCGTTTGAATAAAACCCGTTTTTAGTTCAAAATTATTTGCTCCAATATTCGGCACCACAATCGCGTCATCATTTCCTTCAACGTGAGATTGTAAAATCTCAATCATTGGTCGATTATCCGTTGCCATCGTGTTGTTCAAAGCCCGATTCTCGGGATCGGCTTGATTGACGGTCTTTTTGTTCTTCTTCTTCTTTTTGAAAGAATTAGAAGTATTTGGTACACCACTCGATATGTGTGCACGCGCGCGAGTGCGCATACAACTAAACTTGAGGAATGAGGTAGGAGACCTCGGTCGACTTTGAGAGGAAAGGGAATATCCCTCTCGAGGTTCAATATTAAAAAGCTACAAAAAATATATACGTAATACTACTTGAGTTGGCAAACTAATAATCGGTCGTCCCTCTCAATATATGCACAAGCAAGCGGGGAAACGAGGTGTCACAAAGCACTTAAAAACCTTTTTCCTTAGACGGCCTTTTATAGCGCGTCGCCTTATACCCACCTTATAGTTTGTATAAATCGAGTTCAAACTTTTTACTAGTATTTATCTATTTTGTCCCATTTTTCGTTTTGGATTCAAATACAATAGCTAGGTGATGAAATCCCAACGAAGGTCTTATTTATAAGTAGGTAAATTGATTGTTCTACGTAATACAATATAGTAAAAGAAAAATCTTTTTGTATTTTTTTTGTAGAACAATATATATATTCACAATAAAAAGCGAAAGAAATCAAAATAAGAAAAATAACAATAATACGTAATATTTTTGGTGTAATACTTTAGGAAAAGTATTACTTTTGGATTTTTTTTAATTTTTTTTGTGCAAATCTTAGGAAAGAGTTTGCTTTTAATAATTTTTTATTTTTTTGTATTTTTAAGTTTTGGATTTTTTTATGATTTTGATTTTTTTTAACAATAAAAATAACGTTCAAAATGAACGGATCCCAAAATCCAAAGCTTCTCACGAAAAATCGTCAATCGTAACGAGCGAAGCGGCAGCGGTGCCAATTTAATGTAGAAATTTGCAATTATTATTATGTCTATTTTTCGTCTCGACTCGACTCGAATTGATATCCAATTTATACGTAGAGATTAATTGTTCTTGGTTAAACGTACTTTGTTTGGTATTTAAAACTAAAAACTATTTAATCTAATTAAAAAGAAAATATTTAATTAAAAATACTTTTTCACTATTAAAAATCTTAATTAAAACTAATTAAACTATTTTAAAACTATTTAAAATTATAGACTAATTTAATTAACTAAAACTTAACTATTTAAAATTATGAACTAATTTAGACTATTTAAAATAAAACTATTTAAACAAATTTAAAAACTAATTTAAATTTCAACAAAACTTAAAAGTAAATTATTTAAAAAAAAACTAATTCTAAAGACAATTTAAATTTTAAAAGTAATAAAATAATTTTTATTTTGTTTTTATTTATTATTTGAAAACTTTTAATAAAGAAAATAGAATGATTTAAAACTTAAACAAAATTAAAAACTAAGTATTTAAACTTCAAAAAAAACTGATAGCTAATAAAAACCCCTATATTAATGACCACGGCAATAATTAAACCAAAAAGAGAGCTTGGACGAGATGGTAAGCACGTTGGGTTGTTATCCTAGAGGTCGAGGGTTCGAGTCCAGTTGTGGACGTTTTATTTTTTATTTTTTTCGGAATTAAATTTTTTTGACAGTTTAAAATCTATCAGACCAAGAGAGTCTGATAGCTTATGCTAGGCGAAATAAGATTAAGTAAATCTAACAAATCAGCAAAACAAAAAAAAGGCAAACTAAATGATCAACCAAATCTATAATCTAAACCTAAACAAATTTAACAAACTTAGAAAAATCAAACAAGCTAATGCATATTCAACAATCAATTATGAGTACCAATTTTATCAGCAGACTAACCAAATGACTCTATCAGATCCATATAATAGCAGTTTAAACAAAGCAAAACAATAATATCAGTTATGGGAAGATCCACTAAACTTAAAACATTATTTTGTTCAATCTATATAAACAGATCATTTCAATTTATCATCTTATACAAAACCAAACTTCAACTTAAAGCAAGAGTGAAAAACAAAGATCAGATTAAGTAAACAACTCAAGCGTTTAGTAGACCTAACTATTTATAAATAATAGCTAACCAAATCAAATTCATATCAGCTAAAAAAAACTTGCATAGGCTAAGACTGAATTACAAAGTATCAAAACTACCCCAAAGCTAAACAGTTAAATCAAACATTCAAAAATCAAAAACAATATTCAATAGAAAATCAAAATACCATATTAACTAGCAGATTTATAAACTTCTAAACATATCAGATTCCTCTAAATATAAACATCCAAATCAGAACAGTAAGCATAGATCAAAACATAAAGCATTTTAAACAGATTAATCTAAAACATAGAAAATTAAATGAACACAAACCTATTTGACGAAACCTTTGAGCAGAAGGACGGCGCTGAGCCTCCTTATGAACCTAATCCGACGCCACTTTTCAACCAAACATCCACAAACCAGATTTATAAACTTCCAGTGGGGAAGTTTTATCCCTAATATTTATTTTCTTTATTCAAATCAAGTTATTATTTAACTTGCTTAAATAAATTTACTAGTTATTATAGCCAAACAGACTTAAGGAACAATTTGCAATATTAAATTTAAAACAGAAAATAAGGCACAAATTAAACTTAAATAAACTTTTATTAATAATAAAAAGTGATTACAATACTGAAAAAAACAAATATCCTAAAAACTATTTTGCAAAAAAAATAAAAAATGGAACAAACTAAAGATTATAGAATGAGGGGTTTTATAGGCAAACCCTAAAACTTGTTGATGAAGATTTGTTGAGCAGATCTCGAATCACAACCGTCCAATCCATCTTTTCTCTCTCTTTTTCTTGATCTACGGTTGTAACTTATTCTTGTGCACACGGATCGCCAAGTTGTCAAGGAGTTGTGCTTGTTGTGTTTCTTCCGTGATGATGTGGCCTAATTTGATTGGAGGAGTTGTGATGGTGCTGTGTTTAAGCCAATCAGGGGCGAGAATGGGGCCACGTCACGTATATTCCTCCATTATCATGCTCCGAGAAAGATGGTGATTTAATTAAGGAACGTGAGTTACACGCGCCTTCAATTCATAAACCCCCAATTTTGTTTTGATCTAGGGGTTGGGTAACAGTAATCAAAATGGGTATCTGGTTATTTGGGGTGGGAGAAGAAAGGTGAAAAGGTGAGTTTATTGTTTGTATCAAAGAGTAATTTATTGTGTGTGAAACATTGTGAGTTAAATGTGAGTGAATAAATATTTGACCATGTTATGTAGCGTATGAAATACTGATCAAACCTTACTGGGTTTCAAAATCCCATAATCTTGCATATGTCTCGTTTATTTTCGAATTAATGGGCTTTTATTGGGCTAAGTTCTTTAATCCGTCTAATGATACAAGTAAATTAGGCTTTTATTTTGGGCTAATGGTAAAAAGTAAATAACTTGTTTCGCAAATGGGCTTTTAAGCCCATTTGTCCAAATGTGGGTCCCACAAGCCCATTTATCTTCATAAAAGATTAAATCCACTAAAAACGAGCTTGTATTTGGCTTTGACGATCTTTTTTTAAACTCGTACCGATTTTGCTGGTTTTCGTGATCTTTGGTACACTTTTGGTTCTTTGACTTTGTCTCTTTCTTTGACTTTTCTTCAACAATTGACCATGAAATCCCGTGTTTTCTTTCCTTTTGATCATTTGTACCTATTTCACACAAAAACACAAAACCACGCGTAATTCCGACTTTTACGATGTTAAACACATGATTAGGTCTTGTTTTCCTTGATTTTAGTGGTAAAAGGATAAGTGTTTACACACTTATTAGCCTTAGAGAGAAAATAGGTTGTAGCCACACATAAAATACGTCTTATTAGATAAGCTTAAATCAAACCAGGGGCAGTTGTGCAAAAACTTATACATGCTTCGTTTTGTTAATACTTAGATATGAATTTTGCAATAGCTCTGTTACTAATTTCTATTTTTATAACTTGTATATGAAACCATATATAAACCGACCTCGTGTATCCTCACTTAGGTGGACTTATATTAACTTGATTATACAGAAGAATCATCTGCTCAAGGGAGGCTTAGAGTCACCTAGTTACTGAGAGTTTAATTTTCTAGCATATGATATTAAAGTTACTCATGAAGTTGTTTAGACTAATCTCTAGTTACAAACATGTGTACTTAGTAATAAACCTTCCTTTTATGTGTATATTAATTGTTGTGAGTACAACGGAGAGCTTCTTCTGGACATTTGGTGGCTAAATTCAGTATAATTTATTACTTTGGTCATATTTAACCATCGTCCATTGTTTACAATATCAGTAACTTGTAACGTTATGTAACACCCCACCATGGCGGAATATGGGGTGCGACGTATGGATATCATCACAACAAACGGTGTCTCTATAGAGAAAACTAAAATGCAAAATATAATGACATAAATGGCGACACAATGTCATGACAATATCTCAACAATGCAGGAGTCTAGGTAAGTAGGTAATAGTCCTACCTTTTACCCAAGACAAACAAGTAACACAAACAATACAACATATAGGTTCATAGTATCACTCAAAGAAACAAACAACAAAATAAACTAAGAAGGAACGGGGATCTCCTTCTAAATGCATTCCTACTCGACTCCAATCCTAGCCACATAAGTTCTCATGCTTAACCACGTTATCACCTGAAAGAGACACTAAAACACGTCAACATAAAGTTGGTGAGAGTCATAGGTTTAGACTCCAACACAAAATAAGTCATAAGCTTTGAATACCATAACCAATAAACATATGGACAATGCGCTACAATTATGTATTAACAACTAACAATTCAAGATCAAACATTTCAAACCAAAACCAAGGCTCCTACCTTGCCAAACAACATGGTACCATAGATGATCACACTATGTACCTATCACAAGGCCACTACCTTGTCAAACCACAAGGCTACTACCTTGTCAAACCACAAGGCTACTACCTTGTCAAACCACAAGGCTACTACCTTGTCAAACCACAAGGCCACTACCTTGTCAAACCATTGGTCCCATAGGCGCCCATACACCTATGTACCTTTCCAATCCAGATCACACACAAACAAGAATCACATAGCAGTTAATCACATAATGTACACACAAGTCCATCTCAACCTTAAAAACATTCACAGCATCAATTTAGAAAATAACTCAACACAGTGTCTCTTCCATCCCATCTGGATGTCAAAATCAATAGTAAACATGGGACTATGAAACTCACCTGATAGCTTCTTCACAAGTCCTCGCACTAACAACAAGCTAACAAACCAAAAACACGAAATCAATACACAACCAATCACTAAGATGGCTCATCAACTTATGATGGACATCTAGTCTATTCCCGTATAATTATCTCATTGTTAAGCTCTAATCACCCCATTAACCTTCCTTAACAAGTCCCTAACTTGGTTAAGTTTAATAACTATCCCGTTCATATTTTACCCAAAACAGTCCCAGTTTTTAGGTCTCAGAACTTTAAGTCAAACGTCCCTTTAAGCATACCCATGGTTTCTGTAAAAGGAATATTCATACCCTTACATATGTTGGCTAACACCTCCCACTTGCCCTAACCTTAAAGCTACTGCTAAGGCCCCGATATACATATATCTACTTTTGTCATTCCAGATTTCTTGATTTTAAACGTACTAAAAGTTTGTTACCATTAAGGGGTCTTACCCTAAACCACAACCTTAAACCAAGTGCAGATACTTACTACAATATATAAACCATCTCTCATGTTCGTGAGAAGATCCCAATGCAACCCTAAGTACCCCAAACAACCCAAAACTTAAAAAGAAAACAGGCTGAATTCAAAACTGCTTTGACCTCCGACTATTGTAACCTGTTTTTGACCCACTTCCCGACCTCCAATTTAGTTCTCGTTTCTTGATTTAGAAAGCCAACTCAATTACCTATCCAGGGCTAGCTTGATCGTATCTTGAATGTTCCTAGAACTCTGGATATGATCAAAACAATGACACCAAAATTCTGCCCAGTTTTTAAAAACGGGTTTAAGAAAATCAACCTCATTAATTAACCCTAACCCCTCTAATTACAAGCCCTAATTTATGTGATCATCATATAATGATTAATTCAACATTAATTTACTGTTTTTATATAAACCCTAACCCTAATCCATCATAAGATGATTAAAGAAAACATAAAAACAATTTAATTGAAAAGGGTTTTGAAGGTTTTACCTTTAGAACAATGGAAGATGTAAAAACCCAAATTTTTATGAAGAACCCTAATTCTTCTCTTCATTAGTCGACTATAAACACCAGGGGAAAAGAAAATTTCGTTGGTTATGATGTGTGGGGTTCCTTATATAGCAAAAAAATCCTTGTCCAACCCAATTACCACTTACCATAAATCTTTTCTCTTTTTTTTTCTCCTTTTTTTTTTCTTTAAACCGACCTAACCCCCCTTAAATTCGTTTTTTACTTATTTTTATTATTAATATATGTATTAATAATATTACCTTAATTTTCCTTAATCTATTTCAGCTCCTAAAGCCTCCAAAACCTCAAAACCGTAAAACTAGTCAAATTTACGCGTTTTACTGTAAAAGACGTAAAATATACACTTTTATAAAAAATCTCAAATTTTGAAATAAACTTTATAACTAAGTCCTAAATGACTTAAAACCATCCCGAAAAATATCCATATGGCTAATTACCTCATCCGAGACCTCTAAATGCTAAACCGTAAATCGTAAAAAATACGATTTTCTATAATACATATACGTATACGTAAACACCAAAATATCACTATTTCATTTCATAGTCACCACTTGTGAGCTCATGAACATGAAATAACCATTCCTCGATTTACTTATGAGTACTCTATACTCATAAACGATAACCACACCAACCTCGTTCACACAAAATAAACACATAAACACACAAATAAAATAAGCACACATAAAATAACCTAAAAGTAAGACCAAGTGACGAACCTCAAAACCACGGTTGTCACATCACTCCCTCCTAATAGAAATCTCGTCCCGAGATTTACTCCTTAGGATCAAACACACAACCACAAATCACATGAAGATACTTGTTCTAAATGAACTGCTCTCATTTCCACGTAAACCTCAGTTCAAGTTTCAAAATACCACATATACAAACCAAAAATAATTAAACTCATCGCCAAACTCTTGACCTCACAGTCAATAAATCTCACAGATGATTCTTTGATAAAAAAACAAAGACTCTTATTAATACCAGTCCCGAATAACCGTTCATGCAAAATGCATTCTCAAACAACCTTTACCAATCTTAATACATGAAATGTATCATGTATACAACTCATTTCCCCCAGGAAATTCTATGCTCATAAGCTAATGGTCCGATCTTTCCAATGATCATAAATAGACCTACAAAACTCTACCTCAACTCTTCCATTTTACCAAAACGTACCACCCGTTACTATGGGTGAAACTTCCTACATACTTTGTCACTAGCTCTAATGGTTTCCTCCTTTTCTATATAACATCCCTTGTTGCTCTCATTCTTTCAACAAACACCATTTCCACATCGGTAGCCTATTTTACCAATTCTAGTCCACATTGGGGACAACTCACCCTATCCTTTCATACAGTGCCTCAAATGGCATTTATCGACTACGTCCCTTTTCTCCATACGATTGTCCAAGCCAAGCAACATACACGTTGGCGCGTTATCTGCTTTAGACAACTCAACTTGTGCAACCTATATCCTTTATCCAAACCGCCCTAATACTCCATCCCTATAGTTCAATTTCGTCTCAACTTCACTTCATTCTTCTTACTCCACGCCTCATCAACCATGCTTGCCTTTCCCAGATGGTACTTGGCCTTGCAATTTTCTTTCATCACTTAACTCCACCCACCATCTTTTCCAAATGTTCAATCAAGATGATTAAATATGTGTTGGAGACGTTCATGATCCGTATAGATCATTCTCTACGTCTCGTACACCAAAATGCCTCTAACATTCTAGGCAGATATAACAGTCCAGCTCCACTAACTAAGTCTATCCAGTTCTTCCAAATCTTCAGTTCCTGCAACGTATATGCGATCGCCTTTCTTTGTCGTCCTCGTACGCGCCCAAATCCTTGCTCCACGTATCGTCATGCTTCGCGAATTCATCCGGTCCTTCCGAAAATGCCAAGATCGGCTCATTATCCAATCCACCTCTTCAGCCTCCAAAACGCTCCCTCATCCTTCTTCACTTCACCCTTGCTAGTTCCATGATATGCCAACACCTCTACTGCTCATCCTCGTAAACTTAATCCTAAAACTTACTCTTGGAAATCTCATGTATAACTCCCTTTCCTAACAACTCCAAATCCAACACATAATTCGCCTCATCCTCCTTCTAAGATTTGAGTAGGTCAAAATGTCGTCGATGCTCCCGATGACAACTCGTTTATATACGTTCATGCACACTCGGTTCATTGACTCCATGAGAACCGCTAGTGCTTTGACGAAGCCAAATGCATAACCGTAAACCCAAAGCGTTCATACAACATCCTTAGCAATTTCAACTATGTCCTCCTCACACCCTCTCTTAGCGGCAACACGAATAAATTTCTTGCAATTTCTAACAGCTCTTGTTTTTAAATCACTCCATCAACGATTTGCCTTGGAAAGGCACTAACTACAACTCTTCTAACCTCTCCTACTTGCTCTATTCATGGTTCTACCTCAAAGTAATAGGCAACCTTACTAAGTTTCAGGAAATTTTCAGAAAGCATACATGCCTTACGAACCATATCCCCTTCCAACACTCTCTATGGCGCGTTACTTGTGCCAATAACCATACATTATGCAACCTATATTCATCTCCCTTGACACTCCTAAGAGACCTCATGACCACATTAGTTCGTCTACGAACTTCTTTCCTCCCCACTAAGGGCATTCCGACCGTTCTCTCATGGTCACCTACGAAATCGTGTAGGCGCAACCAAGTCTTTCATACGACCACCTCAACGCTCCCGAACAATACGTAACCAAAAGTACATCCTGAATCCACCAGATATGATCAACGAATTAAACCCACGGATAACTTAAAGACATTTCACGTGCACCAATTAAAACAATTCAAAACCACAAGACTCCAAAGAAAACTCAAACCCAAAATGTGTATCAACTCAACATGACCCATAACAATGAAAAATAATCCAAGACACACCCATTGGTAACCAAAACATATTACGCCCCGCGACATATTATTTAAATCGTGCAAAAGATCGACTTTTCCAAAAGAATATATTTTTATTTTTATTTTTTTTCCTCCCCACATCTATGTGACTCAAACCATCTACAAACAACCTTCTAGACGATCTCAAAACTCAACTCAAAGACTAGGTATCCTGTGCATCCCAAATCATAAAAATAAAACTACTATTCAAACTCAACCTTGAACCCGACACTTGTACAACAATTCCGACCAGTCCACTGACCTCCCATGACTATACATTCTGAATATTTGAAAAGTACGTTCCGAGTACATAATTTTAGGCTTTTTAATCACCCAAAAAGCTTTAAAAACGAACAAGTTACGACCAGAACAATTTTATACTAGTTGTTTTAAAAACTAAAGAATAAATTTAGCGATTAATGCAATCCATTTAAATGAAAGATATAATTGTATGTGAAATATTCATAAACTCAATTTAATCTTGTATTAATAATTACAAATGACGTGAATCGGGTAAACCCAATTATATAAACTATGTAAGTGGAAAGAAATTTTACTCCGCTTTATTTTAAGAAAGTCTTTTAGAATTTAAAATAAATAAGTGTTGATTAAAAAGAAATCTTATGTTACATCTTGTTTCAAACACGACCCCAACACCTTACCCTTATTTTACCAAAAACGACCAACTATCTAACTCTATACTAGAATTCCAAGTCCCCTTTTTCCATATACCAACCAAAAGAAATGTAAGACTCAACACAAAAGATTTCATTATCTCAAAAGAAATCCCAAGTTATTTCAATAGACTTAAAACCAAGAACACCGTTTTAAAACGTACACGTGAAATACGAAACTCAAAGAATACGCTACAAGACACAGTTCAAAAGATTCAAAACGTCGTTGAAACTCCATCAAACTCCAGCACCATAAAACACGAACAAACACAAGGTACGTTCAAGTTATAATAACTAGTGAACGGCCATATACCATAACTTAACACACAGTAGTATATATACATCCGCATATGTATACCTATTGAATCCCCCAAACATACTCGTTATCATACACATTAGTCAATCAATCGCTTTATACGCTCGTTTTTCCATACGAGTAATCACCATCTCACCGTGCCACAACAAGGCATAAATCCCACCTCCAAAACCAAACCATATCGTGTGACCCCATAATCACACAACACAACTATAACCCAAAACATATAAGACAATAAGAACAATAGCCATATCATAGGCAGCCATTACATAAACCCATATATTATACGTATACCCCAAATCTACATCTCATCATATACAAGCATGTACTAACCCTCTTTCATGCAACCATACTTGGGAACCCATTGAAGTTGTGGTACTTGTATAACTATGTTGGCCACCATACTTATACAATTACCCTTTCCCCAATGCACTCCCTCCTATGATGACACTTATAAGAATCAATACAACATATAACACATAAATCCATCTACTCACATAAGCTCATAACCACATAACCAATAAGATCCAAAACTCCATTTATTAAAATAACATAGTAAAACTCTTGGAATACAAAAATCCATAGTCTAGCTAAAACAGTATAGACTAAATCCAAAACAAAACATAATCAGTTATAAGTCATGTCGCCCATAAGAGTGGAAACCGCTTAAAATCCTTCATATCCACCTACTCCTCCTAACTCGAACAACCACATGATTCTTAGGGAACATGACTTAAACATCAAAAGACAAAAAAACATACCTCAAGTACATAAAATAACCCAATAAAAGATAGAAACTACTATGTAACAAATTATGTACTATAATGTACAATATAAGCAAAATACGACAATGACTAGCGTGGATGATTATGGTTCAACCCGCACTACTCACAACCCGAAAAGAAAATAACATGTGGCTAAGTATGAACTTACTATGGTTCAATTCATACTAGTCAAAACATCACAATAAATAACACCCAAACACATCAATTTATGTAAAATGCACACATACTCCTATGACGCCTATATGCAGGGACCCTTAAGCTATAGATTAGGCTACGCGACTAAGCAACCTAATTCTCTATAACCATTGGCTCTGATACCATTCTGTAACACCCCACCATGGCGGAATATGGGGTGCGACGTATGGATATCATCACAACAAACGGTGCCTCTATAGAGAAAACTAAAATGCAAAATATAATGACATAAATGGCGACACAATGTCATGACAATATCTCAACAATGCAGGAGTCTAGGTAAGTAGGTAACAGTCCTACCTTTTACCCAAGACAAACAAGTAACACAAACAATACAACATATAGGTTCATAGTATCACTCAAAGAAACAAACAACAAAATAAACTAAGAAGGAACGGGGATCTCCTTCTAAATGCATTCCTACTCGACTCCAATCCTAGCCACATAAGTTCTCATGCTTAACCACGTTATCACCTGAAAGAGACACTAAAACACGTCAACATAAAGTTGGTGAGAGTCATAGGTTTAGACTCCAACACAAAATAAGTCATAAGCTTTGAATATCATAACCAATAAACATATGGACAATGCGCTACAATTATGTATTAACAACTAACAATTCAAGATCAAACATTTCAAACCAAAACCAAGGCTCCTACCTTGCCAAACAACATGGTACCATAGATGATCACACTATGTACCTATCACAAGGCCACTACCTTGTCAAACCACAAGGCTACTACCTTGTCAAACCACAAGGCTACTACCTTGTCAAACCACAAGGCTACTACCTTGTCAAACCACAAGGCCACTACCTTGTCAAACCATTGGTCCCATAGGCGCCCATACACCTATGTACCTTTCCAATCCAGATCACACACAAACAAGAATCACATAGCAGTTAATCACATAATGTACACACAAGTCCATCTCAACCTTAAAAACATTCACAGCATCAATTTAGAAAATAACTCAACACAGTGTCTCTTCCATCCCATCTGGATGTCAAAATCAATAGTAAACATGGGACTATGAAACTCACCTGATAGCTTCTTCACAAGTCCTCGCACAACAACAAGCTAACAAACCAAAAACACGAAATCAATACACAACCAATCACTAAGATGGCTCATCAACCTATGATGGACATCTAGTCTATTCCCGTATAATTATCTCATTGTTAAGCTCTAATCACCCCATTAACCTTCCTTAACAAGTCCCTAACTTGGTTAAGTTTAATAACTATCCCGTTCATATTTTACCCAAAACAGTCCCAGTTTTTAGGTCTCAAAACTTTAAGTCAAACGTCCCTTTAAGCATACCCATAGTTTCTGTAAAAGGAATATTCATACCCATACATATGTTGGCTAACACCTCCCACTTGCCCTAACCTTAAAGCTACTGCTAAGGCCCCGATATACATATATCTACTTTTGTCATTCCAGATTTCTTGATTTTAAACGTACTAAAAGTTTGTTACCATTAAGGGGTCTTACCCTAAACCACAACCTTAACCCAAGTGCAGATACTTACTACAATATATAAACCATATCTCATGTTCGTGAGAAGATCCCAATGCAACCCTAAGTACCCCAAACAACCCAAAACTTAAAAAGAAAACAGGCTGAATTCAAAACTGCTTTGACCTCCGACTATTGTAACCTGTTTTTGACCCACTTCCCGACCTCCAATTTAGTTCTCGTTTCTTGATTTAGAAAGCCAACTCAATTACCTATCCAGGGCTAGCTTGATCGCATCTTGAATGTTCCTAGAACTCTGGATATGATCAAAACAATGACACCAAAATTCTGCCCAGTTTTTAAAAACGGGTTTAAGAAAATCAACCTCATTAATTAACCCTAACCCCTCTAATTACAAGCCCTAATTTATGTGATCATCATATAATGATTAATTCAACATTAATTTACTGTTTTTATATAAACCCTAACCCTAATCCATCATAAGATGATTAAAGAAAACATAAAAACAATTTAATTGAAAAGGGTTTTGAAGGTTTTACCTTTAGAACAATGGAAGATGTAAAAACCCAAATTTTTATGAAGAACCCTAATTCTTCTCTTCATTAGTCGACTATAAACACCAGGGGAAAAGAAAATTTCGTTGGTTATGATGTGTGGGGTTCCTTATATAGCAAAAAAATCCTTGTCCAACCCAATTACCACTTACCATAAATCTTTTCTCTTTTTTTTCTCCTTTTTTTTCTTTAAACCGACCTAACCCCCCTTAAATTCGTTTTTTATTTATTTTTATTATTAATATATGTATTAATAATATTACCTTAATTTTCCTTAATTTATTTCAGCTCCTAAAGCCTCCAAAACCTCAAAACCGTAAAACTAGTCAAATTTACGCGTTTTACCGTAAAAGACGTAAAATATACACTTTTATAAAAAATCTCAAATTTTGAAATAAACTTTATAACTAAGTCCTAAATGACTTAAAACCATCCCGAAAAATATCCATATGGCTAATTACCTCATCCGAGACCTCTAAATGCTAAACCGTAAATCGTAAAAAATACGATTTTCTATAATACATATACGTATACGTAAACACCAAAATATCACTATTTCATTTCATAGTCACCACTTGTGAGCTCATGAACATGAAATAACCATTCCTCGATTTACTTATGAGTACTCTATACTCATAAACGATAACCACACCAACCTCGTTCACACAAAATAAACACATAAACACACAAATAAAATAAGCACACATAAAATAACCTAAAAGTAAGACCAAGTGACGAACCTCAAAACCACGGTTGTCACACGTTATCATATGACATATTGACATTATGCATACTGTCAAAAGCTGGAAAAGTTGGGTGGTTTGTGCGGGTACGGTAACCGGTAAGATGTCATAACACAAAAGCACAGTTCATGCGTCAAGCAACAATAAGTTAATTTAAGAGTATCCTATATTGTAACTAAACACGTTTCGTTCTTCCTGCATTAGTCCAGCAACAAATAAAAATGCACAAAGAAAAGTTGCTGGTACGCAAACCTAAAACTGAATTTTATCGGGCTTTTTTGCAGTGGAATTAGCTAAACATATACGTTTTTTACCCCGAGTGTTGAAGATATTAACATAACGCAAAATCCTTTTAACAATACTGTCTCTTGGACAGCATTACTATCCTATGGATGACATTCAGAACGGATGTTCACGATTACGGATCACGGTATAGCAGTTAGCGACATTTAATAGCGAAACTGAATTCTAAATGTGACACATACTTTGAGGTTGTTATAGCCTTTTAGTATAAAGCACATGGAGAAAACTGTTTGCAACATCATCTCATCAGTCTTTTTTCTTAATGTAAAGCCTTATATTACCATGCTGCAATGTAATTTTTTTTAAATTTCCAAAACATTTAACTTCATTACAGGTGAGAGCTCCCGATGATAATTTAATTCAGAAGCTCGTAACATAAGTTTGTGTGTGCATGCTAGCAACATAGATAAAAATACACATGACAAAGTACCAAACATAGGTTTCAAGCTAATTTTACAATATACTGTATTTAGCATTAGAAAAAAAATGTAAACAATAAAACAGTATGAAATTCACCCGGAAAACACTATGAAAGATATACCTGGATTTTCGCTTGCTCTTTATCAGAGCCGCATGAGCCCGTTTACAGCATTAGCCACCTCAGTGCGAGACTTTTCCAGTTTCCCGCCGTAGTGAGTAAGTTCTTTTCCATCGTGGGCCTGCAGGGCTCCTGCACATCTCTCTCTCTCTCACCTGAACTTGTTTCCGTTTTACAACATTGATAATAGACCTAAAATCGAAGTAATTTATAGTTGGCTTTTCGCAGCTTCTGTTTGAATGCTTGTAACTAATAGATCGTAAGCTTCTACAAAGTCATGTTCAATTATAAAAAAATAAAAATAAAACTATTTTTTTAGAATACCAGTGTGTGTTCCGATGATGAGTCACGCCTCGTTATCCATATAGCCCCAGTGCCACGCATATCTAGAGTAACATGTCAGCCTCGTTATCCATATAGTCCCTGTGTAATTTCAAAAGACGTACACATAACTTAATAGCAGAGCATTAAGTGATAAGGACAGTGAGCGGAAAAAACCTTAGTAGTAAGCTGACTTACTTTTAGACATGCGTTGCGGTAGAGCAGGCCGACAACGTATAATAACACGACTTCTAGCCTACTGACCTCTAAGACGATGTCGTTTACATACCTCGATGCGCAAATCTACAAGAACGCGATAAACATATAACGGTCAACAACTCGAAATGAATATAGTCAAAGCTATCCTTTTTCCTGTCTAATATTCATAATAAGTTTTTTTACTTCCTTTATCTCCAAGGCGCATTTTTTTAACCACACTCCGGTGCATTTCTTTTAGAAAAGTCAGTAATATAGTTCGTACATGTGAAGCATAGCATATGCCTGGTTCTTTTTCGTTGTTTTAGTCATTGCACTTAAAAGTTCTTTCATGTGAATCAATAGTCATTTAAGGTTTTGTCTTGAACGGAAATGCAACATGTGGGTTGAAAAAATTCATTTTGGAACAAATATAAAGTGGTAAAAATATAAAAAATCAGTTTATGGTACAGTTATACCTGAAACTTTCAAAGCGGTTGATCAGTTTTGCCGGTGCCTCTTTACAATAACATATTATAGAAAGCGTATGCGTCGTGTTCACACTCCGTACAAAGCGATCCAAAACCATAAAAAAACAGGGGAGTTATATATTGTAAGGCTCAGATCTTCAATTGTGGGAACCACCCGGAACACCCGTCCTGGCTGCAACCACAATCGAGGTGTGGATGCGTAACCAAGATACGGGTGTCCGTAAAGATGGCTCACAAAACACAATTTCTGAACATTTCATCATCGTCTGTACATAAAAAATACCAAATACACGTGACATAAGACGTAGGTATAAAAGGGACATCGAAGAAGCATAAGGCGTAGGTATAAAAGGGACATCGACCCGCCATGGCTGCAAACACATTCCCGTGCTGCCCCGCCAAGATACGGGCCGATTTGACACGTGGCGGCTGCAAACAGGTTCCCCTGATGTCATGCCAAGCCACACCCCCTTTTAATCGAAACAACATTTTCATCGCAAATTATCAGACTTCCTCTTCATTATCTGCAACCACACTCAAACAGTGGCCGGCCGACCAAGATACGTCAACAATGCAAAGGCAGGCACCAAAGTAAACGACACCCTTCCATGAACCAAGGAACAAAAATTAGGTTCCCAGCAAACCCACACAGTTTGATTTTCAAGCAACCGCCTCGATAATCAGCAACTCATCCCCATAAACGAAGATAAACCACAAAAGAAACCACTAACCAAATCCAACCAACGCCACCTACTGACCATGAGCATCGCACACCATGAACGGCGGCAACGAAGACGCCGGTGGCAACGAAGAGGGCTATGGCCTTTGGGTGTGTGGTTCAAATCAGCGATGAGATGAAAAATCATCTCACACCAAACACCATAAACCAACCAAGTAAAATTTAACACAAATCAATATATTTATAATTCATATGTAATTTGAAGCACACCAAATTAATAAAGAAACAGAAAGTAGGTTTAATAAACTTACAAAATTGATTTGGGAAATCGCTTCTTCATCTTTAGTGAAGATCTATGTTTTGTGTATGTGTAGATAAGAGTGGTGAGGCTCGGATGACAAATAATGCATATTGCCCTATAGATCAACGGTGGAGACGCAACATATCAAGTAGGACTCAAATCAACGGCCATAAAAAGGGATGTGCTACAGAAATCCCCACTCACACATAGAGAAAAAATTGCATTGTTTAATGTATTGCTTTTTCTTATATGAGGGGAAAGAAAATGAATAAACAAATCTATTGTGAAAGGTAACTGTTCTTATTGGAACGTGATTCTCCTTCTTTAATTATAGATACAATTAGTAATATGATTTCTCTTTTGCATGTTGAGTGCTCAAACCATTGACGTGAAAGCTTCTCAAAATTACCGCATTAACCCTCTAGAAAGCCCCGCCAACAAAACTTTGAAGTATCAAACGAAACAAACCAATTATTTTATTCTTTCAACATTATACTTTAAAATTAAATTTTAACTTTGATATTGTAATGCTCCCTTTTACTTTAAAAAAATAAAAAAGTAAGTAAAAGAGTCCACTATTTAAAACACACCGGCGGTAACCGAATTAATCGTTTTCCACCCACCAAATTTTTTTAAAAAAATTAATCACAACCAAACAAGTACATCATTTTTGTCCTTTTCTTCCTTACATTACATACACGCACGAACACCCCCACCCATATCACCGTACCATACTCTTTAATCTTATATATATTTTCACATAAATGATTCATACAACAAACATGTCTCCATATTAAATATAAATAAATAATAATAAAAACCATATGTTATATTCTATATAAACTCCCCATTACCACCCTTCATATTCACTCCACAAAAACTTCACACATTATATCATACTACCTTTTATTAAAATGACTTCACCTATTTCCATGATCAATTCCAACTCTCAAATGGACAAACTTACGTCCGACATATTCTCAATCCTAGAAAACAAGTTCTTGTTTGGTTATGACAATAATACTAAAGAACAGTCGCATGTGACAGGAAAAGTTAGAGTGCTTTCTATAGATGGTAGTGGTGCAACTGATGGTGTTCTAGCTGCTAAGTCTATTGTGCATCTTGAGTCTTCACTACGTCGAAAATCGGGTATTCCCGATGCCAGGATATCCGATTTTTTCGACGTGGTTTCGGGGTCCGGAATTGGTGGTGTTTTGGCTGCTTTGTTGTTTACCAAAGGGAAAGATGGCCAACCTTTGTTTACATCGGATGATGCGTTAAAATTTGTGGCTGAAAGACGGTTTTGTAAGAAACTAGGGTTTTTTAAGCGTATGGTGGGTGGTACGGGAAATGGGGTGTTTAAGAGAACTTTTGGCGATTTGAGCTTGAAAGATACTGTCAAATCCGTTCTGATACCATGTTATAATTTGACAACTGGTGGGCCATTTGTTTTCTCACGTGCCGATGCTGTTGAGATGGACAGTTGTGATTTCAAGATGAGTGATGTTTGTGCTGCCACGATGGCAGTTAGTGGGCCCGTTGCGACAATGTCGGTGGATCGAAAGACGAGGATTTCGGCTCTTACGGGGGAGTTAGCCATGAATAATCCCACGGCTATGGCGATTACTCATGTGCTTAATAATAAGCAAGAGTTCCCGTTTTGTAACGGGGTCGATGACTTGCTTGTTGTGTCATTAGGCAATGGCGAACCGTTTTGCCGTGTCGCCGGGAATCAAACGCCGTCACGATCGGCTTTTGTTAAGATCGTCGGTGAAACAGTCTCGGATACGGTAAGAAATTTCACCTTTTTCTTCCATCGTAAATGATAAGATATAGTATGTGATGTTTATTGATTATAGCTGGTTTTAAGTTTTAACATTAAAATGTACACTACCGATGTATGTTGAAACTTGAAATTTTTTGCATTAGTGAACTACACGAAAGTTCACGAAATACTAAGATTAATTTAGTATTATAAATTTATGTCAAGGAATCTGAAATTATTAAATGCAACGGACAAAAAATCAAATAAATATATTGAAAAGATTAAGGTGATACACTATTATTGCAACCACCGTAAGTAGTAGGACCCGACAACTATAGTTGATACCGTCGGTGGGATTATTGTATTTAAAACCTACAAAATTTAATGTCAAAAAAGTTTACAAAAAAGATTTATCTACTCGTTACTGAAATACAGATTATGTTCTAAACTTCTAATGACGTTTTTTGTGATATAGGTTGATCAAGCTGTATCAATGGCATTTGGGACATCTCGAACTAGCAATTACGCTCGTATCCAAGCGAACAAAGGTTTTGCGAACAGAGCAAAAGACACCGACGTGCTGAAACTGTCGGACCAGATGTTGTCACAAAAAAATGTCGAGTCGATTTTATTCCAAGGAAAAAAATGTAACGATACCAATTTGGACAAGTTGGAGTTTTTCGCGTCCGAAATTATTAAAGAAACAGAAAGGCGAAAAACTAACATATTGCCTACAGTTGTGCTAAGGCAAACAACTACATCGTCCTCACCAAGAACATCCTCGGCGACAACCTTATCTATCACGTCTTCAAACTAGTTTTCGAACATATATGGTTCTACGTACACTACAGCCGACGCTGTTGCGGAAAACGGCTATTGTGCTTAGCTATAAACTCGAATTTCTTCTAGATTTTGGGCAACTATTTTAGCGTACAACCTCTATGAATGATAGTGGTTCAATTGTGTACATAAAAAGATTTGAAGATTTGTGATGGAGGGAATTTTGTTTGACCCCCATAAATCTTCATATGGAGTTGAGTACAAATCAAGCGTGAATTAATGTATTTTACTACTAGTAGTAATTATTAAAAGGATGTTATAGGTTTTGGATGTATGTTAATTTTGGATTAGAGAATTGTGTGAATGATAATTTATCTATCGTGGTTGGCACATTCTGTAGTATTATGGTTCTAAAGAATACTAAACTATATTGTTAGATAGCCAAACATATTAAACTAAAAGAATACCCGAATGACCTTAAAGTAGCTGCATAATTCAACCAATTGAACTACACCAACCGAAATACTGCCATTATATTATACACTCAACCGATTTAGCGATTACTTTAATCAGAAGCACAAATACAATAACAAAACTAAACATTCATTGTCGAAAATTCTAGTTCAATGAAAAAGCATTATTGAGAAGTGAGATTAAAAGACCAAACAATACTGCACTTACATCAAATCTAAAGATTGCCATTTTGTGCAAATCTATTCCAATACCAAAAGCTAACACTTACGTTTAGGGATCAAAATCCTCTCAAGTTGATGGTAACTTGATTGATCATGTTGGCTAATCAAAATTTAGATAAGTGTTTAAAACTTTTTCTTTTATTAAAATGCATGAGGCCTACATATATTTGTCTTTGTTGTGATTGGAGAACTTGAGAGGATCTTTTTCTTACGTTTAGCGGGTTTAGTACCTTAGGGGTGGGTGTGCCGCCCATCTCAAATGTGAGACTCTTGGCACGAGAATAGTATCAGACACGGTGCCACAATGGTTGGTGCCATCAGCATCTACTCACGCCGTGAATATTTTTTTATGTGTTGTATTTGTGTTTTATTGGGTTATATGCGGCCAAAAGGCGTTCTATGACATTATAAGTGGGGGAAATGTGTTTTGTATTATGGTGCGACAAATTCCACTGTTATAAAAAAAATGTTGACGCTGCAATACAATATTTTTCCACGGCACTAAACTGTAAGTTTAATGGACTTAAATTTTAATAGTCGTGTGTTAGGATCGAAATCGGCATTATGAGATTGCACACAATACGTAAAGATTTGATTTATTAATAAATGTATTTTTTTATATTTATTAATTAATCGAGCTTTAAACATTTAACGGACGTTAAGTTTTAATAGTTAAGGACTAACGGTTAACGTGGAATAAACTAGAATAGGAAAAGAAGGATCCGGAACACCCCATGGGGGTCCGATCGGTTTGGACAAGGGACAATGAAGAAAAAAGATTTCTTTCTTAATTTATGTTTTATCTTGGGCTCCAAGTTTTGGTACCCTATATAAACATAAGGTGTCTCATAATTATCCATCCCAAGATCTTTCTTTCTTTCTCCCACTTGCGATCGACGAACCAAACCCCTAGGGTTGTTCGTTTGATTTTTGCGATCGAGTCCTATCCCCTCTCTCGGGTTGTTAGATCGATTTTCCATTTTATGTTTAAGCTCGTTTTATACATACTAGTATTACGGTTAGCTCGTTATTATACGTGTGTATAAGAACGTAATATAATCTCACTATATATTATATCTTGGATCGATTAACAAAACGGTAAGGGGTTAATTATTAATCCTCATAAACCCTAATTGGTGATTCGTTCTTGCTCATTGGAATCGTATAGCTAAAAGGTATGTAACCCTAATTCGATTAGTTATGAATGTGTTATTATGATTATATGTTTTTAATCGCTTCCGCTATTATGTGCTTTGATCTTTAATTATGTTTTATAATTGTTATGAACTTCATAAATCTTCAGTGGCATGGAGAGCCGTTTTAATATGTTATAATTATCGAGATTCAAAGTTTTTTTAACTAATAATTGTTTTGAGTTAAAACTACATGTTTTTTGGTTTCTTAATTTTTTAGGGTTTTGTTGAAATCGTTTTTTAGCCGATTTATAAAAAAAAATTGAAACCCTAAAATTGCATGTGATGATCTTTGATAAATTGCATGATTAATTGTTATGTCATGTAAATAAGGTTACGATCCGTAGAGATTTTATTAAATTGTTAAGTAATTTGGGTGGATGCATGACGAACGTGCATGTTTTTCATGGATAATATGATTTTATGCGGTAATTGTTACGTATGTGCTACTTGTTTATTTTGATTCAATAAATCTGGATTAGGAAAGACTTTTATATGAACATAAAAACCTTAGATTTTAAACTTATTTAATAAAATCGTATGCATGTGGCTATTTGATTAATTTATTGCACATATAAATTGTTATTATGTGTATATAATTTAGTTTTTTTGTTTGCCTATTTGTTTATTTAAATTACAGGTATTGTTGTAAACAAGTGTAATTTTTTTAAGAAAAATAAGTCGGACTAAATCATATTAAAATTAAGATTTGTTTTAAGATTTAAATTATATTAAATTACGCTGATTGGTAAATTGCAATAATAATTAGAAAGGCCCCATCGAATTTGACAAACTGTGTGGTGGGTATAACGCGTTGTTGGTCATGTACCCGACTAAGGAAGGAGGTTATGTCATTTGTTGCTGACAAAATTCCCGGCTCGCTTGTGTGTCAAATTAGAGTTACCTACGATTATTTATTTGCACAATTACTTTAAGGTTGATTTGCCACAAATTCATATCCGAAACACAATGAATAAAGCTATTGTTTTGTGCTTTAGCCGAGTTCTAGAAAAAGTACGTTGTGAATTTTGTTGTGGGTAATACTTCAATTGGTTTAACCAATACCTCAACAATAATTTATGTATATTTAGTCTTGCCGAAAAGTTTACTAAAAGTTTTATTAAACTTATGTTAAGGAGATGTATGCATGCTTCTCCATACATTGATTTTGACATCAAAATTTATACCTTAAAATTTAAGTCAAATGTCATCTAATTGACGAACACTTGAAGTTAAAATGTCGTTATGTGAGACCATGACGAGATTGTGATGGAAAGAAAACTTTTGTGATTGAATGAGACTTCGCATGAATAGTTTTACGTTCTTTAGATTAGACGATTTAATTAAGTTACTTAGTGAGATCTAGAAACTTTAGGCATTAAGAGGGGATGAAACATGTTTACAATGCAACACGTTTTTGGCAATGTAAGTCCCTAAAATATCTAGAAATTGAAAAATGTTTGTCAATTAAATTGTTCGACAAGTTACTATGTTGAATACATTCATTACTAGCAGATCAACTGATGTAATGGATCTATGTCAATATAGGTTCTAGTTTCAAAGAAAATACTATGGTTAATTTTATTTTACCAGGGTAATTTTATTTTCTTGAAAGTATTATCAAAAATACTAATATTTGAACTTATTTCTTTAGAAATGGCTCAATCCGATAACAACAACACTTTAAGTTCGGCGTTCAAGACTTTCTTGAACGTCAAGAACTGACTGGTCCTAACTTCAATGATGGTACCGCTCACTAAGAATTTTCTTGAGAGTAGCGGGTACTTATGACTACTTGTTCACGGCATTGCCTGCCGAACCCGCTGAAGGGGATTATGATATGGAAAAACTCATATATAAAGGCTAATTCAAGAAGCATAGTGACGTGGCTTGTTTAATGCTTGGGAAAATGTCACCTGCACTTCAAAAGAAGTTTGAGACATATCCTCCCAAAACAATGCTTGAAGAGCTCAAGGCAATGTTTGAGAAGCCTCAAGCTGTGGAGATCTACAATTTAGTAGATGCTTTGCACAGCTGCAAACAAACCCCAGGGAAATCCATAAGTGCGCATTATTTGGAAATGATAGGATTCATGGACCAACTAACTGCACTTGGTAAGCCCTAAGACAATGATATGGCGATTAACTTAATCAACAGGTCCCTTAACAAGGATTTTGGCGATTTTGTTAGAAACTTCAATATGCATTGCGCGAGGAAGACAGTGAGTGATTTGCATGCAATGCTCATTTACTATGAAAAGGGTTTAAAGGACAAGGCACTGACCTCTACTCCTCAAGTACTTAACATACAAAAGGGTAGAGTAAGTAAGCCAAAACCACAATCGAACAAAAAGATAAAAATAAAAGGAAAAGGTGATAAAGGCAAGCAAGTTGTGACTTATTAAAAGCCTAAGCAAAACTTTGCTAAGAAGAACCAATCCCAAAAGGATGAAACTTGTCACCACTACGGCGCCAGTGGTTACTGGAAGAGGAACTTTCCTCTGTATCTCAAAAATTTACGAGAAAGTAAGAAGAAGAAGTCTGAGCAAAGTGCTGCAGCTTCAGGTAAGTTATTTATGATTGAATTATTTAATTTAACATACAAATTGAATTCCTGGGTATATGATACGGGACGCAGTATTAACATTTGTAATACGCTTCAGGGGTTTAAGATGGAAAGGAAGCTATCCTATGGAGATCAATATCAGCAAGTGGGCAATGGAGCACAAGCAGCTGTTGAAGCCATAGGAGTGTTTAATTTAGTTTTACCTTCGGGTTTAGTACTTATCTTAGACAATTGTCATTATGAACCTTCTATTGTTAGAGGTGTTATTTCCTTTTCTTGTTTGTTCGATCTTGGATTTGTTCACACTATTGATAGTAATGGAATTTCTGTTTTCAAAGACGGTATTTTCAATTTTAATGCAATTGCTGTGAATGGTTTTGAAATTGACATGCATGATAATGTTTCTAAGAAAAATAATTATTCTGTCTTTAGCATGAATAAGAAGAGAAAGTTAGACTCGAACTCTTCTTATCTTTGGCATCGTAGACTTGCCCATGTTGGGAAGACATGCATACAAAAGCTTCAACGTGAAGGTCTTTTGCAAAATATCAATGATGAATCATTTGATAAATGTGAGTCTTGTATCTCTGGAAAGATGACCAATAAACCTTTTAATAATAATACTGAAAGGGCTACTGATCTACTTGGTTTAATACACACTGATGTGTGTGGACCACTAAAGGTGCTAGATACTTCTTAACATTTACGCATGATTTTAGCCGTTATGGTTATATTTATTTACTTAAGCATAAACATGAGGTATTTGAAATATTCAAAGTGTTTAAAGCTGAAGTAGAACAGCAACTAGGAAAGAAGATTAAAGCTCTTCGTTGTGATAGAGGTGGCGAGTACTTAAGCAAAGATTTAAAGATTATCTATGTGAGAATGGAATTGTTCAGAATCTTACTTCTCCTTATACTCCACAACAAAATGGTGTATCCGAAAGGAGAAATCGTACATTATTATATATGGTGCGATCTATGTTTAATCTTACAACTTTACCATTATTCTTTTGGGACTATGCCTTAGAATCTGTTGTTTGTATTCTAAATATGGTTCCCACAAAGAAGGTAAATAAGACACCATATGAAATATGGAATGGCAAAACACCATATTTGTCTTATTTAAAGGTCTGGGGCTGTGAGGCGTATGTGAAACGTGACTCAACTGATAAACTCCAGCAACGATCTGTGAAATGTATCTTTGTAGGATACCCTAAGGAAACTATGGGTTACTACTTTTATTTTCCAACTGAAAATAAAGTTATTGTTGCAAGGTATGGAGATTTTCTTGAAAGAGATCTCATATCTCAAGAATTCCGTGAGAGAAATTATGATCTTCAAGAGATTCATATAGATACACTGCCTTTTGGAAATACTAGCGAAGAAATTCCTGTAGAACCAGAGAGTCTGGCGGTTCTACCGGAATTAGTTCCTGTCCGTAGATCCGAAAGGGTTATACGTGCACCAAGTAAGCTATGTTATAACATAGAGGATGATGATGATGAAGTAGGGGATCTTGGTGAACATGCTAATTATAAATCTGCCATGCTTGATTTTGAAAAAGTTAAGCGGACTAGTGCAATGGATGAGGAAATGAAATCCATAAAAATAAATGATGTTTGGATTCGTGTAGATCCTCCTCCAAATGCTAAAGTAGTGAAAAATAGGTGGATATTCTAGAAGAAAACCGACATAGATGGTAAAATACAATCCTATAAAGCTCGTTTAGTAGCTAAAGGTTTTACTCAAACTTTTGGCGTTGACTATGAGGAGACATTTTCTCTAGTAGCAGACGTGAGAGCTATTAGGATTATCATAGCTATAGTAACATACTATGACTATGAGATATGTCAAATGGCTATTAAAACTACCTTCTTGAATGGTTGCTTAGATGAAAATATCTATGTGCAACAACTTGAAGGGTATGTTGATCCTAAGTATCCAAAACGCGTGTGAAATTTCAAAGATCTATTTATGGTTTGAAGCAAGCGTCACGCCAATGGAATAAGTGATTTGATGAAGAAATAAAAATGTTTGGATTTATTCAAAATCGTGGTGAGCCATGTGTATATCACAAAGCTAGTGGGAGTGATGTAGTATTCCTGATCTTATATGTTGATGACATATTAATCATGGGAAGTAACATTCCAAGACTTAAAGCAGTTAAGGATTATGTTGGCAAGTGTTTTTCTATGAAGGATTTGGGAGAAGATGCATACATTCTGGGAATTAGAATCTATCGAGATAGGAGTAAGCGGTTAATTGGTCTTAGTCAAAGTACTTATACTGACAAGATGTTGAAAAAGTATAATATGCATAACTCCAAGAAAGGTTTTCAACCTATGGAGGTTAAGCATGAGTTAAGCCATGAGATGGATGCATCAACACTTGAAGAGGGGCCATACATGAAGAAAATTCCTTATGCTTAGGTTGTATGATCTATCATGTATGCTGTAATATGTACAAGGCCAGATGTGGCGTTTACTCAGAACTTAGTTAGTCTTTACCAACAGAATCCAGGGAAGCTCCACTGGGTTGCTGTTAAACATATTATGAAGTATTTGAGGAGTAAGAAAGATATGTTTTTGGTGTTCGGAGGAAAACCAGATACAGATATGAATGTTACAGGTTTCTATGATGCGTACTGGCAGTGTGATAAAGACGATACGGAGTCTCAGTTGGGTTACGTGTTTGTCATTAATGGAGGAGCAGTTGACTAGAAGAGCAAAAAGCAGACAACAATTGCAATGCACGCTACTTAATATGAGTACATGGTTGCTTAAAAAGCTGCAATGGAAGCTGTCTGGATTAGGAAGTTTATTGAAGATCTTGGAGTGATGCCTTCAGTTAAAGAACCTATTGATATGTATTGTGACAATTCTGTTGCAATCATATTCGCCAATGATTCTTGAGTCATGAAGGGTGCCAGACACTTTAAACGTAGATATCACTATGTTCGAGAACAAGTCGAGGCTGGTGAAATCAAATTAATAAAAGTTCACACAGATTATAACGCAGTTGATCCTTCTACTAAGGCTTTTAATACTAGGGATTTCCAAGTATCAAAATTCGTAGTTCCAAATCTTTTCGAATTGACTATTGGTTCAAAGTGCGACTCAATTGTTCTTGGTGGAATAATAAATGGTTTGGTTGATTATCTATTTTAAACTAATAGCTAATATGTAAATGTCGTTGAGTAAAGAGAAAGCTTTAAATATTAAACTAAAATAACGAGTTAAAAGTAAATGATTGAAAACTTAAAGAAAAGATTAGAAAATACTTGAAAACTTAAACTTAATGAATCTAAAACTTGGAAACTTTGTAAAAACAAGAAACTAATCTAAACCCTAATCGGAATATTGGTCGGAAAGGACTGCTCGGAATACACCCTGGTCGGGATGCTGGAAAATATCACTAATCGGAATATGGCAAACAACTCTCGTCGGAGTATCTTAGAAACAAGGCTAATCGGAATGTTTGAAAACAATGCCAATCGGAATAGCATAAAAAGAACACAATCGGAACAACCAACAAGTAAGTCAAATCGGAATGTAACAAAATACCCACAATCGGAATATTAATTCCCTAATCCGATCTAGGTGATCGGAATAAAGATGCTCAAATCGGAATGAGCTAAAACCCTAATCCGATCAATTGATCGGAATGAGGGGAGGGGGTGCAGTCGGAATACTTCAATCGGAAAACCCAATCGGAAAAGGGTTTAACCTTTTCTGATTAATATGGGATTCGAAAATAAGCTAGCAATAAGCTAAATATGATAAGCTTACACCAAAACTTGATCGAATCAATAGTGAAAAGGACTAAATAAGCACAAATAACAACTTTTCCAACTTAAAATAAGCAATCTTTCTAAATCAAACTATAAAAAGATAAACTTTTTAAGAAAACTTTTAAAAAGTAAATAAGCCAAACATATAAATAAGCCAATAAGCACAAAGATCTTAAAGCTTATTCGTATGAAAACTTAAGTAGGCATAAAAAGATCAACTTTTAAGCACGAAAACCTTAAGAACAACACGGATCAAATAGATTTCGCACCAAAAGTTAACTAAAAATAAAGAAAGGTAGAAAGAGATGAAAGATTAAAAGCTTAACTTAAACTTGAAATCTAAATACAAAAGGTATAATCTTGAAAGATTAAAAGATGAAAACTTAGTGAGAGAAAGTTGAGAACTTTCTCTCTCTAAAACTAGAAAAAAATGAAAAATGAAAACTAACTACTAAAAACTAACCCACCCTCCTAATGTGTATTAGGAAGGTATTTATAGGGAAAATGGGAAGGTGTGCATGTGTTGCCTCTTCTTTCTTTCTTCTCGACTCGATTTAATTCTTTGTCTTTTCTTGACGTCGTCTCGGGATTTGAACTTGTCTTAATAATTTTCTTCTTTAATTTAGACTTGAGTTCTTCGACTTCATTAAACTTCCGTCTTTAAACTTTTTCTTCGATAAATCTTTAGAATAGGTCTTGGACATCCGTTCTTTAAGCACTCTTGATCTTTTGACTTCGTCTTTTCTCGTTATCTTCGATAAAAGCCCGTAAAAGCCCGTGTTTTCTTCCTTTTTCGTCTTTTGGTCCTAAAACACAATAAAAACACAAACCACGCATAATTTCGAATTTTACGACATAAAATACACGTTTTGGTCTTGTTATTATTGGAAATAAGTGGTAAAAGGATAAGTGTTTTCACACTTATTAAATCCCCTACACTTGACCATTGCAATGCCCTCATGCAATGCATTAATTCTAAAGCACGGTTTACATTCTTCATCATAAATAACCCACCTTGGCCTTTATTAAATATTAAACATTTAAGGAAAATAAGAAGATAGAAAGCAAATAAAGAAATCAAAGACTTACATTGGTTTTAGGCGGCCATGAACGTTTTTCATCCTCAAGTTTCACGTTCCCCATACCAAGCTTAAAAACGAGATCATTGTTATTATAAGTTAGCAGACTAACACGAATTCATGTGGGCCAATTATTTACTTAGACTCCCTTATTCCTAGGTGTATCTCTTATATTTTATTTTTGTCTTGAATGATCACGAGGATGCATTATTTGACTTATTTCGATAGTTATTTAGGCCGAAAATAAAGTGAACGATTTAATCAATAGTTAGCTAAAGGAAAAAATCTTTTAAAACTGCTTCTCGGGACCTCATAAAGTTCATATCTTGGCATAACTCGCTTCACGATTTGAGACCTTTCTCCGACCGATATTTGGCAGCGACTTCATACTTCAAATCTTGAGAGACGTTCATGAAATAATGTTCTTCTCTTCATAATAGGAATTTCTTCACTTGAAGTTTTTGAGAGATTCTTCATATTTGGACCACGACTTCTTCATTTTTCTCCAATATTTATTTTGGACTTTGATATACAACGATCCGCCTCCTTTTAGGACTTGGATCTATTTATCCTCATACCTTTCTAGGGTTTTTTCAGATAGACTTCTCCATGATCTTTTGGGGAGTATTTGCTTTTCGTCGTGTGTCTCGATCCTTCATATTGATTTTTGATAAATGATTCTTCACATCACTTTTGGATCTTTAGCAACAAATGTAGCCCTCGTGCCTTGTTAGGGTCTTTTCGGACTCGCCAATCTTCGCATCCCGCTTCAATAAGTTATGCCTTGGCTATGAACTCTAATTAATACCGAGCAACTTTTAAACGATCTTGGGCTAGAAGCTAAGTAACTTTTCAAATCGTACAACCTTATTTATTGCAGATAAATTTATTAACAAGCGATGGGAGAATAGGCTCATAATTAACTCACATAAATTCACGAAAGAATACCAAACTTATAATTGACTCTATCATCTCTCGTTCTCCACAGTTTAAAATCTCAAGGAATGAGACTCGTGGATGCTTAGCCAATTAAATCAAAGTTTTAGGTTTTCGAGTCGCCTATAGGATCTTGCAAACTCTTAGACTTTTTTTAATTTTAGAATTCGCATTTTAAAGTTCCCTTGATAAACAACTCTAGGATCAATTATAGGAACTTGCGAAAAGTTCTTGTTCTTAACCCGTGAGAGTTAAGACTTTCGCGTTTTAAAGTTACCTATATAAAAGCCTAGCAAAACTTGACTTAAACACGTTAAGGATACTAGCTAGAGTAAACTTAGATAAGTAAACTCGGGTTGAGTCAAAATGTTCACGACTATGAAAAATTTAAAACCACTTTATTGAAAATTTATTCTAGCAAGGAAAGAAAATAACCATAACGAAGGAAAATACAACTATACAATTAGGCCAAAATAGATTAAAATTTTTGAAAAATGTCGAAAAATCAAATTTTCTGGTTAAAATGAGGGCAAATTCATGGAAAAGACCACTTACTTCGATAGAAGTCCCCCTACACTTGATATAAACATTGTCCTTAATGTTTAAGCATGTGGGAGTTAACTTCCCTACACTTAGGACATTGTGCACTTTGTTTAAATCTTGCTAAGGGGAGGACAACTAAAGTGATTTCAATGTGAACATATAAGATATGAAATATTGAATCACGACAGTTTAGGATAGAACCGGGAAGATGGGAACACGGTATCACGGTTCGTCAAAAGTCATCGAGGTGCTCTTTGAAGCTTGAATCCCTGTAGAGAATAAGAAACAAGACAACAAACACATACGGGGCTCCCCCTACACTTATTATGAAGGCAGTAAAGGATAGATCACGGGTTGCCTCCCGAGAAGCGCTTGTTTTTGTTCACCGAGTCACGAGCCTGACTCGACCCAAATTTAGTGCATGGGAAACGTGGTGAGGGATGGAATCATTTCATGCGAGATGTCCTCACCAAAGTACAGCTTCAAACGCTGGTCATTCACCTTGAAATTGGGCCCATTTGGCTGAGAAAGCTCAATGGTCCCATATGAAAAGACTTTGGCGACGGTGAATGGACCAGACCAGCGGCTCTTCAACTTGCCAGAGAAGATCTTCAACCGAGAGTTAAAAAGTAAAACTTGATCACCAACGTGGAACTCTCGGTTCTTAATCCTTGCATCATGGATGATCTTGGTCTTCTCCTTGTAGATCAGTGAGTTCTCGTAAGCTTCATTCCTCAGTTCGTTGAGCTCATTGAGTTGAATCTTGCGAAGATCACCGGCTTTGTTGATGTCGAAGTTAGCCTACTTCAAGGCCCAGTACGCCTTGTGTTACAGCTCGATAGGGAGGTGGCATGCTTTTCCGTACAAGACGATAAGGTGTACAACCGACCGGGGTCTTGTAAGCAGTACGGAAAGCCCACAGAGCATCATCTAACTTATCGGCCCACGCGGCGCGATGCTCTCCCACAGTACGCTCCAAAATTCGCTTCAATCCACGGTTGGAAATCTCGGCTTGACCATTGGTTTGGGGATGATAGGCGGTGGAAAGACGGTGATTGACACCATACTTAGCCATAAATCTTGCAAATTGATCATTGCAAAAATGAGTCCCGCGGTCACTGATTATAGCACGAGGAACGCCGAATGAAGCAAAAAGCTGCTTCAAAAAGTTCACAACCACCCTCGCATCGTTCGTAGGGAGAGCCTTAGCTTCAACCCATTTAGAAACGTAGTCAACGGCTACGAGGATGTACTTGTTCCCTTTAGATGATGGAAATGGCCCCATAAAGTCGATGTCCCATACATCAAAGATTTCACATTCTTGTATGAAATTTTAAGGCATCTCATCTTTATGTGTGATCTTGCCTTGTCTTTGGCAAGCATCACAATGTTTAACCATATCGTGAGCGTCACGATAAATGGTGGGCCAATAGAATCCAGAGTCGAATACTTTCTTCGCGGTGTAATTGGGACCAAAGTGACCACCGGTGGGTCCTTTATGGCAAGCATCAAGGATTTGAACCGCTGCCGGCCCATCAACACATCGACGAATAATCAGATCAGCACATTGTTTAAAAAGGTAAGGGTCGTCCCAGAAATAATGTTCAATATCTTTAAAGAACTTTTTCTTTTGTTGGGACGTGAGCCCTTCCTTGAGAATCCCACCCGCTAAGTAGTTTGCAATGTCCGCAAACCACGGGGTGTCATCGAGATTAGAGTTGATAGACATTAAGGCCTCAAGGGTAAAAGAGTCATTGATCTCTTTGTTCGGATGATCCCCTTGATAAGGATCCTCAAGTCTACTGAGATGATCCGCGGCTAGGTTTTCAGCTCCCTTTTTGTCACGAATTTCAATGTTGAATTCTTGAAGGAGCAAAACCCAACGAAGAAGTCTTGGCTTAGAATCTTGCTTAGTCATCAAGTACTTCAACGCAGAATGATCGGTATACACGATGGTGGTAGAAAGGACCAGATAGGGGCGGAACTTTTCAAAAGCATACACTACAGCTAAAAGCTCTTTTTCGGTAGTGGTATAATGCAATTGAGCCCTCGTCATTGTCTTGCAAGCATAATGGATTGGTTGGAAGTGTTTGTTCACTCTTTGGCCCAAAACCGCTCTAATAGAAAAGTCGCTAGCATCACACATCAACTCAAAAGGTAGCTCCCAATTAGGGGTAACCAAGACCGGTGCCTTAGTTAGATTATCCTTAAGAAGATTAAAGGATTCAAGACACTCTTTGGAAAAGACAAAAGTAGTATCTTTTTCCAAGAGGTGGGTCATCGGGCGAGCGATTTTAGAAAAATCCTGAATGAAACGATGATAGAAGCCCGCATGACCGAGGAAACTTCTCACACCCTTCACGGTTGAAGGTGGAGGCAATTTAGCAATAACATCGACTTTATCACGGTCTACTTCAAGACCGGCTTTAGAGATTTTGTGTCCTAGCACGATGCCCTCTTTTATCATGAAATGGCATTTTTCCCAATTTAGAACAAGGCGAGTGTCTTCACACCGCTTAAGCATACGTTCTAAATTGGCAAGGCAAGCAGAGAAAGAATCGCCATAAACCGAGAAATCATCCATGAAGACTTCCATAGTTTCTTCAACCATGTCATGGAAGATAGCCATCATACACCTTTGGAAAGTCCTAGGAGCATTGCATAAGCCGAAAGGCATTCTTTTGTAGGCAAATGTTCCGTAAGGACAAGTGAATGTGGTTTTCTCTTGGTCTTTAGGATCGATGGGAATTTGAAAATACCCAGAGAAACCGTCTAAAAAGCAGTAATAGTCATTACCCGCTAGACGTTCAAGCATTTGGTCCATGAAAGGAAGGGGAAAATGATCCTTTCTCGTAGCATCATTGAGTTTGCGATAGTCTATACAAACTCTCCACCCTGTAACGAGACGAGTAGGAATCAACTCGTTGTTTTCATTGGGAACAACGGTGATTCCGCCTTTCTTAGGCACACAATGGACGGGAATAACCCACGGTGAATCCGAGATAGGATAGATCATGCCCGCATCAAGAAGTTTGATAACCTCTTTTTTGATAACGTCATGGATCTTAGGATTTACCCTTCGTTGGCTTTGAATAGTGGGTTTAAAGTCGTCCTCCATGAGAATTTTGTGTGTGCAGAAGTGAGGATCAATTCCACGAATATCAGAGATCTTCCAAGCAATCGCTTTCTTGTGATTCTTCAGCACGGCGATAAGTCGGGATTTTTCTTCTTCTTTCAAGTCCTTAGCGATGATGACCGGTAACGTCTTGTTTTCTTCAAGGAAAACATACTCGAGATGAGACGGAAGATCCTTAAGCTCTAAATCCGGAGGATTTTCGATGGACGGCGTAGTCAACTTCGGATCATCGGTAGAGATATCCTTAGGAGATGGTGGATAAGTATGGTCCTCATTGAGAAGTTTCTCAATGGTACGAATGTCTTCATCCCAATCCGTGGGAGAATTATCATACTTAAGATCGAGAGGACCCAAGCTAGCTTCAAAATCATCTAAGTCACTTTCTCCAAAAGGAGTCAATGACGGAGCAATTAAGGCAACGGTCTCAACATTGGGTAGAGAAGAAGAACCACTTTTACAAGCGTCTTTGAAATGTTCTTCACAAGCCTCATCAAGAACATCAATTAAATTAACACTCTCTTTTTCCGAAGGCTGCTTAGAAAGTTTACCCATGTTGAAGACGATTTTATCGTCACCAACTCTCATGATTAATTCGCCAGCGGCTACATCGATGAGAGTGCGACCGGTCCTCAAGAATGGACGTCCAACGATTAACGGAACACGGGGGTCCATCTCTTAGTCAACGACAACAAAATCCGCCAGGAAGGTGAATTTGTCGACACCAACGAAGACGTCTTCGGCTATCCCCACTGGATAAGCAACCGTACGGTTAACTAATTCTAAAGTCATTCGTGTGGGGACTAGCTCGGGGAGACATAATTGCTTCCAAACACTTAATGGCATTAAGTTAATACTGGCACCTAGATCGGCTAGGGCCATGCAATTCTCTACTCCCGGGAAGTTGCAAGGAATCAAGAAACGACCCGGATCACCAAGTTTGGTTGGCAATTTCCTTAAGAGCACTGCGGAGCAATTCTCATTAAGTTGGGTCTGAGCAATATCGAGAAGTTTCTCCTTATCACTGAGAAGATCTTTAAACATCTTAGCGTATTTAGGCATGTGAGCGAGAGCCTCAGCAAAGGAGATATTGAAATTCAGTTGTTTGAACATTTTAAGAAAGTTTGAAACCTGAATATCATCCTTGTTCTTCAATTTCTCTTTCCTCAACCTCGAAGGATAAGGTATATTGGGCTGAGATGAAGGCTTTGGGATAGAATTCGCACTCACATCCGTGGGTGGTGGAGGGGTAGAAGTAGAAGGTGGTGGAATAGGAGATGTAGAAGTTGGAGGAATAGAAGATGGAGGATTCGGAGAAGGAGACTCGTTTTCCTTTGTCACAATCACCGGTGTAGGTGTAGGAAGCTCGGGTTCCTTTAAACCTTTTCCACTGCGAGTGGTGATTGCTTTCATCTCCCCTCTTGGATTAGCAACGGTGTTACTCGGAAGAGAACCCAATCCAGAGGCTTGATTACTAGGGAAGAAACTAGCCATCATATTCCTCAAGTCATTCGTTTGACTTGCCAAAGTGTTTCGCATATCAGCTCGAAGATCATTCCCTTGCTTAACCATATCTTCTTTCATGTTGGCCATTTCCCGCTGAAGATTTTGCACGATCACATTGTTAGTCCTCATGTAGGTTTCAACATCTTGGTGTAAGGCTGTGGGTTGGTTAAGAGGAGGAGCATGGTAGGCGGGTGGTTGATAAGCAGGTTGTTGGTAAACTTGGTTGTTTCTTTGAGGTGGATATGGGTTTCTTTGGTTTTGATATTGAGTTGGAGCACGTGGTTGGTTTTGATTATTGTGATTGAGGTTGTTTGGGTTTTGTGGGGGAAAACCGGGAGGTGAAAGAAAGTTGTTTGAGCGATAGCTGAGCAAGTTGCGGTCACCTTGAGGACGTGCTTGATAGCCTCCTGTAGCATAGGTACCGTTGGCGGCATACACATTTTCCGGATTGTCATGAGTCGAAGGACAATCGGTCTATGAGTGAGATCCCCTGCATATATCACATGATTGGCTTAAAACATTAGCTTAGGCATTGAATTGTTTGGCATTGTTTGCAGTTTGTAAAGCAAGCGATTCCACAAGCGAAGTAAGCTTATCAATTCTTTTGTCGGCATCACTAGTACTAGCACTTGCTACATTAGTTCTAACACTCTTGGTTTGTACTCTAGATTTGTTCTCAATAATATCCCAAGCAGCATTAGAAGACTTAATCAAAATATTACCCCCCGAGGCACTGTTTAGTGAATCTTGGTCATTCATGCTTAAACCATTGTAAAAAGTATTGATTTGATGTACTTTTGTTAAACCATGTTGTGGACACTTTCTTAAAAGTTCCTTAAAACGGTCCCAAGATTCACTAAAAGACTCACCGTACTTTTGTTTAAAGGTAATAATTTCATTCCGCAAAGCGGTAGTACGTGAGGGTGGGAAAAAGTAGTTGATAAACTTGTTCTCTAAATCCGTCCACATAAGAATACTTTGTGGCGGTTCCTTATCAAGCCAATTACGGGCTTGTCCCTCTAAAGAGAAAGGAAAAAGTTGCAAGCGAATCACTTCTTGTGATACCCCATTGTACTTAACCGTATTGGTAAGCTGAAGAAACCTTTTAATGTGGTCATGAGGATCATCAAGTGAGCGGCCCAAGAAGGGTTGAGCAGAGACCATTTGTATAAAGCCAGATTTGAGTTCAAAGTTGTTGGCTCCAATCTCAGGTATGACAATTGCATCGGTGTTGCCTTCTACGTGCGATTGCAAAAGCTCGATCATTGGTTGATTGTCCATGGTGACAGTTTGTTGAGTAATGACTTCGGCTTGAGCTACTCTCTTCTTACGAGCACGAGTACGCATGCACACCTACAAAAGGATTAGAAAAATAGAAAGGAAATATTTTTGGTTTTAATGGTTTTTCAATTTTTTGTTATTTTTATTGTTGAAGTTTTTATATTTTTTTAGGATTTTTGAAAATTTTAAAGCAAGGAAAATAACGTTCAAAGATGAACGGATCCCAAAATCCAACGCGTCTCTCACTAAAAACCTTTAATCTTAACGAAAAGAGCCGGCACCGGCGCCATTTAATACTAGGGATTTCCAAGTATCAAAATTCGTAGTTCCAAATCTTTTCGAATTGACTATTGGTTCAAAGTGCGACTCAATTGTTCTTGGTGGAATAATAAATGGTTTGGTTGATTATCTATTTTAAACTAATAGCTAATATGTAAATGTCGTTGAGTAAAGAGAAAGCTTTAAAGATTAAACTAAAATAACGAGTTAAAAGTAAATGATTGAAAACTTAAAGAAAAGATTAGAAAAATACTTGAAAACTTAAATTTAATGAATCTAAAACTTGGAAACTTTGTAAAAACAAGAAACTAATCTAAACCCTAATCGGAATATTGGTCGGAAAGGACTGATCGGAATACACCCTGGTCGGGATGCTGGAAAATATCACTAATCGGAATATGGCAAACAACTCTAGTCGGAATATCTTAGAAACAAGGCTAATCGGAATGTTTGAAAACAATGCAAATCGGAATAACCAACAAGTAAGTCAAATCGGAATGTAACAAAATACCCACAATCGGAATGTTAATTCCCTAATCCGATCTAGGTGATCGGAATAAAGATGCTCAAATCGGAATGAGTTAAAACCCTAATCCGATCAATTGATCGGAATGAGGGGAGGGGGTGCAGTCGGAATACTTCAATCGGAAAACCCAATCAGAAAAGGGTTTAAACCTTTTCCGATTAATATGGGATTCGAAAATAAGCTAGAAATAAGCTAAATATGATAAGCTCACACCAAAACTTGATGGAATCAATAGTGAAAAGGACTAAATAAGCACAAATAACAACTTTTCCAACATAAAATAAGCAATCTTTCTAAATCAAACTATAAAAAGATGAACTTTTTAAGAAAACTTTTAAAAAGTAAATAAGCCAAACATATAAATAAGCCAATATGCACAAAGATCTTAAAGCTTATTCGTATGAAAACTTAAGTAGGCATAAAAAGATCAACTTTTAAGCACGAAAACCTTAAGAACAACACAGATCAAATAAATTTCGCACCAAAAGTTAACTAAAAATAAAGAAAGGTAGAAAAAGATGAAAGATTAAAAGCTTAACTTAAACTTGATTAATGAAATCCAAATACAAAAGGTATAATCTTGAAAGATTAAATGATGAAAACTTAGTGAGAGAAAGTTGAGAACTTTCTCTCTCTAAAACTAGAAAAAAATGAAAAATGAAAACTAACTACTAAAAACTAACCCACCCTCCTAATGTGTATTAGGAGGGTATTTATAGGGAAAATGGGAAGGTGTGCATGTGTTGCCTCTTCTTTCTTTCTTCTCGACCCGATTTAATTCTTTGTCTTTTCTTGACGTCGTCTCGGGATTTGAACTTGTCTTAATAATTTTCTTCTTTAATTTAGACTTGAGTTCTTCGACTTCATTAAACTTCCGTCTTTAGACTTTTTCTTCGATAAATCTTCAGAATAGGTCTTGGACATCCGTTCTTTAAGCACTCTTGATCTTTTGACTTCGTCTTTTCTCGTTATCTTCAATAAAAGCCCGTGAAAGCCCGTGTTTTCTTCCTTTTTCGTCTTTTGGTCCTAAAACACAATAAAAACACAAACCACGCATAATTCCGACTTTTACGACATAGAATACACGTTTTGGTCTTGTTATTATTGGAAATAAGTGGTAAAAGGATAAGTGTTTTCACACTTATTAGCTTTGCCTAGAGGAAAGGCCATTGAACATGCTAAGAGAATTGGGCTTCAATTAGCTAGTGATTTCATGCAAATTTGTGATTAGTATTTGGATAAAGGATGTTAGACATTATTATTTAATGAAATAAAGTATTGGTTATGTTTATTCTTGTTATTTAACTTTGTGTCCTATTTACATGTTTTAATCCGTGAATATTATTATATTCTAATAGTCCATTGTCGATTAATAATATGGGAGTATTATTAAATTAAGACAAATCTAAATTGTGATAGAATATACTTGACAGTATATTGATGTGTTAACATATCAAATTTAGATGATATTTAGTGAATTGAATATAGGACTTATCCCAACTATATGACTATATTTTATGGATCTTTGTCATCAAGTAAATTATAAATAGTTATCCTCGCACCTGAGATACCAGGAAACTGTCGTGGATCTAGTGCTTTTCTGTGAAATAATCTAACAAATACATAATTGGTGGCCATAAGAGTTATTTTCATAATTGTTTCAAAATTCATAAGTTTTGCTTGTAGTCAATATAGGATTTGTTTCCTCCAAATTCATTTTGGAGTTTAATACAACTTGGCCCCTTGTAAGATTAGTAAGATGTTTGTGTGGCCGCACCCAAAGTCGTTCTAAACTATGTTTAGGAGTTTTGGTAATCTTGCTTAATCGAATAAACGAGAAACAGAACAGTTAATTAAGGAATGACTAAGGTCCATATCCTTATTAACATTGTATTAGGAACGAAAGGATAATAATAATGATGAATCATTAAAAGGTTTTATCCTGGAGACCTTACTCGAGTTGTACTAGAGGCATCAACGTATAACTAGACGCTAACCGATGTGGTCACACTATTATATTATTTCCAAGTGGGAGCTGTAAGTTTAATGGACTTAAATTTTAATAGTCGTGTGTTAGGATCGAACTCGAGATTACGAGATTGCACACAGTACGTAAAGAGTTATTTATTAATAAATGTATTTTTTATTTTTATTAATTATATCGAGCTTTAAACACTTAACGGATGTTAAGTTTTAATAGTTAAGGACTAACGATTAACGTGGAATAAACTAGAAGAGGAAAAGAAGGATCCGGAACACCCCATGGGGGTCTGATCGATTTGGACAAGGGACAAGGAATAAAAAAGATTTCTTTCCTAATTTATGTTTTATCTTCGGCTCCAAGTTTTGGTACCCTATATAAAGATATAATTTGTCTCATAATTCTCCATCCCAAAATCTCTCTTTCTTTCTCCCTCTTGCGATCGACGAACCAAACCCCTAGGGTTGTTCGTTTGATTTTTGTGATCGAGTCCCAACTCCACTCTAGGGTTGTTGGTTTGATTTTTTACTTCACGTTTAAGCTCGTTTTATACGTACTATAGTAGAAACTCTATAAAATAATACATTTGGGACCACCAAAATTTATTAATTAAAAGAGTTATTAATTAATCGATAAATTAATAATTATTAATTTATATATTAATTAATATTTTATTAATTTATAGTAGAATACTTAGTTTACAAACACCTTTCAAGCTTCCACTTAATTATTGTATACAATGCATGTACGTATATAAAATGAACATCCCAATTTGAAAGAAACTTTCAATCTCCCACCTTATTATGCTTCTTGTGTTCAATGTATCACTTTATGGACAATAAAAATATTTTCTATATAAATACAAGATCAAAATAGGTTAACACAAACAAATCATACACACAACATGACTTCCCATCTTAAAGGTGTGAAAAAAACAACAATGACAGACGAGATTCGAAGAGTATTATGCAAGCACAACAAGGATAATTCAAGTCTCACTCAAAAGCAATTGCAAGAATGGGTTCATAGTAACTATGGTTTACAGGTGAGTCAAGCAACAATATCGAATACAGTTAAGGGGTATTTAGAGTATCTCTCACTTTCTCCCGAAAGAGGCGATGTTAAGCGACACAAACCAGCAAAAATTCCTGACCTAGAAAAATCTCTCTATGAATGGATTCTTCAATATCAAGAACATGTGAATATGACAGGTGAACTAATCATCAAGAAGGCAAAAAAGTTCATGAAAGATATGTATCCAGTGGATACTCCAGACTTTACTTTTTCTATTGGTTGGCTTGGAAAGTTCCAAGCAAGATATGAAATTAAAAATATCTGGCGTTTTGGAGTGAGTGGATCTGTTGAAATGGAGGGCATGGAGGACAAATTAAAATTCATAAGAGACAAAGTTGATCAGTTTGAAATGAAAGACATCTTTAATATGGATGAAACATGTTTGTTTTTTTATTATTTTATATTATATTTGTACTTTAGTGATGTAATTATTTACATGTTTTGATCTTAAACAGGTTTGTTTTTTAGACTTTAACCGGATCATTCCCTTGCAATAATGCAGTTTGAAGGGAAAAAAATAAGACAAGGAAAGACTAACTGTTGCTATTTGATGTAATGAGGACGGTTCGAAAAAACTTCCTTTATGGATTATTGGGAAATATGCTAAACCAAGGTGCTTCAAGAATGTAAACTTGAACAGTCTGAACTGTAAGTACCGTGCTAACAAACGAGCTTGGATGACTGGTGTGTTATTTGAAGAATATGTTCACCAACTTGATAAAAAATGGTTGAAATAAAAATTCTTTTGATTGTGGATAATTGCCCTGCTCATCCAAATATTATTGAAGGATTACGAAATGTTGAATTTTTTTTCCACCAAACACAACTTCAAAAATTCAACCTTGTGACGTGGGGATCATACAGCTTTTAAGATGCATTATCACCGTCGATTTTATAGAAGTCTTTTGGAGGGTTATAAATTAGGGGTTCCAAATCCAACAAAAATAAATGTATTATATGCAATGAATCTTGCAATTTCAGCATGGACTATGGATGTTAGTGCAAATACAATTGCGAACTGCTTTCGTCATTGTAAACTTCAATCAACAGATAACATGACTTTTGAGAACTCAGATAAAGTGGTGAAAGCACTTAAGAACTCCAGAATTTGATCAAAGAGTTGGGTTATCGCAATGCAATGGATGTCGAAGATGTTCTGACTCACCCAGAAGAAAATGTAGTTGCACAGTTGTTGACTGATGAAGAAATGATTGAAATCGTATTGGAATTAATAAAGATGATATCGATGAAGAAGACGATGAAAGTTCTACAATGGAGCCCTGTTCGCGAAACAAAGCTATTAAAGCGGCAATCACATTGAACAATTTCTTGTTGAGCTATGAGAAAACAACACCAGAAGTTCTTACCATGCTAAGGAAAACTAGAGACGGGATTCAAGGGGAATTTGATTTCAACAAAAAATAAAAGACAATTCAGTCATTTTTCAAGAAACCTTCAGAAATCATTCATGTAATATGCTATATATAAGGAATTATTAATTTATATTTTATATGGGTTCTAAAGAATTTATCAAAAATATATTATCTTATAATTTTAGCGAATTATTAATTTAGCACCCTATCCCCGAGTCGGGACCGGCAAAAAATATTATCTTAGAGAGTTTATTAAATAATCGAGTATTAATTTATCGAGTTTCTACTGTAGTATTACGGTTACCTCGTTATTATACGTGTGTACAAGAACGTAATATAATCTCACTATAGATTATATCTTGGATTAATTAACAAAACGGTAAGTGGTTAATCATTGATCCTCATAAACCCTAACTGGTGATTCGTTCTTGCTCATTGGAATCATAGCTAAAAGGTACGTAACCCTAATTTGATTATTTATGAATGTGTAATTATGATTCTATGTTTTTAATCGCTTCTGCTATTATGTGCTTTGATCTTTAATTATGTTTTATAATTGTTATGAACTTCATAAATGTTGATAAATCATGGTACCATTGGATACGTCGTGCTCTTATACTTATGTGTTGGGAAACTATAACACTTTTATTTATAAATCAAATAAATAAAATTAATTAAATTAACATAAACTAAATAATAGAATATAAATAACATAAAAAACAAACACAGACATAATTATAAACGATAATTAAATAAAACAATAAAATAAAGAAAAGACTTACTAAATCACCAGTAAGTCGAGATACGTGTTAGACACGCTTAGCACTAAAGAGCTGAGGCACGTGTTTGACACGCTTCCCTTAAAACAGATCCGCCGTTTGTTTCCTAGGGTACAACAGCCGAAACGGTAAGTTGTACTATCGGACTTAACAAAACTGCCCGGAATTTCACCTTTACAGATGCGTAATCCATATGTTGGAAATTAATAATAATACTCATTGATTTGATGTATGAAAAAAGCTATGGAATTATACCTCTATTTATACACAATAGACTCCCTTCTAGTTTATTCATCCCACCGATGTGAGACAAAAAATAAACTATTTTTTTCTCTTTAAGCATGGTACCAAATGCCTAACTTTCAAACACGATATCTCATTCACATCACCTTCATTTTGGACACATAAAGGCTCATTGTGAAGCTCTCTTAAAGGAGAAAGCAAACCTATAAAGTATCACTAATATATATGATACATACATATACATAATTGTGTCCAAAGTTGGTCAAAAGTTATTTGCCAACAATATTTTCCAACAATCCCCCACATGAATAGAGATCGGTTGTAATACACAAAAGTTCCAATAAAATTCCAACAGTTGAATCTTGCATAGGATAGGTAGGTGTGACCCTTTGAACCTTCCCTTGTGAGATGCACTTAGTCTCCTAGATCTAAGTAGACGCGATGTCTTTGAACTTAGCCTCTGTTTACGTAGACGACAATACACATTCACACAAGACTCTCCCTGACATTGTCAAGACCTCATAGTCGTGTTCGTTATGGTCATGAACACTAGCCTGGTTCTGCAAGAGCTCTTAGAAATGGCGCCCCCACAATTTCCTTCGAAGCGACCCCTACTTCTCTCTCACATAGGTGATTTCATCTTGAATCATTAAAAACATATGTTTTATGATTTCATCTTGAATCATCATGCTTTATGATTTCATCCTGAATCATTTAATCCATATGTTTAACCTCTCAATAAGTCACATTGTTCTAGGAATGGACTAGGAAAGTTACTGTATTAAGTAACTCCCACACATTTACGTGACTTCCCCCACATTTCTATGATTAGGTTGTCCTATTGAACCCAGATCTTGGGATCTCCAGTCAAGTGGGTTAGGTTTTCCTTCATAGAAACTCATTCCTTCAAGGGCTTTAGTCTCATTCCTTTAGACGACTCACTAACTAACTCTCTGCTTAAGCCTTTCGTAAGCGGATCCGCGATGTTATCCTTTGACGTTACGTAGTCAATCGTGATAACTCTAGTTGAGAGTAGTTGTCGCAACAATCACAATATATGATGGATATGTCTCGACTTAGCGTTTTAATTTGTGATATGAGCTCTGTCAAATTCTATTGACTATTACACTTTATAAACATGGCCGTTACCGGTATACGCCATCTTGGTATGTCTTTTACGAATTAGCGTAAACTTTCCTGCATATTCTATAAATTTATCTCAAATAACAAATACATATTTCATCATAGATTTAGCTATAATTGTCTCTTTGAAATACTTTCAATATTTCTAAGACATAGCTTTCCACTTAGGATAAATACATCCGCTCTAGTGGATCTAGATTCATATATGTAAGAATCTATATTTGCATTACTCTATCACTTGATAGTAGTAGGATATCTTCCATAATGCAATATTATTAGTATCATAGTACTCAAGTAATACTTATTCAAATGGTCCCCTCTTGAATTACTAATATATATGCTTGCCTGATTATAAGTTCAAAATCAGATCATACATACTTCATTAGACACATAAGATGCTCAATATTCTTTGAGTATTCAGGGCAACACCTTTACCTCTATTTCATATAGATTTAAAAGGATGTCATTGGACTCTAGCTAGGCCGGAATTCCCGACATTGAACCTCTCAACAACATTGTTATCTTAATGTTTAACTTCAAAACAAATCCATATCGTTTCAAAACAAACCGAATAACTAATGAAGTTCATGTCAAATCTTGACCCCAACATATCATTAGTGGATTTATTCATCTCGTTATCACTTCTAGTGATAAGTATACCATCTCTGTACAAACACAAGAGTACATATTTACTATTGAACACACATGCATACATACATTACTTTTGAATCCACATTCTGACATGATATGGTCAAAAAGTTTGATAGCTTGCCTTAAACCATATAATGACTTAATTAGCCTACAAACTTTTTTCTCTAGCATAGGAACCATGAAACCCTCAGGCTGGTTCATGTATAGTTCCTTTTCTAAATCCCTGTTTGGAAATAACTTTTTCACATCCACATAAGAAACTTCCAAAATTTCTTAATGCGGAAATAAAGTACCATCATAATTAAGGTTATTCGTGTAACATGCGAGTAAGCATCAAAGAAAGATAGACCTTCTTGTTGTCTAAATTATTTGATTACTAATCTTGCTTTGCACATGTCAATGGTGACATAGACTTTTATCTGCTTTTTGAAGATCCATTTATAGCCTAGTGGTTTACAACTTAAGGTACATCCACGAGCTTCTAATTTTACTTTTGTAAAATAGAATCTATTTCACTTTTAATGGCTTCTTTCTATTGATACCCTTTCAAAGAAGTTACTGCTTTTCAGTAAGAAGTAGACTCATTTTTTCATTTTTTTTACCTAAGAAGAAACAAAAACCGAATCTAACCAATCTTTCGGTTTAGCCATTTTGTTTCGTATAGGTTTAATCTCTTCTTGGGTCAATCTTGTCTCTCTTCTAAGAGATCAATATCATCTTGTTGTCTATGATCTTTGACAACCTCGTCATCTATTCTAGATGATATTTCAATTTCCTTCGTAACAAGGAATATATTTCCGAAGAATGAATCATTCCTTAATTCCATTACTATGTCTATTTTCGATTCATGTACAATGAAATGATAAGCACTGCTATTCATAACAAATCTTGTGAACATACAATCCATGGGTTTAGGTCCAATCTTTCGAACCATGAAGTTCATACGGATATCTTAGCTAGATATCCCCCACATTTGTAAGTACTTATAAGATAGTTTAAGAACATGGCATTAACCATTTCTTCTAAGGCACGATTCTTTTCTATATCAAGAGCAATGAATTTGTGTCTTATTCTAAGTTTAGCATAAAAATTTAGAAATGGAGACACATATTCACATCCAATAACTTCGAATCACCTTATTATCGATAATAAGTTGGTTCTCAACTTATGTATATAGATCAAGCTTGTCTATATCCTTATTCTCAAGTAAGTGTAAATAGCAATATTTTGTACCACATTCAGCCAATATGATGAAGTACACGATACTCTCTACCTTACTAGGTATCAATTCCAAACCACATAAAACCATATGAATCATATCAAGGTTTTTGGTTATTTCTGTTCAACCAAGATAAAAGACTTATTGATAGGTGTGTAAACACCCATCCTTTTACCACTTAATTATGGCTAAAACGAGACCAAAACACGTATTTAATATCATTTGTTTGGAATTATGCGTGGTTTTTGTGTTTATTGTGTTTTCAGAGCCAACCGGATGAATATTGAAGAAAACATGGGATTGCACGGGTTTTACTGAAGAAAAGGACTCAAGATAAAGTCTATTGTCCAAGAGATGCAAAAGATTTGAAGTCACTGGGCCTATTCGAAGATTTATCGAAGAAAAGGACCAAAGATGGAAGATTTACACAAGTCGAAGAAACTCAAGTCTATTAAACGAAGAAATTAAAAGACGAGTTAAATTTAATCGACGACAAATCCCGAATCAGAATCGAAAACGGAAACTTTTCTGAAAAGACGAAAAGACAAGAAGAACGGGAGAAAGCCCACTCACCAACCAAAGGACAAGCCTATATAAAGCTCACCCCTCACACATTTTAGTGAGTTAGTTTTTTTAGTTTTCTCTCCTCCTTCTTTTTCTCCCTTTAGTTCGTTTCATCACCATCACCACTAGGGTGATTGGTGATTTTAATCTTTGTTTTTCTAATCTTGTAATTTTAATCTTTGTTTGATCTTGTTAAAACATTAATCATTCAATACAAAGCCTTGTTTAATCTTTCCATTTCATCTTGTTCATCATCATCTTTATCTTCAAGTTCTTAAGTTCTTATTTTATTGAGTTTGATCTTCAAAAGTTGTGGGGATTTGTGTTTTTGTTAATGGGATTTGTAGTTTATGGTTAGTAGATGCTTTGTGTTTAGTTTTATTTAAGATTTGGTGAAAAACTTGGTGATTTTTGGATTAAAAACTTGTTTCCTTGTTCTTCGGGTAAACTACTGTTCTTGAGTTCCCAGACTTCCGAATGAACACTTAAGTTCCGGATGAACCAAGAACTTCCGAATGAGTATTAAGTTCCGAATGAAGTAAAATCTTCCGAATGAGTTTTTGTTTAAAAAGTTCCGAACGAATTGAAACTTCCGAATGAGCATTAATTTCCGGATGAACTAAAATCTTTCGAATGAGCATTAACTTCCGAATGAGCATTAACTTCCGGATGAATCTAAAGTTCTGCATGAACCAAAGTTCCGAACGAACCTAAATCTTCCGAATCAACCAAACTTCCGAATGAACCTAAATCTTCCGAATCAACCAAAGTTCCGAATGAATGTTTTCTCCAAAGTTCCGGGTGAATCTTCCGAATCAACTTCCGATTGAAGGATCCGTAGTAAAGTTCCGAATCAAAGTAAAACTTCCGAATCAGTCATCTTTTGAGCATTTTAAAGGTTTACTGTTTCTTTATTTTAATTTTAATTTTAATTCCAGTCTTTGTAGTTGCCATTAAATTAATTTTCTTTAATTTAAATTGTCATTAAAGTAACTGTTTTTGATTTAAATTTTCAATTTAGCACATTTAAACTTTTTATTAGATTAGAAAACCAAACCCTTTTATTTAGTAACCAAGAACAATCATTCCACTTAAGGCTGACATCAATTCGAGAGGATTCCGAGAGAATTAAAACCCACACTAAAAAGCATGTATCAAATGGCGCCGCTGCCGGCTCTTCTCGTTAAGATCAAAAGTTTTTTGTGAGAACTTGGATTTTGGGATCCGTTCCTCGTGAACGTTACTTTTTCACAAAAATTTTCAAAAATCCTAAAAAAAAATATAAAATTTTCAAAAATACAAAAAAATTAAAAAACATAAAAACCAAAAATATTTTTGCTTTGTTTTTCTTTGTTCGTTCTTTTGCAGGTGTATGCGCACTCGATCCACGTCATATCAAGAGCCCGAGCCTCTCGATCACTTAGACATGGCCGGTGTACCACCTCAAAACAATAATAACAACAACAACCCGCCTTTCAACAACATGAACAATAACAACAACAATGAGCCCCTTCCGGATAATCGCCCGATGATTGAACTGCTGCAAGCTCATGTAGATGGCAACACTGACCCAATTGTTATACCACCAATTGCCGCCAACAATTTCGAGCTAAAATCAGGCTTTATCCAGATGGTCTCCGCTCAACCATTCTTGGGACGAACCATTGATGATCCACACGACCACATCAAGAGATTCTTGCAACTCACCAACACGGTCAAATTCAATGGCGTTCCACAAGAGGTTATAAGGTTACAACTTTTTCCCTTTTCTTTAGAGGGACAAGCCCGGCATTGGCTTGCTAAGGAACCGCCACAAAGTATTCTCTCGTGGACGGATTTGGAAAAAAAGTTCATCAATTACTTTTTCCCACCCTCTCGTACTACCGCTTTGCGGAATGAAATCATAAATTTTGAACAAAAGTACGATGAGTCGTTCAGTGAATCTTGGGATCGTTTCAAAGATCTTTTAAGAAAATGCCCACAACATTGTTTTACCAAAGTACATCAAATTAATACTTTTTACAATGGTTTAAGCATGAGTGACCAAGATTCACTGAATAGTGCCTCGGGGGGTAATCTATTGGCTGAGACTTCCAATGCTGCTTGGGACATCATTGAGAATAAATCTCGTGTGCAAACCAAGAGTGTTCGGACCAATGTCGCTAGTGCTAGCACTAGTGACAGCGACAAGCGATTGGACAAAATCACTACGCTTCTTGAATCGCTTGTCACCCACACCGTCAGCAACAACAACAGCAACAACGCTAAAAACGCTCAAGTTAACGCTGCCAGCCAACCTTGTGAGATATGCGGTGGTCCTCACTCTTACACAACTTGTACCGCCACCCAAGACTACCCTGCTGAGAATGTGAATGCGGCATATGGCACCTATCCTCAACCTGCTTATCAAGCTAGACCTCAAGGTGACCGTAACTTGCTTAGCTACCGCTCCAACAATTATCTTTCTCCACCTGGCTTTCCTCCTACCAACCCAAACCAACAACAAAACCTTAATCGCCCTCCTCAACAACAACAACAACCTCGACAACCATACATACCTCCTCACAAGCAGCAACAACCACCTCAACGTAACAACCAAGTTTACCAACAACCTGCTTATCAACCACCCGCATACAATGCTCCTCCCAACCAAACCACCACTGCATTACACCAAGAGGTTGCAACCTACATGAGGATCAATGATGTGATTGTGGAAAATCTCCAACAGGAAGTGCGAAACTTGAAAGCAGACTTGGTCAAGCAAGGAAACGATTTGAGAGCCGACATGAGAAACACGTTGGATAGCCAAACTAATGATTTGAGAAACATGATGGTTGGTTTCTTCCAAGGTAATCAACCCTCTTCTTCGGGTACTCTTCCGAGTAACACCGTTGCGAATCCAAGAGGGGAGATGAAAAAAATCACAACTCGAAGTGGCAAAGGTACCAAGGAACCCGAGCTTCCTATACCTCCACCGGTGATTGTGACTAAGGAGAACGAGTCACCTGCTCTTATTCCTCCTCCTTCTCCTTCCCCAATTTCTCCACCTTTTCCTTCTACCCCTCCTCCACCCGTGGTTGTGAGTGATACTATTCCCCTAAAGCCTTATTCTTCATCCAATATACCTTATCCATCTAGGTTGAGGAAAGAGAAACTCAAAAGTAAGGACGATATTCAGGTTTCGAACTTCCTTAAAATGTTCAAACAATTGAATTTCAATATCTCCTTCGCTGAGGCTCTCGCTCACATGCCCAAATACGCGAAAATGTTTAAAGATCTTCTGAGCGACAAGGAAAAGCTCCTCGATACTGCCAACACCCAACTTAATGAGAATTGCTCTGCAATGCTCTTAAGGAAATTGCCAACTAAGCTTGGTGATCCGGGTCGTTTCCTTATCCCTTGCAATTTCCCGGGAGTAGAGAATTGCATGGTCCTAGCCGATCTAGGTGCCAGTATTAATCTCATGCCTCTAAGTGTTTGGAAGCAATTATCTCTCCCAGAGCTAGTCCCCACCAAAATGACTTTGGAATTAGCTAACCGTACGGTTGCTTATCCAGTGGGGATAGCCGAAGACGTCATTGTAGGAGTCGACAAATTCACCTTCCCTGCTGATTTCGTTGTCGTCGACTACGAGATGGACCCCGTGTGCCACTAATTGTTGGTCGTCCATTCTTAAGGACCGGTCGCACTCTCATCGATGTTGAAGCCGGTGAGCTTATCATGAGAGTGGGTGACGATAAAGTAGTCTTCAACATGGGAAAGCTTTCTAAACAGCCTTATTCTTACGAGAGTGTTAATTGTATTGACGTTCTTGATGAGGCTTGTGAAGAACACTTCAAAGATGCTTGTAAAAGTATTCCTACCTCTCTTCCCAATGTTGAGACCGTTTCCTCTATCGACTCATCACTATCTCTATTTGGAGAAAGTGATTTCCTTTGGAAAGATTTGGAAGCCACCATGGGAGATGTGCATTTAGACAATGACGATTCTACTACAATTGGGATGAAGATCTCAGCTTCATTGCAAACCTTCTCAAAGAAGACAATCTTTCTCCTCCATCTCCCACGGTCATTGCTCTCGATACTCCGACTTCGAATACGCCTCCCATCGACAATCCTCCGGATCTAGAACTCAAGGAGTTGTCGCCCCATCTCGAGTATGTATTCCTTGACGAAGAGAAGAAGTCGCCAGTCATCATTGCCAAGGATTTGAAGGATGAAGAGAAAACTCGACTTGTCGCCGTTTTGAAAGATCATAAAAAGGCTATTGCTTGGAAGATTTCGGATATTCGTGGAATTGATCCTCACTTCTGCACACACAAAATTCTCATGGAGGACGACTTTAAGCCCACAATTCAAAGCCAACGAAGGGTGAATCCAAAAATCCATGAAGTCATCAAAACAGAGGTTATCAAACTTCTTGATGCGGGTATGATTTACCCTATTTCGGATTCACCATGGGTTAGTCCAATCCATTGTGTGCCCAAGAAGGGCGGAATAACCGTTGTTCCCAATGAACACAACGAGTTGATTTCCACTCGTCTCGTTACTGGGTAGAGAGTTTGTATAGACTACCGCAAACTCAATGATGCCACGAGAAAGGATCATTTCCCTCTACCTTTTATGGACCAAATGCTTGAACGTTTAGCCGGTAATGAATATTACTGCTTTCTTGATGGTTTCTCGGGTTATTTCCAAATACCCATCGATCCCCAAGATCAAGAGAAGACGACATTCACTTGTCCCTATGGCACATTTGCTTACAAAAGAATGCCTTTTGGCTTATGTAATGCGCCAGGGACTTTCCAAAGGTGCATGTTAGCTATCTTCCATGACATGGTGGAACACACCATGGAAGTCTTCATGGATGATTTCTCGGTCTTCGGGGATTCATTCTCTTCTTGCCTTGCCAATTTGGAACGTATGCTCAAGCGGTGCGAAGACACTCGCCTTGTTCTGAATTGGGAAAAATGACATTTTATGGTAAAAGAAGGCATCGTGCTTGGACATAAGATTTCGAAAGCCGGTCTTGAAGTAGACCGTGCTAAAGTCGATGTTATCGCAAAGTTGCCTCCACCTTCAACCGTGAAGGGTGTGAGAAGTTTCCTGGGTCATGCGGGCTTCTACCGACGATTCATCAAAGATTTTTCTCAAATCGCTCGCCCGATGACCCACCTCTTGGAAAAAGATACTCCTTTTCTCTTTTCCAAAGAGTGTCTTGAAGCCTTCAACTCGCTTAAGGATAAGCTAACTAAGGCACCCGTCTTGGTTACCCCTAATTGGGAGCTTTCCTTTGAGTTGATGTGCGATGCTAGTGATTTTGCTATTGGAGCGGTTCTAGGACAAAGAGTGAACAAACACTTCCAACCGATCCATTACGCTAGCAAGACAATGACAAGGGCACAATTGCATTATACGACAACCGAAAAAGAGCTTTTAGCTGTTGTCTATGCCTTTGAAAAATTTCGCCCCTATCTTGTCCTTTCTACCACAATTGTGTACAACGATCATTCCGCGCTTAAGTACTTGTTGACAAAGCAAGATTCCAAACCAAGACTTCTTCGCTGGGTTTTGCTGCTCCAGGAATTTAAAATCGAAATTCGCGATAAAAAAGGAGCTGAAAACCTAGCCGCGGATCATCTTAGCCGACTTGAGGATCCTTACCAAGGGGATCATCCGACCAAAGAAATCAATGATTCTTTTCCCTTGGAGACCTTAATGTCTATAAACTCGAAGCCGAATGAAACCCCGTGGTTTGCGGACTTTGCAAACTATTTGGCGGGTGGAATTCTCAAGGAAGGGTTGACGTCCCAACAAAAGAAAAAGTTCTTCACCGACATCAAGACTTACTTTTGGGACGACCCTTACCTATTCAAACAATGTGCCGACCTGATTATTGGCCGATGTGTTGATGGACCGGCAGCGTCTGAAATCCTTGATGCTTGCCACAAAGGACCCACCGGTGGTCACTTTGGTCCCAACTACACCGCCAAAAAAGTGTTTGATTCAGGATTTTATTGGCCCTCCATATATCGTGACGCTCACGATATGATTAAACGATGTGATGTTTGCCAAAAACAAGGCAACATCACACATAAAGACGAGATGCCTCAGAATTTCATTCAAGAGTGTGAAATCTTTGATGTTTGGGGTATCGACTTTATGGGGCCATTCCCTTCTTCTAAAGGAAACAAATACATCCTTGTAGCCGTTGACTACGTTTCAAAGTGGGTTGAAGCCAAAGCTTTACCTACTAATGACGCAAGGGTGGTTTGTAACTTTTTGAAAGCTCTATTCGCTAGATTCGGTGTGCCTCGTGCCATTATTAGTGATCGTGGGACTCATTTTTGCAATGACCAATTCGCAAGAGTCATGGCTAAGTACGGTGTAACTCATCGTCTTTCCACAGCCTACCACCCACAAACTAATGGCCAGGCTGAAATATCCAACCGAGGACTTAAGCGAATTCTGGAAAGAACCGTGGGAGAGCATCGTGCCTCATGGGCTGATAAACTTGATGATGCTTTGTGGGCTTTCCGTACTGCTTACAAGACCCCGATCGGCTGTACGCCTTATCGTCTTGTGTACGGGAAAGCGTGCCACCTCCCCATTGAGTTGGAGCACAAGGCTTACTGGGCCTTGAAGTGGGCTAATTTTGATATTAACAAAGCCGGTGACCTACGCAAGATCCAACTCAATGAGCTGAATGAACTCCGTAATGAGGCTTATGAAAATTCTTTAATCTATAAGGAAAGGACTAAGCTCATTCACGACTCTAAGATTAAAAACCGAGAGTTCCATGTTGGAGACAAAGTCTTACTTTTTAACTCTCGGTTGAAAATCTTCTCGGGAAAGCTCAAATCTCGTTGGTCCGGCCCATTCACCATTGCCCAAATTTTTCCATATGGTACTCTTGAGCTCGCTCAACCTGATGGACCAAATTTTAAGGTGAATGGCCAACGAGTGAAGTTGTACTTTGGTGAGGACACCTCTCACGAGGTGATTCCAACCCTCACCACGTTCCCCATGAACTAATTTTGGGTCGAGTCAGGCTCGTGACTCGGTTATCAAAAACAAGCGCTCCTCGGGAGACAGCCCGAGTTTCTATCCTTTTATGTTTTAACCCCCTAAGTGTAGGGGAGCCTCTATAGAGTCTTTGTTTTTGTGTGGTGATGTGATTACAGGGATAAGTGCACTCTTGGAAACTTTGAAGACCCATGCTCCCGTGTTATCTGAAATCCGGTTCTATCTCTCAACTATCGTGATTCAATTTTCTTCATACTCACATTTGAAATTGATCACTTTAGTCGTCTCTTCCTTAACCTGAGTTAACCAACGTGCACAATGTCATAAGTGTAGGGGAAACTTTTCCCACATGCTTAAACATTGAGGACAATGTTTATCTTAAGTGTAGGGGGACTTCTATCGAAGTTTTAAGTGGACTTTTCCATGAAAATGCCTTCATTTAACCGGAAAATCATATTTTTCAACATTTTTCAAATTTTTAATTAACTTTGGCCATTTAGTTGTAATTTTTAAATTTTTATCGTTGCTTTCATATGTATATATCCCGCAATAAAGTCAAAAATATTAATAAAGTGGTGTAGCTAGTTTAGAAGTCTTTGACGTATTAGGCCTGTTGCGTTTATTTTGACTCAACCCGAATAGACTTATCTAAGTTTATTCTAGCTAGTATCCTTAACCATGTAGACCTTAATTGGTTTATTAGGCTAAGTATCCACGAGTCTCATTACTTGAGATTTTAAATTGTGGAGGACGAGAAATGATAGAGTCAATTATAAGTCGGTATTCTTGCACAAACTCACTTGGTGTAATTATTTGTCTATTCTCCCATCACTTACTAATAATTTATCTGCAATAAGTAAGGTCGTACGATTTGAAAAGTTACTTAGCTTCTAGCCCAAGATCGTTTAAAAGTTGCTCGGTAATGATAAGAGTTCATAGCCAAGGCATAACTTATGAAGCGGGGCGCGAAGATTGGCGAGTCCGAAAAGGCCCTAACAAGGCATGAGGATTCCATTTTATTGCTGAAGATCCAAAATGATGTGAAAAGCATTATTCCTAAAGTCAATATGAAGGATCAAGATTCACGACGAAAAGCAATCAACTCCCATAAAGATCATGGAGAAGTCTATCCGAAAAGACCCTAACAAGGTATGAGGATAAATAGATCCAAGTCCGAAAAGGAGGCGGATCGTTGTATCTTAAAATCCCAATTAGAGATTGAAGAAATAATCATGAAGTCGTGGTCAACAAAGTTGGATTACCCCTCAAAAGTCTCCAAGTGAAGAAACTCTATTATGATGAGAAGACCATTATCTCAAGAACGTCTCTCGAAGATATGAAGGATGAAGTACATGCCAAATATCGGCCCGAGAAAGGTCTCAAATCGTGAACCAAGTTATGCCAAGATATGAACTTTTTGATATCCCGAGAAGCAGTTTTAAGAGATTTTGTCCTTTAGCTAACTATTGATCAAATCATCCTACTTTGCTTTCAGCCTAAATAAACTATCGAAATAAGTCCAAAAATGCATCTTCATGATCATTCTAAGACAAAAATAAAATATAAGAGATACACCTAGGAATAAGGGAGTTTAAGCATTTAATTAAGCCATGTGTGTAAGTGTTTGAATTGCTAACTTATAATAACAATGATCTCGTTTTTAAGCTTAGTTTGGGGAACGTGAAACTTGAGGGTGATAAATCTTCGCAGCACAAAAGCCCTAATGTAAGTCATTGCAAGTTATTTCCATGTAGCTATTTTCAAGTGAAAATGGTTTTCTATCCTTTTAAATTTTAATTTCTTTTAGTACTTTAATTTTTGTTTAGTAGTATTTTAATAAGGCCAAGGTTGATTAATTATGAGAAAAGTGTAAAATTGCTTTATCACTAAGCATTGCATGAGGGCATGGCAATGGTTAAGTGTAGGGGATTTGATAGGTGTGTAAACACCCATCCTTTTACCACTTAATTCTGGCTAAACGAGACCAAAACACGTATTTAATATCATTTGTTTGGAATTATGCGTGGTTTTTATGTTTATTGTGTTTTCAGAGCCAACCGGATGAATATTGAAGAAAACATGGGATTGCACGGGTTTTACTGAAGAAAAGGACTCAAGATAAAGTCTATTGTCCAAGAGATGCAAAAGATTTGAAGTCACTGGGCCTATTCGAAGATTTATCGAAGAAAAGGACCAAAGATGGAAGATTTACACAAGTCGAAGAAACTCAAGTCTATTAAACGAAGAAATTAAAAGACGAGTTAAATTTAATCGACGACAAATCCCGAATCAGAATCGAAAACGGAAACTTTTCTGAAAAGACGAAAAGACAAGAAGAACGGGAGAAAGCCCACTCACCAACCAAAGGACAAGCCTATATAAAGCTCACCCCTCACACATTTTAGTGAGTTAGTTTTTTTAGTTTTCTCTCCTCCTTCTTTTTCTCCCTTTAGTTCGTTTCATCACCATCACCACTAGGGTGATTGGTGATTTTAATCTTTGTTTTTCTAATCTTGTAATTTTAATCTTTGTTTGATCTTGTTAAAACATTAATCATTCAATACAAAGCCTTGTTTAATCTTTCCATTTCATCGTGTTCATCATCATCTTTATCTTCAAGTTCTTAAGTTCTTATTTTATTGAGTTTGATCTTCAAAAGTTGTGGGAATTTGTGTTTTTGTTAATGGGATTTGTAGTTTATGGTTAGTAGATGCTTTGTGTTTAGTTTTATTTAAGATTTGGTGAAAAACTTGGTGATTTTTGGATTAAAAACTTGTTTCCTTGTTCTTCGGGTAAACTACTGTTCTTGAGTTCCCAGACTTCCGAATGAACACTTAAGTTCCGGATGAACCAAGAACTTCCGAATGAGTATTAAGTTCCGAATGAAGTAAAATCTTCCGAATGAGTTTTTGTTTAAAAAGTTCCGAACGAATTGAAACTTCCGAATGAGCATTAACTTTCGGATGAACCAAAATCTTCCGAATGAGCATTAACTTCCGAATGAGCATTAACTTCCGGATGAATCTAAAGTTCCGCATAAACCAAAGTTCCAAACGAACCTAAATCTTCTGAATCAACCAAACTTCCGAATGAACCTAAATCTTCCGAATCAACCAAAGTTCCGAATGAATGTTTTCTCCAAAGTTCCGGGTGAATCTTCCGAATCAACTTCCGATTGAAGGATCCGAGTAAAGTTCCGAATCAAAGTAAAACTTCCGAATCAGTCATCTTTTGAGCATTTTAAAGGTTTACTGTTTCTTTATTTTAATTTTAATTTTAATTCCAGTCTTTGTAGTTGCCATTAAATTAATTTTCTTTAATTTAAATTGTCATTAAAGTAACTGTTTTTGATTTAAATTTTCAATTTAGCACATTTAAACTTTTTATTAGATTAGAAAACCAAACCCTTTTATTTAGTAACCAAGAACAATCATTCCACTTAAGGCTGAGATCAATTCGAGAGGATTCCGAGAGAATTAAAACCCACACTAAAAAGCATGTATCACTTATCAATTTGGCTTCAACGTAAGTTTTGATTTTGTAATCCCTGTCAATACAAAAATGGGTATCCAATTTGGTTTACTTGGACAACACGTTGAGTAAAAATTTAAAACATGTCAAAGTAAGTCATATCATACATTTAAAATGACCATTATAAAATATAATCAACTTAACCATTTTAAAGACATAACCCGTATGCACTAAATTTATGTTATTCGTTAAATCGATTTTTATTTGATTCAAACACATATGAAAGCTAAATTTCATTAAGCAACCATCCGGACATAAGATTCCTACGAATCTCCGGCACACACAACGTTGGTTAACTTAGTGTCTTTTCCAAATGTGAATCACATCTTATTTTTCCTTGATATTCGCAGTTGGAGAGTTGCTCAAACTCGTTCTCTCCATTCTCAACTGCATTATAAGAGTTATTCAAATTTTTATCACCATATACATGACATGATACTGAAGTGCGAATGCACCATTAGCTATGGTTGGATTCCATCATGGCCTCAGTTTTCATGTCATTCAGTCCATATAACGCATAGTTATGGCACAACAAGTTTCTGAATGCTTCAAAGCATCTACCGTACAAGTAAGTATCGGTCTCCCTTTTGATGTCACTCGTGACATTCCGAATGTTATTAAGAGGTCCCATGATTTAGTTGACACTAATTTTGGTACAATTAACAACGTGCTAAATCACATAGTGTTTCTTAACCAAAAGCAAATTACATCGACTTTTGTTTAAAACGCAAATGTTTTGTAAGATCCGTTTTACAAAACCCACTTTAAAGGAAGTCTTTCGACTAAACAATTAAAGAAAATATCAGCTATAACATAATGTTTTACCAAAAAAAACATATGTAATATTATGTAATCAATCTTCATTAAGAAGATCTTAACTTTACATGATATATTTCTACAATAAAATTTAACAAGGTTTCAGTAGATCCATTCTTTTAAAGAAACTCCACAAGGTTTCTATAGATTTACCTTTAAACTCGACAAGGTTTCTATAGGTATATCTATAAACTCAACAAGGTTTCAAGAATTATATCTGGTTTATAATTAAACTCGGCCCAATTTACAATGAATTACACAAGTCAAACAAACTCATCCACTAATTTAATAAAAATAGTGTATGTAATCTGATATTTAATGATAACTCATACCGTTGTCAACTTTTTGTTTCAAAGAAATTCTTCTTGATTTCATTGAACACGTTTCAAAAGTCTAATAAAATAAGAGCTTGCATTTTATGAGATCAGTGAATATGTTCTAACAATCTCATATAATAGCAACTTACACTCTATGAGATTTGTGTCAAAGAAACTCCACTTGGTTTCAATGAATCTAAATTCACCATGATTCCAATCATGCTGTAACTGGCGCACCAATTACATTTACAAGATTCACTAGGGTCACACTTGTGTTACCACAAGTAAAGTTGTCAATATTCTAACGGAATACAGTTAAGAACTATTAAAACAATTTGGTATCTAATAAACTCGACATGGTTTATACAAACTTATATCAAATCTGATTCAAAGAAACTCAATCGTGGCTTCATTAAATCTAGGTTAAAACTCTAACACATGTAATAAACAACTAAACGATCAGTTTGAAAATAGACTCATCATGATTTCAACACAAACTAATACGATAAACTGTTTCTTTTAAAATCATTTATAGATCTGTCACACCAGATCTGTTAATTAAAATTTTGTTCACGTGAAAACTGATTTCTCAAAGAAACACAATCTTGGTTTCGAGAGAATACAGTTTCTATAAAAATCTGTTAATTAAATTAATATGATTTTAGCAAAAAGTGTTAAATTATGTTACACAGAATCTATTTTAAGACTGTTGGGAAACTATAACGCTTTTATTTATAAATCAAATAAATAAAATTAATTAAATTAACATAAACTAAATAACAGAATATAAATAACAGAAAAAACAAACACATACATAATTATAAACGATAATTAAATAAAACAATAAAATAAAGAAAAGACTTACTAAATCACCAGTAAGTCGAGATACGTGTTAGACACGCTTAACACTAAAGAGATGAGGCACGCGTTTGACACGCTTCCCTTAAAACAGTTTCACCGTCTGTTTCCCAGGGTAGAACAGCCGAAACAGTAAGTTGTACTGTCGGACTTAACAAAACTACCCAGAATTTCACCTTTACAGATGCGTACTCCATATATTGGAAATCAATAATAATACTTATTGATTTGATGTGTGAAAAAAGCTATGGAATTGGACCTCTATTTATACACAATAGACTCCCTTCTAGTTTATTAATGCCACCGATGTGGGACAAAAAATAAACAATTTTTCCTCTTTAAGCATGGTACCAAATGCCTAACTTTGAGACACAATATCTCATTCACATCACCTTCATTTTGGACACATAAAGACTCATTGCGAAGCTCTTTTCAAGAAGAACGCAAACGTATAAAGTATAACTAATATATATGATACATACATATATATAATTGTGTCCAAAATTGGTTAAAATTTTATTTTGTCAACAATATTTTTCAACATTATGTACGCAGACCAACTGACCAACGAGGACAAGAATCAGAAATAAATGTGTAAAAACCTTTCGCAAACATTCTCTCGTCATACTTTCATCCAGTGATAACTCGTAAAGGTAACAACTAATAGTTGCAACTTGCAAGGAATTAAATCAAGGTTCTCAATCAGTTGTGACAAAGACACTTTTCAAAATTGTCATTTTCATCCAATTAAGCATTTCTTTGACGTAATGCTGAAGCTAATCGTGCATGTTAGTATCACTGTTAATTGCTATAACAATATATTTTACGTGATATTAGCATTCATATCATGTTCATAATGGCTATGCCGCCTATGCATACACCCTTAAGTATGAAAGTACCGGAAGATCATTAACGATCAAATTGACCACACGTTTAAAAGTGTTTAAGTAAATGGCAACTAGTACATGCAACATATACAGTAATACATATGAGGTTTTTTTTTGTTGAAGTAACTAGGAGAAGGCTTTGTTCAAAAAAACTTGGAGAAGGCGAGTATTTAACTTAAATATAAATAACCTAACTGAGATATCTTGTGACCGCTTTGACCATTTACTTGAACACGTCACATATGTAATGTTTTGATATTCTATTTTTAATCGATCCAGTTAACTCATCAACTCATCGGGTTATCAAATCAATATGATTTTCTAAACAATAAATAAAAATTTATATCTGTAACGATTATAAAAAAATTATATATATAAATCATGAAAGTGTCCATATATTGAACATATAAAGTATTTATTAATAAATATAATATGTAAAATAAAATTACATCGCAAATACACATAACAAGAATAATACCCGTGCGTTGCACGGGTAGACGTTCTTTTATAAGATCTAAAATCAAAAGAAAAAAATTTTAATAAGCTCAAAAAATAGACTCTTTTTATAAGAATGCATTTTCTAACAAAGAAATTTGTATCTTTGTTAATTAATATTTGAGTCCGGTTATTTAAGATACCTTGTATCCTTTGGATACAAGGGGACAAATCTGGACCGTCCATCTCATCTTATCCAACAACCCATATTAAAAACAAAAAAAAAAAGCAGAGGGGTAGTTTCGTCATTTTACCCCTCCCACCTAACACCACCTACCACTCTCACAGATCTGGGATCGATTTCTTCTTCTTCTTCTCTCTAAAACACACATAAACACACACACACACACACACACACACACACACACACACATATTTACATCTTAATTTATCAACACAAACATCAAATCCATCGATCATCACCGTCACAAATCGATCATCCTCTTCATAAATAAGGTAAAGTTCATTCGATCTGTTTTGATTCATCTTCTTTAGCTTATTCGATGTGAATAAGCTTATAACTCATCTTATTTTTTATAGCTTATTTTATAAGATACATGAATTTAACATGTCAAGTGATAAGGTAACTTGATGCTTAATGTGAATAAGCTTATTGATAATCATCACCTTTATTATGATGAATTATAAGCTAACTTATTAGCTTATTTTCATGAATTATAAGATTTTTTAGCTTAATCTCGCTGAACATATTTAGTGTAACCTGTTTGTGAAGTATCATATATGATATACTATATCATATATGATATAAGCTAAAATATCATATATGATGAGATATATCATATATGATAATGTGGTTGAAAATTGAATTAACTCTTTTTTTAATGGATTAATCTGGCTGAACATATTTAGTATGACTTGCTAATGAAGTATCATATATGATATGCTATATCATATATGATATAAGCTAAATATCATATATGATCAAATATATCATATATGATTATGTGCTTGAATATTGAATTAAATCTTCTTTTTTGTGTAGAGAAGGTTGTTTACAAGGCGTGTTGAACATTACAAGCATCCAAAAGGCCAAGAAGCTTAATGAATAAGCTCGTGAATTTTTCTTTTACGTTTATTGTTTGTTTTTTCTTGTAATCTCCTAATGGAGTTTGAAGTATATGGACGATTTTGTAATCAATTGGTATCTCGTACAACATCTTGTTAATATGATTTAACTTTCTTGGTACTATGTCATGATGCTTTTTATAAATTAAGTCATACGGAGTATATGATCATGCACTATCATATATGACACTCAAGAAAAACTTAGATTTATTAAATAAAGAATCTGATGAATTCATGATTACAACAAAGAGTATGCACAATTAATAATCAAACACTTGTTCATAACATAAAAATGTACTTTTGAACAGAATCATATATGATAATTCAAACCGAACGTAACCTAATGTAAAATCATATATGATATACCTCTGATATCATATATGATAACAATTTATACAAAATCAAAAAAATGCACAAAAAAACAGATTATCAAATGATGAATTCATGAACAACGCCTACTCCGTCTTGATCCTTAAAACATATCCATGCACATCCTCTTGTTATAATCAACATCCCTCTCTGCTTTGCTCCAAAGCTGCCAATCGCACCATCTCTGTCTGACTGCATTTATAAAAGATAAAAAGAACATATTATGCAACATTTTAACACCAAAATAAATTACTCATATATATGATAGAAGACAAGTTTCAAGAGTTTATATTGATTTTCTAAAAAATACTCATACAGAATCTGTTTTTCCTATGGTTTATTTGATATATCATATATGATAGTTATATCATATATGATATATCATCAGTTATCATATATGATATATCTATCATATATGAAAAGAGATGATATATCATATATGATATATATATATCATACATGATATATCAAGCTTATTGCAGCCTACATCAGCAAACTTAATCCAACTTACATAAAATACCTTACGATTTGTCAACATAAGCTAATAAGCTAGCTTATTCATAACTCTCGTGTAATTTGTAAGCTTATTCACATAACTCCTATCTAATTCTCAAGATTATTTATAACTCTCATATAATTAAAAATCTTATTCAAACAAATAAGCTTATTCACATAAATCACCTAAATAAAAGCTAATTAGAATAAATTGATCAAAATAAAAACAATCAATCGGAATAATTCGATCAAAATAAGAACTATCAATCGGCATATTTCGTTCAAAAAAGCTAATGAAAATAAATTAATAAGTTTATTCAAAATCAAATAAGCTAAAAAAAATAAGCATAGATTATAAGAATACAAACCTGAAATGAATTCGTGTTAAGTAATCGATCTAATTAATCGATTGTGATGGATTCATGATGATGTTGTGATTGTTCGCTTCAAATTTTAGAGAGAGAAAGTAGATCGGGGTAGAGAGAGAAGTGAAAGAACGGGGTGTGTGTTTTTATGAGAAAGAAAGGAGAAAGTTGTGTAAATTGGGGATTTAATCTCAGCCCTTGAATGAGATGGAGATGGATGGTGGAGATGAGTCCCCTTATATCCTAAAAAACTTTGGTATCCAAAAGAACTTAAATCTTAATATTTTTTTAATAATTAATTACTTACAATAATTGTGCGCTTGTTAACTACAACACCCCGATGTAATTTTTTGAAATCAAAACCGTATTATGATATGAACATGATAGTTTATCATGTATTTTTAATACGATCCAACATGGGTAAATCGAATCTTACACCCTTTATAGACTCATTTCATTATCTTAATTATATATTAAAATACAATAAAATTACAACAAAAGCAATTGAAAAAAACTACCTCATCTTGCACATATACATGGTCTGATAGACTATTCATAATGTCAAACTACATCTTCATATATTACATGAAATAAGATATTTAATAAAAACAGAGATTAGTTAAGGAAAGTCGAGAAACAAAACTTCCAAATGATATTTGTTGGAGTACCAAGAGTAAACCAGCTCCTAGTGAAGAGGACTTTTTTTTCTTTGAAATATGGAGAAAACTCTAATTCATAGAGACTGAAATGTCATCTATTAGAGCAAGCAACTGTGTACCATGCCTTATTCACTGTCCCTAGCTTGGTCTTCATATGATTGGATGATCTGACAGTTTAGATATATGAAACTTAACGAATACATATTGCAAAGTACAAATAAAAATTCAAACGTGGACTTAAGTATGCGAGTACTTAATAATCCCTTTGGGCCTTGAATACGTCCTCGACAATATCAACTATCATAGAAACCACATCACACATTAAACTACTTTGACAATAATAGGCACCCATGACTCTTTGAGTCCATTATCTCTTATTCAATCATACGTTAATCTAACTTATAGGAGAGTATTTAAGCTACCAGATTGTGTTTGTTTATTACCATAATAATAAAGAAAGAAGTGTATTGTAAGATTGATAAAGTCAACAAACCTGTATCACCGCCATTAGCTGCATATTTACGTCATTGGGTTGAACACACATGTCTATTTGAAATACTTCCCACAATCATGCAACCAAATCACATATAATTATAAAAAACAAATCATGCGACCAAAAGTGACAACACATCCATTGCATCATCAATTATACTTAAGACTAAAATAGAAGAGTATAAATTTATTGTCAAACAGATTACACTATGAGAAATTTCTAACACAAAGATGATGAAAAATAGCTAATTGTGTAGTATTTAAGAAACTTCTTTATTTAGTGTTGCTTCTTTGAATGTTGCATTTGGTCCTTCATGGACAACATCTTCAACAACTTCTTCGTCATCTGAATATTCGATATGAATGACATCATCCTACTTGCAGTTCATCAAATTCTTTTCACGTTTGAGTTGTTTCATATCCATAGTCGAATGAAAGTGGAATGGGAGTACCTGACTGTTGGCCATGTTTATATGAAGTTTGATGGTTTCTTAACCACAAAGCCGCCAAAAGAATCAAAGGGTTAGATATGGTCAAATGTTGATTTTGTTCATGCGACTCACTTTATATAATGGTTTTGGGAAGCACAATGGCGTCAAAAGTAGAAGTTTTGAAGTTCCAAATTGAAGGAAAGTTAGTTAAAAGAGATATAGTATATGGTCATGTCACTATCAAGTTTGTATTTATCCTTTCTGTATTTTATAAAACGTGTGCAAATTAAGCCCCACATGATAATATGAGATAAGTATGAGTAATTATTAAGGTCTAGATTAATTCAACTACCGATCCTACGGTATGAAAAGCATGCCAGGTCAACTTTTTTTATCTATATAGCAGCGATAATAAATAAAGAGAATTCACATGTTATTTGTAAAAAAACATGAAAAAATCAAAAGCCGGCCAAGTCTCGAGAATTAGGTTGACTCGGGTCACTTCAAACCCGACAGGTCTAATCGTGTTTCGAAAATGTAAAAACCGACTTAAAATGATCCGTTTTTTGGTTGAAATTATTTCTAGATATAATTGCCTTCATTATTCAACTGACTGACCATTACATTTTATAATCTCTAAAAGAGTATTATAGAAGCAACATATGTGAGTTAAGCCTAACAAACATAACAAAGCACATCGTTAGAGAATACGATACGTATTTCGAATACGATCGCGACTGATATATGCGAAGTTTTAGGGAGTATGAAACATCTAGCTATGCGTAACTAGGAAGCCGGGGTTCGGGTCGTCGACCAAAAAGACGACGACATATATACCGCGTCAGCGAGAAGACACATAACAACGTTAATTGGTGACTATTTTAGCGATAATGAGACTCTTTCAAAATATTCGGAAGAGAAATTCTGGCAAATGTATCACATGAATCTTATACTTTTTAAAGAGATCGTAGAAACTAGAAGGGGGGTTGAATAGTTTCTTAAATTTTGTTGGGACTATTAGATATAGATCTTGCAGCCTGTCAGGACCGGTGAATGACTTCTGTAATCACAAGTCAAATCACAAAGAGACTCTATACACAATATGAATGTAGAATATAAATATAAACAAGAGAAACAGAATAACTATGAAGACTTGATCCTTTCTAAGGATTTCTAATATTAATAAAGACTAGAACTACGTTTTTTGAATGTCCATCTAACCCTTCTGCCTAAGGTTCCTTTTATACTACAAGGAAACCCTAATACAGCTTACAAGAAAACGTGTAAAACTGATATGCATATCTTCTCCTAATATAACTCATGCATATCCTAACAGAATATTAGGTAAATAACAATGTTTGACTTTGACTAGGACCAGGAGCAGGACTTGCTCCTACTACGACTAGGACCAGGAGGAACTACATACCTCCTAGTCTACCTATTACATATAACTATTACAATGGTCCTAACAATCCTCCACTAAACTTGAATTTGACCTGTTGAGTTCAAGTTTCCTGGAAAACGCGCAAATAAAGCCCGAGGATTGTAACAGCAAAACAAACAGCAACATCAATAAGATAAGAATCAGAAGAACAGCCGCAAATCACTAGAAGCTTCTCCAAAGCTTGTAACAAATCAGCATCGTGTTGAATCTTCTCAGCAACATGAGCAGATTTGATGAGCCTTTACCAAGTAGCTGCTCGCTCTTGGGCTAGCTAGTCATTCTGGTGGAATAAGCATCACCCTGGGAGACTAGAACCCAGCCCAACTCTTAGAACGTGAATCAATGGTGAGTGGGGGTACCCTGATGATTTTAGGCAAACCATCACAGCCGTCAACGGATTTGATGCGTCTTTACCAGAAGCCGTACCCCTCTGGACTCGCCAACTCTTAGCAATTAAGCATCGGTGAGTTGAACACCCTATAGCTTTAAGCAAGCTATTACAGCTGTCAACGGATTTGATAAGATCTTTACCAAGAGCCGTACCCCCTTGGATTAGCCACTTTTCAGTCCAATACTATGGCAAGTGAAAACCATCCAGTTTTAGGTAACCTGGCAACCATCAACGGATTTGATAATCGCACCAGGAGCCGTACCCTCAAGGTGAATCAACTTTTTCTTGTCGATGAGACATGGTAAGTTGAGAACCATTTGTTGTGTGGACCACGTCCAACACCAAGTGAAACCAAGGACCAGAACCATCTCAAACCAGGAACCACATTTTGAACCAGCCAAGGGATATTATGTACAAGTAGAAAAGCTAAACTGTGTTAAAGTATAAGCAGATATTATATAAAATGTATATATATATATATATATATATATATATATATATATATTTTTTTTTTAATTTTTATGTTTTTTTTTTTTTTTTTTTTTTTTTTTTTTTTTAAAACTATAAAGAATAAAAGTCACCAATCACTATACATATTGGTGAAAAGAATCAAAATAAAAACAAAAATCAAAGTATAATTACTTACAACCCATTCACCTTACATACCAGAAGCTGCCTTCTTATCCGCCAACAACCGTGCTTGAATACCCTCGACCAAAGATGTGGCCATACTCGACTCATTCCCAGAAGGAGCAGTAGAAATCTGCAAATGACTTGCCAACATTGCTTCCATGGAAGAAATAGTCAAAGGATACACAACATCCGTCAACATAAACGCCACATGACCAGAACCTAACTCCAACACATGTACTCCACAACCAGCATAGAGCTTCCAGCGAACAATCTCCCATTGCATTTGATCTTGCCATACACCCAAAGGAGTAGCAGATGGAGGAGGATCCAACATAAGCTTGAGATCAGCCCAAAGACGAATACCAGGCCAGGAAGACACCGCCATTGGGTCAAATGGCATACTAGAATCAACAAGCCCAAACAATGCCATAAGATCCATCCGGTCAGCCCATGATAACACACCCTGCAAACTCGTGACCAATCGCACAGTCCCATCACTCAAAGTAATCCGATGAGAGACGCCACCAGGAAGTGTTGTAGACCTCTCAACCGTATAACCCGTAATACTTCCATTGCCTAAAGGTAAGTCAGAATCACTATCTGAAGCTGCATCAATTAAGTTTTCAGGATCACGCTTCTCAAAAGGAACTGATTTACCGCGGCGAACACGACGAGTAAGTTTCTGGCGAGTGGAACGTCGAGGCGTGGGAGCCGAAGGAGTGGATTCAACCTTCACCTGAACTTCAGCAACAGCAGGAGAAGCAGTAGGAGTAGACTCAGGAACATGTCCACCCAAAGAACCACTAGGAGCTGCATCAGAAGTGGGAGTAGGTTGTGTTGCAGAAACTTGTGGTGATGAAGATGGCACATCAGATGGAGCAACAACAGGTATGGTGGAATCAACAAAAATGCTTGCAGGAACAGGAGTGGTGGAAGTACCAGGTGTGGTGGGGGAAGCATGAGTGGTGGTGGTTGTCACAAAGATAGTAGTAGCAGGACCAGTAGTAGAACCAATAGGCGCAACCAAGGGTGTAGTAGAAGGACCAACAGAAACAGCACCAGAACCAGAAGAACTACCATTGGAACCAGGAATGGGCATGGATGAAGAAACAGTAGAAGTAGCAGGCATCGAAGCAGTCACACCACGAGGATGGTAAACAAATTTCTCCGGTATAGGTTGACTCGCACGCCTCACCATATTCTCATAAAGTTTCTTGAGCTCATCAAAAGTCAAAGCCCGCACCCGAGCCCAAGTCCAAGGAGCATTGAAATGAGCAGCAGATTGAAATTTGACATAACGTTGCATCTGCTGGCGCTGCTCAGCCTGAGAAAGAGGTCTGTTCCTACGCTGTTTCTTGAGTTCCTCAGCAAGAGTCAACTGATGCTTACGCATCATTACCATAGCACGCGGAATGCAGTTGTGTTCATCAACATCATCACCCAACAAATCTTTAAACTGAGCATAATCCCGAGTGAGAACAGTTAACACTTGCATCCATTCGCCATCAGTCCAGTGCATAGCATCATGCTGAATTTGCGCACGCCTTCGCTCACGGAGCTCTTCCTCAGCAGCAATGTCCTCCGCATCAAGCTCAGCCTGAACTCGACGAGCAGCCTCTTCACCAAGTCTGTCTTCTTCAAGTTGGCGACGAGAGCGCTTGCGGGTTGGAGATGGAGGATCAGTCATTGGAGCTTTGCCCTTTGGATCATGAGAGGGATCAGCATGAGAACCAGCAGCAGCATCAGAAGCACCACCCATAGAAGGGGGAACAGTACTAGAAGAAGGAGCATTGGAGGACATTGGAGGACCAGGCAGATCATCATAAACTTTATCAGCAAAGGCCGCCTTTGCCAGCAACGTCAAGCCATCCTCAACATTCTCCGAACCCTCATCCTCAGACTCGGAAAGAACCACATGCTTCTTTCGACGACGCTGTTGATTCTCCAATACCTTAATACGATCGGCCAGGGGAAGAACAAATTCCCGTGTGAGCTTCCGATGTTGGTTCAAGTCAGCTTCCAAGCAAATCATCCTCTCATGGTACCTGTGCATAAGATCTAGCAAAGATGTCAGAGTAGTAGGCTCCTCTGCCTGCCCACCAAGAGAGCTTGGATCAGGGAAAGCATCACGGGAGCCCAAAGCAACATTGGGGTCAACGTGTGGAGAACTAGCAGCAAAGGGGATATCAGTCGAGTGTGGGGCAGGACTAGGAGGTGGAGTCTCCACAAATGGAGACCTTTGTGGAGCCGAGGAAGGACCAGCCTTGGGAGGGGATGGTTGTTCAACCACCACCTCCTCAACTAGCTCCTCCTCTACCACAGGAGTGGCATCACCAGCAGGAGCCTCCTCCTCCTCCATGGGGTCATCATCTAACACAACCAACTCAGGAGCCTCCTCCTCCTGACCTATAGGACCCTGAGCCAAACCCATCATGGCTTCAGTCAAGGGCCTCCAATACCCAGTAAACCCATGCATCATGTTGTAATACACTTTTGCTGTCAGTTTAGATGGTACATGCTCAGCCCTATCACGTGGAAAGCAAACAAGTATTTCTTGAATAAACCTAGGGTACATAAGAAACTTTTTCCTAGAACCAGCAGTTGACAAATTACTAGACATCCCCTCAAAGATATAATGTGAAAAGTTAAACACTCTACCCTGGGCTAAACATACAAGACCAGTAGCCAAAGGAGTAGGGAACGCATCCCAACTCCCCGACTTGGGACTCAAACAATGGATTAAATAGTGAACCAGAAGCTTCCACTGAGGAGAAAACCTATTCTTTTGGAAGTTAAACTTCCCCCCATGTTCATAACCTATGGCAGCCATACCCTCTAATACTTCCGAATTTGGAAGTGATACAACACCCCCCTCATCCTGAAGATGAAGAGAAGATCGAATAGAGGCTTCAGTGACCACATAAGCACGTCCATCTATGGTAGCATGGATTGCTCGTGGACGTCCAGCCACATTCACAAGTTCAGCAGACGCCCAAAATTGACGTACCACACTATCATATATGGTAGGACAAACAGTAAATGCATACCTTAAGTTTGAAGCTTCAATAAACTCCAAGATATCAGCAAAATGTTCACTATTAGGACCATCCCCCAGATAAGCAACACGATTATGAGCAGGTTGATAAGCAAGAGCAGCCATGGATCTTGATGAATGGATTGAAGAAGGATTTAGATTGGGATGAGAGGAGTAGAAGCGGTTTTTGTGTGTGTTTTAATTGTAATGAGTGTATGTTGACCATATAGGAAGAAAATAGTAACTGTTCATTGACCCCTATTAATGGGGGGTTGCCCTTTCAAATTAAGCCATAATGGCATACTAACCACTTGCCCTTTTTAACATAATAACTTACCCCCAATTTATTTGATGAATTCAAACTTGTAAATATCAGAATTGGAAGCGTTGACCAAAAGTCAAAGTGCACAATAGTCGGACCAGGAGCAAAACGTGATTAGTAAAGGACAAAAGGAATGAACAGTAGCCAGACCAGTACCAGCACCCATAGCCAAACACCACTAGACTGGGAAGGATTTGAGACCACCAGAAGGCATCCAATCATAACTAGAAGCTGACCAAATAGGACCAGAAGCCAGTCATGTAAGGCCATATCCATCAGAAGAGAGCAAAAATCCTTCATCAGAAACACCACACACCACCAGAACCAAGAAAGTATGTTGTTAAATACTACAAATACGTTAGACGAACCTAATATGTACACAAAGCCTCCCCTTAGGCTTTGCCTCCCCTCAATCCTAGACTTCAAGGATTGACCATCCCAATATGAACCACCAAGTGGTTAAACCGAGGATCATCAAAAGCTTTAGTCAGCAGATCAGCAACATTGTCATCCGTATGAACTTTAAGAACCTGTATCAGCTTCTTCTCATTGGCATCGCATATAAAATGATGCCGAATCTCAATATGTTTCGTCCGCTGATGAAATACAGGATTCTTCACAATACAAATAGTGCTTTGATTGTCAATAAAAATTTTGGTATTCATAAAATTGAACCCATAGTCCAACATCTGATTTTGGATCCATAAAACTTGACCACAACAACTAGCAGCAGCCACATATTCAGCTTCTGTGGAAGAAGTAGCTACTATTGTCTGTTTCTTACATTGCCATGAAATAAGCCGACGACCCAAAAATTGACAACCACCAGTAGTTGACTTCCTATCATTATTAGCACCAGCATAATCACTATCACTGTATGCTTCAAGTACAAATGGGGATTCTCTAGGATACCATAGACCCAATTTAGGTTGAGCCTTGATATACTTGAAAATCTTCTTAACTGCATTTAAGTTCGAAACCGTTGGAGTCACCTGGTGTCTAGAACAAGCACTTACTGCAAACATAATATCCGGACGTGATGCAGTCAAGTACATGAGGGAGCCAATCATAGACCTGTACATATGAACATTTACGGGTGGATCTGGCTCATTCTTAAGTTTGATTTTAGCAACTTCATAAGGAGTTGCTGCTGGTCGAAGAGGATCCATGTCAAACTTTTGAAGAATCTCATGAACATACTTATCTTGACTGATGAAAATCCCATCCGATTGTTGCTTGACCTGAAGGCCAAGGAAAAATGACAGTTCTCCCATGGCACTCATCTGAAATTCGCCTTTCATCAAGTGTTCAAACTCATCACACCACTCCTTCCTAGTAGAACCAAAGATAATGTCGTTCACATAAACCTGAACAAGGATAATATCCTTGGAATTCCGCCGAAGAAATAGTGTTTTGTCAATAGTACCTCTTCTATAGCCATTCTTTAACAAGAAAGTGGAGAGACGCTCATACCAAGCTCTAGGAGCCTGATGTAACCCATAAAGAGCCTTGACCACCTTGTAGACTTTCTTTGGATGAAGTGGATCAACAAACCCCTTAGGTTGAGTAACATACACTTCTTCGTCAATTTTTCCATAGAGAAATGCACTCTTGACATCCATCTGGAACACCGTAAAGCCAACATACGAAGCAAAGGCCAAAAATAGACGAATGGCCTCAATCCTTGCAACAGGCGCAAAGACTTCAGTATAATCAATGCCCTCAATTTGAGTGTGTCCTTGTGCGAAAAGCCTAGCTTTATTCCTGACCACAATTCCCCGTGCATCCTTCTTGTTTTTGAGAATCCATTTGGTATTGATAGCTGTCTTCCCATCCGGTAAGTCAACCAGAACCCAAACATTCTGAAACAAGAATTGCTGCATTTCCTCCTGCATAGCCTCCACCCAACTTTGATCCTCAAGAGCATGAGAAACAGACCTAGGTTCCACCTGTGAAAGAAAACAAGCAAACAAACAGTGTTGAAAGTCCGTATGATTATTACGCTTTTGATCCTCAATATAGCCCACAAGAGCATGATGATCAAACGAGGCCTTCTGCTGCATTCTGCGTGTCTTGACGGTAGAACCAGGATCTCCAATAATTTGAGTGGTGGGATGGTCTTTATGTGATTGCAAGACTGGATTGGAGGTAACCTCCACTTCTGGTGCCATGTTACCGAGATCACCAACGAAATCAGCATCATATGAAGCATGTTGGAAAATCCCGTCTACTGGTTGTTTATGAATATCATCCAACTTGGTAGAAGACTTCTTTTCATGATTCCCCAAATTAGAAGGACTGGAGAAACGTGTATTTGAAGCAGACTCACTAGCCGGAGTACCAGTAGGTGAGTGACTAGCACTAGGAGCAGAAGCTGGAGTACTAGGAGCAGCTTTGTCAGTAGGCTCAACCAAGGGAAACTCAAAACTACCTTGAGCCACCGCTTTAGTAGCTTCTTGTTGTTGCTTCAGAAGAGTATCAAGAGCTGCTTGGGAATCCTGTACTTCCAATGGAGTTGCATCACTAGGAGGAGTAGGAGAAACCGTGGTGGAATAGGATGGAACCACAAAAATGTCATCCTCATCATCTGAATCAGAAAGACTAGAAGGAACACCAGTACTAGAAGTTGCAAACACTTGTGATCCTACATCATGGTTAGTTTTGAAACAAAAATATCCTAACAAATCACTAAGATAATCAAGATCAAAATACCATTCTGGACCTGTTCCTTGTATGTTTGTCTTCTCCTCAAAATACCTGAGATTAATAGTTTCAACTATCCGTTTGGCTTGAAGATTGTAGACACGATACGCCCGAGAATGAGCTGAATATCCCACAATATATCCTTCATCATCCTTGCCATCAAACTTCCCCAAATAGTCACTAGTATTCAGAATGGTGACTGGACACCCAAACGGCTTCAAATGAGCAATATTGGGAACTTTGCCCGTGAGCAGCTCATAAGGTGTTTTCTTGTGTGGATTGGTAATAGATACCCTATTCAAAACATAACTGGCCGTATTAACAGCTTCTGTCCAGAACATGGTCGGAAGCTTGGAATTGGCAAGCATAGTCCTTGCTGCTTCTATTAGTGTCCAGTTCTTTCTTTCTGCCACACCATTCTGTTGAGGAGTCCGAGCAGCACTATAATCTCTTTTGATGCCCTTAGCATTGCAAAGTGCGATGAGGTCTCTATTTTTAAACTCGGTTCCATTGTCGCATCGAATACCTTTAACTTTCTTGGACAACTGATTCTCTATTAAGGTAAGAAAATCTCGAAGAATTGAGTAGGTCTCACTTTTGGTAGCCATGAAAAACACCCACGCAAACCTGCTATAACCATCAGTCACCACCAAACAGAATTGCTTGTGGTCTATGCTTCTGATGGAAGTAGGACCAAATAAGTCCATATGTAGAAGCTGCAATGGTTCAGTAATGAGACTTAAAGCAGTAATGGCCTTGAAGGATGCTTTGTGTTGTTTGCCTTTGCTGCAGGCAACACAATTTATGTCATTTCTAAACGTCTTGGGAGGTAAACCAGAGACCAGATTCAAATTGGCAAGTTTGTGAATGGTCTTGAAGTTCACATGTCCCATCCTTCGGTGACATTTTGTGGCTTCATCTTCCGAGGCTTTTGCAACCAGACATGCTAGTTGACCAGAAGGGTTGACTTCATTCAACTTGATGCTATAGAGATTGTGTCTTCTAGGGATTCTGAGTAAAACTTGTGAGTCATCCGGAAGCTTAAAATCTTTGGAGAGCACAAGTGCATCAGTATCGGTGAAGAGTACAAACTGCTTCTTATCACAAATCTGAGAGACCGATATCAAGTTGAAGTGTTGAAGTGCTTCCACATAGTAGACCTGCTCAAAATTGAGATTTGGAGTCTTTATCGTTCCCTTGCCAGTGATTCTGCCTTCACCTCCACCAAAATAGACCTTGCCCCCATAAAGGGTACAAAGTTAGAGAGAAGGCCTTTATTGCCAGTCATGCTCCTGGAGCAGCCACTATCAACAATGCCTAGACTAGGATCCTGGTATGGAGTAACCTACAACAACAAGATTAATCACAATGCAAAAGTTAGTGTCTTAAGGGGACCCAAACCTTTTCAAGTTTGAGCCTGCCTTGTGGATCATTAGAAGAATGCCAAGAAGATTGATGAGATCCACCATTGTTCCTTGGTTGCCTATTCATCATAAGGGTATTATTATTTGACCAGGAACAACCTGCTGAGGGCTTAACAGCAGTTCCCAAATTTCCCAAACCAAAATACGTGTGGTCAAAATGATGCGCATAGTTTGGATTATAATTTGGAAAATAATTACTAGTTGTCTGGAATCCATTTTCTCTCCAATAATCAGACATGAAAGGAGAGGATACTCTAGAAGTATGAAACATTGGAGCACTAGGATTAAGTCTTCTAGTAGCATATGGAGCAGCTCCTGGTGATCCAGGAGCAAGTAAAGCATGATTAACAGATGCATGTGTGTCATAATAATCACAATCTTTAATTAAATGAAAGGGACTGCCACAAACAAAACATGTTTTGAAAGACCTTTTATTAGAATGAGACTGTTTCATACTGCCTACTTTATTACACACAGTTCTAGAAAAAACATTCTTCCTAGGACTCAATAAACAAGGACCAGACACACTTGACTTGACAGCGACTTTCTCTTCACACTTCCTAGCACCAGTAGCAGTATGTTCATTCGACTTGGAACTCGTAGGTCTTGACTCTTCACTTGAACCAGTAGATGCAGAGTCACCGGCTTTGTCACTGAAAGTACATGAGACAAAGTCGTTAGTATTAGTAGAACTGGTTGGGGACTCAAGCATCTGTGATCCATCCGAGTCATTATGCCATGAGGTGGGCATGAAAGTTCCAGTAAGAGGAGGAGGAACAGCATGCATTTCTGCTGCTGGTTTAAACCTATTGTAACTAGGTTTGCCCTCATCCTCTTTGTCGGCATCAAAGACGCTTGAGAAAGATAAATCAAATACATCTTCAGAATCAATATATTTTTCAAATCCTAAGCCTCTTTTAGTTCTGCCAGACATGCTACTATCAATTAATTTTGAAAGATTTTTAGGTGCCTTTTGCCATTTGTCAAATCGTAACATTATAGCATCTAATTTAGCTTGCATCTCCTCTTTTTCTTTGATACTAGCATCTCTTTCAGTTTCTGTATATTTAAGCATATTTGTAGTGTTTTCTAAATCAATGCTTAGTATCCTGATTTTATCCTCATATGCACGTTGTGTATCTTGTAACCACTTCTTTTGTTGTTCCAATGTGTTTAATGAAGCTTTATAGGCTTGTACCTCTAAGTAATACTTATCATTTTGTTCATTTACTTCATTAAATTGGGACAACAGTTCTTTGTATTTATCATGACAACCAAGAGGACAATGTTGTACCTGAGGTGAGATGCCCATTAGAGCAAACTCTTCTGCTTCTTCTGCATCAGAGAGATTCCCAGCAATCATTGCCAACACATCAGTCGTTGATTCCGCTGATTCCAGAGTAGAAGCCTGATGATCATTCCAGTTGACCATGGAGTCAACAGATACCAATGCTTTCTTGTCATCTTTAACCTCCTGAACTTTGAAAGCGGAGTACCTGCTCTTCTCCTGATCATTCTTGCTAGGGCACTCTCTAGCAAAGTGACCCTGTTGCTGGCAGTTATAGCACCGTACCTTGCTTCTATCGAATCTTGCTGGTTCCCGAGGGTTGTAATTAAACTTCCTTCCTGCTTTCTTCTCAAACTTGTGAACCCTCAGAGTAAGCATGGCCATCTGCCATTTAAGATCTATCTCATCCAGATCCAACTTATCGATCTGTTTTAAGTCATCAAACGCAAGTTGTTGTTCAGCAGTAACATCAACAACGAAAGAATGAAGAATAGCTTCTACCATACTACCAGACTTGGCAGGAGGATCAGAAGCAGAAGACATGGGGCTAGATGCATATGACATGGGTCTAGTATGCTGAATAGTATGCTGGATAGTATGCTGGGGAGACACATTATTGCTCTGGCTACTTGCATATGTCATGGGACTAGATGCCATAGAGCTCACAAAGGCTGAATTAGCAGGAGTGGGAAAAGAGTCACTCGGATATCCTCTCACATGAGGTTCGAATGTTCTGAGCCTATGAAACAAATCATCAAAACTGAGATAATCAAGCCCACCTTTGGCTTTAAGAGAGATTACCACCTGGTTCCAAGAGTAGGGTAAGGCTTTAAGAAACCTTGCATTAACATCACCATCATCAGGCTTGGACCAAAGTTGATTCAACTGGCTCAATATCTTCTGGAACCTATCATACCCTTGATTCAGGCCTTCAGTTTTTGAGATTTTGAATTATGTGAATTCATCACTCAGCATGGACCTTCGCATTTTCTTTGACTCCTCATTTCCGCCAAACCTTGCTTTTATGCCGTTCCAGATCTCTCTGGCATCATCCAAATGGTAGAAGTCACCCATGTGATCTTCAGGAAGAGATTGAAGCAAAATTGTTTTTGCTTTTACCTCCTTCTGAATAGCGATGATTTCCTCATGAGTTTTAGGGTCAAGAAGAGTAATATTACCGTTCTTGTCTCGTCCAGTAAGCTTTCTGCTGTTTCCATTCAGAATGATCTTCCAAAGATCTTGATCAGTGTTGGTGATCCACCATTCCATCTTCATTGCCCAGTTGTCATATTCACCTTTCTTCAGAAGAGGGAATTTTCATTCGTGTTGGAAACCGTAGCCAGGATCTGCTGAGGTTGCACAATTTTAGGAGTGCCTTCTTCTCCTGTTTGAGTAGAAGTTGAGGCAGACATGATAAACAGATTGTTAATAATAGGAGAACTTGATTCTTGTTGTATAGAGACCCTCCCAGGCTCTGATACCACTTGTTGGGACTATTAGATATAGATCTTGCAGCCTGTCAGGACCGGTGAATGACTTCTGTAATCACAAGTCAAATCACAAAGAGACTCTATACACAATATGAATGTAGAATATAAATATAAACAAGAGAAACAGAATAACTATGAAGACTTGATCCTTTCTAAGGATTTCTAATATTAATAAAGACTAGAACTACGTTTTTTGAATGTCCATCTAACCCTTCTGCCTAAGGTTCCTTTTATACTACAAGGAAACCCTAATACAGCTTACAAGAAAACGTGTAAAACTGATATGCATATCTTCTCCTAATATAACTCATGCATATCCTAACAGAATATTAGGTAAATAACAATGTTTGACTTTGACTAGGACCAGGAGCAGGACTTGCTCCTACTACGACTAGGACCAGGAGGAACTACATACCTCCTAGTCTACCTATTACATATAACTATTACAATGGTCCTAACAAATTTACTTGTTAAATATGGGTTTTCAAAAATCCTTTTCAAAAACTTAGGCTTGAGCAAATATGTGAAATCTTCTTATACACAATATGGACAAGGGATAGTGCAACTAAGATAATAATCATAAGTATGTGCAAGTAAAGAATAATGAATGTAAAGAGATAAGAAAAAGAAAGATCAAAACAAACACCAAGGATTTATAGTGGTCCGGAAACGGAGCTCATTCCTCGTCCCTACTTCACTCCTCGAGTACTCCTTAATCGAGAGTTCACTAATCAACAAACTCCTTAAGGTGGAGAAACCGTACACGTCGCTTAACCAATTTCTGACTCTAAGCTATAAGTCGAGCCCTAATCATAGCTATGACCAATCTACACCAATATACTTTAAGGATTAAGTATTAACCACACTACATACACATTTTCCAAATAGACACAACTATTTGGATCTTCACAACATAATTTCCAAATAGACACAACTACTTGGATCTTCACAACACAACTTCCAAATAACACAACTACTTGGATCTTCACAACACAACACAAGAATGAATAAATAAAACTTGATCTTCAATAGATCTTGAGGTAGACTCAACACTTCAAGAATGAAAGTGTTCTTCTCTTTGTACTTGGAGAGGAAGAAATGGGAGGAGAAAGATTCACTTCTAAACAAGTAGTAATAAACTAAATAACCAAGGATTTGAATGATTTAAGAAGTAAGATTGAATCTGGAATTATGTTTGCAAAAGAGGTGAAGAGAAAATTTGAGAATAGTCCACTATTTATAAGACAAGAGCCCAACGGCTATTTCTGGCGCGGTTCCTTATTGATGCATGTGGTTCCTTATCGATAAGGATCCGCATTGGCATTTAAGGAACCATGGAGGTAGACTTCACGCCCTTTTGTCTTTTAGTGGGGTAGTCACATCTGGTGGAATATTTATCCCCAAGGGATATTCCTAAATCATATGGAATATGCTATTTTCAAATTTTCAGATATTTAATTTAATAAAACATCTTCTTAAAAATAAAGTTTAATAAAACACTTTGTCACATTTAATAAAAGGTGAGTTTTAAAAAAACTTAAATCCTTGATTACTTAATTAAGATGAAAACTTGTTTGTTCATACCTTAAGTGATAATGGTTGAAATGAAAGATACTTGAACTCACGAATTCGTTTTTCGTTGTTTTCGTAAATGCTTGTTTTTATATATTGTCGTAATCAAAACAAAGCGAGACCGATAAATGCAAGTAATGTTTTTAGGCATCATTGCATTAACAATCTCCCCTTTTTTGATTCCGACAATACATAAACTCAATCACATGAAAAACAAGATTTTCGAAGACGAGTTTATTTTATTTCTCCCCCTTTGTCGAAGCAAAAAGGTTGCAAAAGTCTTTGTAGAAGAAAAGAATCGGACTTTGCAAATGCTCCCCCTTGGTGCTTACTCCCCCTTGCTTGGGGCACCAAGGAATCGAGCTATGGTGACAAGCTAAATAGAAGGGTTAGTAGAAGAGAAGAAACACCCAACAAGATAATAATATAAGAAAAGAGAAGTTAACCAAGATCCAATATAAGTCATGTTATAAGGAAACATGAAATAAAGATATAAGGAAATAAATCATACAAAGATGTATGAAAAAGAAAACAAGCCAAAAGAAAAGCATAAATCTAATCCTAGTTAAACTAGAACTCTAAGATTTGCTTGAATTAGATGTCTTAGAGATAAGCAATCCATATGCTTAAATGAAAAAAAAGGTTGTGGCGGAAGGAGGTGGTGTTGGCTTAGTGGTAATCTCATAGTCATAGTGAAGGGGAGGTTTGACTAGGAGACTCTTAATGTAGATCAACTCCTCATAGATATGAGCATAGCAAGATGTTGATATTACAACATTGACACTATGCTCAATGATGCATACATTATCATGTGAAGGAGAAAGAACACAAAAAGGAAGTGGTGGAAAGGTAGAGTTTCCACAATCAACATTCTTCGAAGAAGAAGAGATGTGATTTTGAGTGTTCTTGGGTGAATTGGGGTTGAAAGAGATTGGGGAAAATGAAGGAGAATCAAGCCTTTCATTTGGTGAATAAGACATTTTGATTTGAGAAAGGAAGCAAATTTCTTAGGGTTAAATAGAGAAAGCACAAGATATTTTGGGTATGTTCAAAGGTTTGAAACAAAGATCCCAAGAGGTGTTGGAACAAATTTGGAGCTACAGAAAACTCGAAATAGAAGCTCTGCCCGCGGTTCCTTATCTCCACCCTCGGTTCCATATATATATGGATCCGCGGTTATTTGGAGAACCACATACATAGGCTTGGATTTAGTGAATGAGGATAATTTTCCAATTCAAAAAATCATATTTTTCTAGTCTAATTAATCATAGAGACATGCTAAAAAGCAATAATAGACATAGAAAACACACAATAACTCATCAAACAACATTTTGACCAAAATACATGGATTTAAAATGAAATCGATGTTGGAGGTGTGTTAATCTAGACACATTGTCATGACACAATGATCCTCCATAGTTAATTTTTGTTCTTGCTATATTTGAGAGACTCATACATATGAACTATGTATGCTCATTGTCAATAGCAAGAAGTTATGAAAAACGTTTTTAGATTGAATTAACAATCCAAAACATTTCTCCACCATTTTCAAAGAACTTTGAGAATTTTGAAAGGAAGAAGAGGAATTTTTTCGAAAAGAGTTTAAGATACTCAATGACTTAAAAATGAAAAGACTCAAAAGAGAAAAAGACTCGATTAATAAAATGCGCAATTAAGGAATATGTTCCATTAAACCTAGACCTAGACGGAAGTAATTAAAAGGTTCCCTCTTAAGTGGCTTAGTGAATATGTCGGCTAAGTTTTCTACCGAGGGCACCTTCTCAATCGAAATGTTCCCCTTTTGAATATTGTCCCTAAGGAAATGGTGGAGAATCTGTCACACCCTACCATGGCGGAACATGCGGCGCGACGTATGGATATCATCACAACATGGCGTGTCTATAGAGATAACTATATGAAATAAGAAATGTCGTAAAAATGGTGACACGAAGGTCATGACAATATCTCAGCAATGCAGGAGTCTAGGTAAGTAGGTAACAGTCCTACCTCTTACCCAAGACAATCAAATATCACAAACAAAACAAACATATAGGTGCCAACAATATCACTTATTAAAAGAACAATCAAATAAAACTAAGAAGGAAACGGGGATTCTCCTTCTATATGCAATCCTATGCTTCTCCCATCCTAGCCACTTATTTTCTCATGCTTAACCATAGTATCACCTGAAAGAGACACTAAAACACGTCAACATAAAGTTGGTGAGAGTCATAGGTTTAGACTCCAACGCTAAATCAGTTACAAGCTGTGAATAACAATCATCAACAAAAGAACATATGGACAATGTGTTACAATTATGTATTAACAACTATCAATCAAGACCAATCATACCAAACCAATCCAAGGCTCCTACCTTGCCAAACAACATCATGGTACCTTAGATGATCACACTATGTACCTATCCCAAGGCCACTACCTTGGCAAACCACAAGGCCACTACCTTGTCAAACCACAAGGCCACTACCTTGTCAAACCACAATAACTGAGATGGCACGTGTCCCCCGATCCAAATCATACACAATCAAAAATCACATAGCAGTTAATCACATAATGTACACACAAGTCCATCACAAACCATAAAAACATTCACAGCAACAATTTAGAAATAACTCAACACAGTGTCTCTTCCATCCCATCTGTAAGTCAAAATCAATATTAAACATGGGACTATGAAACTCACCTGATAGCTCCTTCACACGTCCTTGCACTAGCAACAAGCTAACAAACCAAAAACACGAAATCAATAAACGAACCAATCACTAAGATGGATCATTAACCTATGATGGACATCTAGCATATTCTCACATATATACCTCATTAATAAGCTCTAATTACCCCAATACCCTTCCTTAACAAGTCCTTAACTTGGTTAAGTTTAATAACTAACCCGTTCATATTTTACCCAAAACAGTCCCAGTTTTAGGTCTCAAAACTTTAGGTCAAACGCCCACTTAAACCTACCCATGGTTTCTGTAAAAGGAACATTCATACCCTTACATATGTTGGCTAACACTTACCACTTGCCCTAATCTTAAAGCTACTTTTAAGGCCCCGATATATATATATCTACTTTTGTCATTCCAGATTTCCTGATTTTAAACGTACTAAAAGTTTGTTACCATTAAGGGGTCTTACCCTAAACCACCACCTTAGACCAAGTGCAGATATTAACTACAATATATAAACCGTCTCTCACGTTCGTGAGAAGATCCAAATGCAACCCTAAGTGCCCCAAACAACCCAAAACTTAAAAAGAAAACAGGCTGAATTCAAAACTGTTTTGACCTCCGACTGTTGTAACCTGTTTTTGACCCACTTTCCGACCTCCAATTTAGTTCTCGTTTCTTGCATTGGAAAGCCACTTCAAATATCTTTCCAGGGGTACTTGGATCGTAAAATAAGAGTTTATAGAACTCCCGATATGATCAAAACAATTGACTCAAAATCTGCCCAGTTTTAAAAACGGGTTTAAACAAATTGAACTAATTAATTACCCATAACCCCATCTAAACAAGCCCTAGATTATATGATCATCATATTATGATTATAACATCATTAATTTACTGATTTTATATAAACCCTAACCCTAATCCATCATAAGAATGATTAAGAAATCATTAAAACAATTAAATTAAAAAGGGATTAAAGACTTTACCTTCGATTTATGAAAACCCCAAAAAAAATATGAAGAACCCTAATTTTTGTGAAACCCACGAATTTAATTTGTCTCCAGGGGATAGATAATGAATTTTGGTTGTGTACAAAATAATATATAGGGTATGGGTGAATCCTAGTCCAACCCAAAGCCCACTTTCCTTTTTTTTCCCTTTTTTCCTTTTTTTTCTCTTCTAAACCGACCCAAACACCCCTAATTTCGTTTTTTCCTTTATTTTTTTTCTTTTTATTGTTAATTAATACCTTATTAATATTACCTTAATTTATTACAGCTCCTAAAGCTTCCAAAACCCCAAAACCGTAAAACTAGTCAATTTTACGCGTTTTATCGTAAAAGACGTAAAATATACACTTTTAAAAAAAATCTCAAATTTTTAAATAAACTTTATAACTATGTCCTAAATGACTTAAAACCATCCCGAAAAATATTCATATGGCTAATTACCTTATCCGAGACCTCTAAATGCTAAACCGTAAATCCTAAAAAAAATACACTATTACTATAATACTTATACGTATACGTAACCACCAAAATATCACCATTTCATTTCATAGTCACTAATTGTGATCTCATGAACATGATTTAACCGTTTCTCGACTTACTTATGAGTACTCTATACTCATAAACGATAATCACACCAACCTCGTTCACACAAAGTAAACACGTAAGCACAAAAATCAAGTAGTCACACATAAAATAACCTAAAAGTAAGACCAAGTGACGAACCTCAAAACCACGGTTGTCACATCACTCCCTCCTAATAAAAATCTCGTCCCGAGATTTACTCCTTAGGATCAACACACAAACAACAAATCACACGAGGATACTTGTTCTAAATGAACTCCCCTCATTTCCACGTGAACTTTAGTTCAAGTTTCAAGATACCACATGTACAAACCAAAAATAATTAAACCCATTGCCAAACTCTTGACCTCACAGTCAATAAATCTCGCAAATGACTCTTCGATAAAACAAAGACTCTTATTAGCACAAAACCCGAATAACCGGACATGCAAATATGCATCCTCAAACAACATTTACCAATCCCAATACATGAAATGTATCATGTATACAACTCATTTCCCCCCCAGGTAATTCTATGCTCATAAGCTAATGGTCCGATCTTTCCAAAGATCTTATATGGACCTACAAAACTCTACATCAACTCTTCTATTTTACCAAAACATACCACCCATTACTATGGGTGAAACTTCATACATAACTCTGTCACTAACTCTAGTGGTTTCCTCCTTTATTCCCTACATCCTCATTAATAGGGAACATGCCCTTCTCACCGGTGACTCTCTCCTTGTAGGAGACTTCTTGCTGATGTAACACGTTCTCCAACTATCTCCAAACCTCACGCCAATGCTCTAGGCGTCTTTCTCAATTACCCCTATAATATACTCATACCAACCATTAGTCTATCAACGGTATACTACGCTTGCTTTCCATCGTTTCTTCCCTTGCCATAATCCTTCATAAGGCATTCCATACATATTAGGCTAACTTTTACACAAAACTTCCTATCCCATCGCATCTGTACGCAATCCTTACAATTTCTCGACTATGTGACTTCTCATCCCTCTTGAAATATGTGATGAATTAGGCAGTCTATCGACTATCACCCTACTCTCATCGTACTTATTCCTCCACCCAATTATGCATCCCTTTCACCAACTTCGTCCTTACATCGCCCTTTCTAAGCTACTCCTATCTATGTAGGAAGTATAGTCTACGTCCCTTTTCTCCATATGATTATCCAAGCCACGCAACATACGTGTTGACGCGTTCTCTGCTTTAGACAACTCAACTCGTGCAACCTACATCCTTCATCCAAACCACCCTATTACGTCATCCATATAGTTCAAGTTCGTCTCAGCTTCACTTCATTCTTCTTATTCCATGTCTCATCAACCATGCTTGCCTTTCCCAGATGGTACTTGGCCTTGCTATTTTCTTTCATCACTTAACTCCACCCATCACCTTTGCCAAATGTTCAATCAAGATGACTGAATATGTGTTGGAGACGTTATGATCCATATAGATCATTCTCCACGTCTCGTACACCAAATGCCTCTAGCATTCTAGGCAGATATAACAGTCTAGCTCCACTAACTAAGTCTATCCAGTTCTTCCAAATCTTCAGTTCCTGCAACGTATAAGAGATCGCCTTTCTTTGTCGTCCTCGTACGCGTCCAAATCCCTGCTCCACGTATTGTCATGCTTCGCGAATTCATCCAGTCCTTCCGATAATGCCAAGATCTGCTCATCATCCAATCCACCTCTTCAGCCTCCAAAATGCTTCCTCGTCCTTCTTCACTTCGCCCCTTGCTGGTTCCACGATATGCCATCATCTCTGACTACTAGTCCTGGCCAACTAAATCCTAAAACTCACACTTGAAAATCTCACGTTTCATTCCCTTTACTAACAACTCCAAAACCAACAAATAATTCGCCTCATCCTCCTTCTAAGATTTGAGTAGATCAAGATGTCGTCGATGCTCCCGATGACAACTCGTTTATATACGTTCATTCACACTCGGTTCATTGACTCCATGAAAACCGCTAGTGCTTTGGCGAAGCCAAATGCATAACCGTAAACCCAAAGCGTTCATACAACATCCTTAGCAATTCAACTATGTCCTCCTCACACCCTCTCTTAGCGGCAATACGAATAAATTCCTTGCAATTTCTAACAGCTCTTGTTCTTAATTCACTCCATCAACGATTTGCCTTGGAAGACACTAACTACAACTCCTCCCACTTTTCCTACTTGCTCTATTCATGGTTCTACCTCAACGCTCCTAAACCATACGAAACCAAAACTACATCCTGAATACACCAGATACGATCGACGAATTAAACCCACGGATAACTAACGACATTTCACGTGCACCAATTAAAACAAATCAAAAACCACGAGACTCCAAAGAAAACTCAAACCTAAAACATGTATCAATTCCAAATGACCCATGACAATGAAAAATAATCCAAGAAACACCCAATGGTAACCAAACATATTACGCCCCGCGACATATTATTTAAACCGTGCAAAAGATCGACTTTTCCAAAAGAATTTATATCTTCTTTTTTTATTATTACCTCCCACATCTACGTGACTCAAATAATCTACAAATAACCTTCTAGACGATCTCAAAACTCAACTCAAAGACTAGGTATCCCGTGCATCCAAAATCATAAAAAAAAATAAAAAAAATAAACTACTATTCAAACTCAACCTTTAACCCGACACTTGTACAATAATTTCGGCCAAGATACTGACCTCCCATGACTATACATTCTGAATATTTGAAAAGTACGTTCCGAGTACATAATTTTTGGCTTTTGAATCACCCAAAAAGCTTTAAAAACGAACAAGTTACGACCAAAACAATTTTATGCTAGTTGTTTTAAAAACTAAAGAATAGAATTAGTGATCAATGCAATCCTTTTCAAGGAAAGATATAATTGTATGTGAAATATTCATAGACTCCTTTTAACCTTGTATTAATAACTATAAATGACATGAATCGGTTAAATCCAATTATATAAACTATGTAAGTAGAAAGAAATTTTACTTCGCTTTATTTTAAAGAAAGTCTTTTAGAATTTGAAATAAATAAGTGTTGATAAAAAAAAAAAAAAAAAAAAAAAAAAACTTATGTTACATCTTGTTTCAAACATGACTCCAACACCTTACCCTTATTTTACCGAATACAACCAACTATCTACCTCTATTGTAGATTTCCAAGTCCCCCCCCTTTTTCCATATACCAACCAAAAGAAATGTAAGAATCAACCCAAAAGATTTCATTATCCCAAAAGAAATTTCCATTTATTTCAACGGACTTAAAACCCAGAACAACATTTTAAAACGTACACGTGAAATATGAACTCAAAGAATACGCTACAATACACAGTTCAAAAAATTCGAAACGTTGTTGAAACTCCATCAACTCCAGCACCATAAAACACGAACAAACACAAAGTACGTTCAAGTTATAATAACTAGTGAACGACCATATACCATAACTTAACACATAGTAGTATATATACATTCGCATATATATACCTATTAAACCACCCAAAACATACTCGTTACTATACATATCAGATCAACCAATCGCGTCATACACTCGTTTTTCCATACGAGTAATCACCTTCTCACCGTGCCACAACAAGGCAATAAGCCCACCTCGAAAACCAAACCATATCGTGTGACCCCATAATCACACAACACAACTATAACCCAAAACATATAACACAAAAGAACAATAGCCATATCATAGCCAGCCATTACATAAACCCATATATTATACGTATACCCAAAATTCTACATCTCATCATATACAAGCATGTACTAACCCTCTTTTATGCAATCATACTTGAGAACCCATTGAAGTTGTGGTACTTGTATAACTATGTTGGCCACCATACTTATACAATTACCCTTTCCCCAATGCACTCCCTCCTATGATGACACTTATAAGAATCAATACAACATATAACACATAAACCCATATACTCACATAAGCTCATAACCACATAACCAATAAGGTCCAAAACTCCAACTATAAAAATAACATAATAAAACTCTTGGAATACCGAAATCCATAGTCTAGCTAAAACAGCCTAGACTAAATCCAAAACAAAAATATAATCAGTTATAAGTCATGTCGCCCGTAAGAGTGGAAAACAGCTTAAAACCCTTCCTATCCACCTACTCCTAGTAACTCGAACCACCACACGATTCTTATGGAACATGACTTAAACATCAAAAGAAAAATAACATACCTCAGGTATGTAGAATAACTCGATAAAAGATAGAAACTACCTTGTACTAAATTATGTACTATAATGTACCATTTAAGCAAAATACAACAGTGACTAGCGTGGACGATTATGGTTCAACCCGCACTAGTCACAAACCCGAAAAGAAAATAACATGTGACTAAGTATGAACATACTACAGTTCAATTCATACTAGTCAAAACATCGCAATAAATAACATCCAAACACATCAATTAATATAAAATGCACACATACTCCTATGACGCCTATATGCAGGGACCCTTAAGCTATAGACTAGGCTACGCGACTAGGCAACCTAATTCTCTATAACCATTGTCTCTGATACCATTCTGTCACACCCTACCATGGCGGAACATGGGGCGCGACGTATGGATATCATCACAACATGGCGTGTCTATAGAGATAACTATATGAAATAAGAAATGTCGTAAAAATGGTGACACGAAGGTCATGACAATATCTCAGCAATGCAGGAGTCTAGGTAAGTAGGTAACAGTCCTACCTCTTACCCAAGACAATCAAATATCACAAACAAAACAAACATATAGGTGCCAACAATATCACTTATTAAAAGAACAATCAAATAAAACTAAGAAGGAAACGGGGATTCTCCTTCTATATGCAATCCTATGCTTCTCCCATCCTAGCCACTTATTTTCTCATGCTTAACCATAATATCACCTGAAAGAGACACTAAAACACGTCAACATAAAGTTGGTGAGAGTCATAGGTTTAGACTCCAACGCTAAATCAGTTACAAGCTGTGAATAACAATCATCAACAAAAGAACATATGGACAATGTGTTACAATTATGTATTAACAACTATCAATCAAGACCAATCATACCAAACCAATCCAAGGCTCCTACCTTGCCAAACAACATCATGGTACCTTAGATGATCACACTATGTACCTATCCCAAGGCCACTACCTTGGCAAACCACAAGGCCACTACCTTGTCAAACCACAAGGCCACTACCTTGTCAAACCACAATAACTGAGATGGCACGTGTCCCCCGATCCAAATCATACACAATCAAAAATCACATAGCAGTTAATCACATAATGTACATACAAGTCCATCACAAACCATAAAAACATTCACAGCAACAATTTAGAAATAACTCAACACAGTGTCTCTTCCATCCCATCTGTAAGTCAAAATCAATATTAAACATGGGACTATGAAACTCACCTGATAGCTCCTTCACACGTCCTTGCACTAGCAACAAGCTAACAAACCAAAAACACGAAATCAATAAACGAACCAATCACTAAGATGGATCATTAACCTATGATGGATATCTAGCATATTCTCACATATATACCTCATTAATAAGCTCTAATTACCCCAATACCCTTCCTTAACAAGTCCTTAACTTGGTTAAGTTTAATAACTAACCCGTTCGTATTTTACCCAAAACAGTCCCAGTTTTAGGTCTCAAAACTTTAGGTCAAACGCCCACTTAAACCTACCCATGGTTTCTGTAAAAGGAACATTCATACCCTTACATAAGTTGGCTAACACCTCCCACTTTCCCTAACCTTAAAGCTACTGTTAAGGCCCCGATATATATATATCTACTTTTGTCATTCCAGATTTCCTGATTTTAAACGTACTAAAAGTTTGTTACCATTAAGGGGTCTTACCCTAAACCACCACCTTAGCCCAAGTGCAGATATTAACTACAATATATAAACCGTCTCTCACGTTCGTGAGAAGATCCAAATGCAACCCTAAGTGCCCCAAACAACCCAAAACTTAAAAAGAAAACAGGCTGAATTCAAAACTGTTTTGACCTCTGACTGTTGTAACCTGTTTTTGACCCACTTCCCGACCTCCAATTTAGTTCTCGTTTCTTGCATTGGAAAGCCACTTCAAATATCTTTCCAGGGGTACTTGGATCGTAAAATAAGAGTTTATAGAACTCCCGATATGATCAAAACAATTGACTCAAAATCTGCCCAGTTTTAAAAACGGGTTTAAACAAATTGAACTAATTAATTACCCATAACCCCATCTAATACAAGCCCTAGATTATATGATCATCATATTATGATTATAACATCATTAATTTACTGATTTTATATAAACCCTAACCCTAATCCATCATAAGAATGATTAAGAAATCATTAAAACAATTAAATTAAAAAGGGATTAAAGACTTTACCTTCGATTTATGAAAACCCCAAAAAAAATATGAAGAACCCTAATTTTTGTGAAACCCACGAATTTAATTTGTCTCCAGGGGATAGATAATTAATTTTGGTTGTGTACAAAATAATATATAGGGTATGGGTGAATCCTAGTCCAACCCAAAGCCCACTTTCCTTTTTTTCCCTTTTTTCCTTTTTTTTCTCTTCTAAACCGACCCAAACACCCCTAATTTCGTTTTTTCCTTTATTTTTTTTTCTTTTTATTGTTAATTAATACCTTATTAATATTACCTTAATTTATTACAGCTCCTAAAGCTTCCAAAACCCCAAAACCGTAAAACTAGTCAATTTTACGCGTTTTATCGTAAAAGACGTAAAATATACACTTTTAAAAAAAATCTCAAATTTTTAAATAAACTTTATAACTATGTCCTAAATGACTTAAAACCATCCCGAAAAATATTCATATGGCTAATTACCTTATCCGAGACCTCTAAATGCTAAACCGTAAATCCTAAAAAAAAAATACACTATTACTATAATACTTATACGTATACGTAACCACCAAAATATCACCATTTCATTTCATAGTCACTAATTGTGATCTCATGAACATGATTTAACCGTTTCTCGACTTACTTATGAGTACTCTATACTCATAAACGATAATCACACCAACCTCGTTCACACAAAGTAAACACGTAAGCACAAAAATCAAGTAGTCACACATAAAATAACCTAAAAGTAAGACCAAGTGACGAACCTCAAAACCACGGTTGTCACAGAATCTCTATGTGCTTAGTTCGCGAATGTTGCACGGGATTCTTGCTAGGGTCTATTTCACCCTTATTGTCACACATGATGGGAACATCATTAAGTGAAATCCCCTAATCAACAAGTGTTTGCTTCATCCATAGAGCTTGTTGACAAGCTATACCAGGACTCACATACTCGGCTTCCGTGGTGGATATAGCAAGAGCGGTTTGTTTCTTGGATAACCAAGAAGTTAAACAACAACCCATGAAGGTACAAACTCCACTAGTGCTTTTCTGGTCTAGATAGTCTCTCGCATGATCCGAGTACGCGTATACTATGTTTTCTACGTCGGTCCCTTTAAGATACCATAATCCTAAATGTATAGTGCCCTTAATGTATCGAAAGATACGCTTAACCGCTTCAAGGTGAGAGGTTTTGGGAGCCTCTTGGAAGCGATCACAAAGGCAAACACTAAACATGATATCCGGTCGACTTGCCGTTAGGTACAACAATCATACCTCTATATTTGGTGTTGTCTACCGACTCACAATCATTATCTATCGTGAGTTTAGTATCCGAGGCCATAGGGGTCTTCATTGGTCTAGATTCCTCTAATCCAAATTTCTTTAGCATTTCTTTAACGTACTTAGATTGATTAAAGAAAATACCATCGTCCATTTGTCTAATTTGGATTCCTAAAAAGAAGTTAAGTTCTCCCATCATGCTCATTTCAAACTCGTCATGCATGATTTTGGCAAAGTCATCACATAAGCTTTGAAAAGTTGAACCAAATATAATGTCATCAACATATATTTGTACGATTATGAGGTGAGAGCCCTTCTTCTTTGTAAATAGTGTATTGTCTACCATCCCCATGATATACTCATGTTTTACAAGAAACTCTTTAAGTCTATCATACCAAGCTTTGGATGCTTGCTTAAGACCATAAACAGCTTTCTTAAGCTTGTAAACATGATCCGGTTTCTCAAAATCAATAAATTCAGGAGGTTGAGCCACATATACCTCCTCATTGATCAAACCGTTAAGAAATGCACTCTTTACATCCATTTGTTGAAGCTTAAAATCTAATGCATAAGCATAAGCTAAAAGGATCCTAATGGACTCTAACCTTGCTACCGGTGCATATGTCTCATCATAATCAATCCCTTATTGTTGATTATAGCCTTGAGATACAAGTCTAGCCTTGTTACGAGACACAACATCATTTTCATCTAACTTATTCCTATATACCCACTTGGTTCCTATGATGGTAGTACTTCTAGGTGGAGGAACAAGTTCCCAAACGTCATTAGCAATGAATTGATTCAATTCTTCTTGCATGGAGATGATCCAACTCTCATCCATCAAAGCTTCTTTAATATTGTTTGGTTCAATCAATGAGACAAAACAAAAGAAGTTAATTTGATCTTGGACTTGAGATCTAAGGTTCCTTTGATTTAAGTCACCTATGAAGTTTTCGAGAGCATGATCCTTAGACTCCCTAATGTTTACTCCCTTTTCACCAACTCCTAATTTTCTAACCTCTTTGGCTTTAACTATGTCTACTTCATCCAAGTAATCATCTACCAAAGGTGGTGTCTTAGATGAACGCGGGGTTTCAACAAATGTCACGTTGAGTGATTCTTCGATTACACCCAAGTTTCTATTGAGGACTATGTAGGCTTTACTAGTTTGAGAATAACCTAAAAAGATACCTTCGTACGACTTTGGGTCGAACTTAGTAAGGTAGTCTTTGGTGTTGAGAATGAAGCACTTGCTTCCAAACACCCTAAAGTATTTGTTAATGCAAAGCAATGCCTAAAAACATTGTTAGTGCTAACTAATCTTTCTTAGTTTTGATCACGACAAATTACAAAGACATTTATTGTCAAACACAATCATAAAACGAATTATCTAACAAAAACTATTATCAAGGTAATAATCATTACACTAACATATCTTAATCATGATAAGTGATCATAAAAGTGATTATCCTTAAAACTCACTTTTGTCAAATGTGACAAAAGATTTTTAATAAACTTTATTTTTAAGAAAATGTTTTATTAAAATGAAAATGCAAATTTTAATATAGCATATTCCAAATGCTATAAGAATATCCTTTGAAGGTTTAAACAACCTCAGATATTTCAAATCCACTAAAAGACAAAAAAGGAGCAGAGTCTACACTCCGCGGTTCCTTAAGTGCCTACGCGGTTCGCTATCGATAAGGAACCGCCTAGGTAGATAAGGAACCGCCCTCAGCTAGCCGTTGGCTTTGTCTTTTATAAATAGTGGATCAAATCTGCATTTTCGTTAACCCTTTTTGGACATCTCTTTTAGCCTTCTTTCTCTTTTCTAATCCTAATAATTTGTAAATGATCACTTAATGTGTTAAGTATGTTTACTTATGATTATCCTCTTGATCTCCTTCTTTACCTTGTCCAAAGAGAAGATCACTCACACACTTGTGATGTGATTAAAGATGAAGCCTTGATGAAGATCATCCTCTTCTAAAGATCCAGTCATGTTCATCATTTTTTTTATTTGTGTCTTGTGTAGATCCAATGTATTTGTGAATAATTGGACTAGTTGTGTTCATCCAATCTATTTGTGAATACTTGGATTAGAGTTGTGTAAATCCTTTGCATATGTGTGTGCTTGGATTTATGTTGTGTAGATCCAAGTTAGATGTGTATACTTGGATATGTTTAGTTGAGTTGTAATAAGTTGTGTTAGTTCTCACTAAACTATAAAGTGATGTGGTTGTGTCTTGTGAGTTCTCACTAAACTATAAAGTGATGTGTAGTTGTGTTGTGTGAAGTTCTCACTTAGCTTCAAAGTGAAGAGTCGTGAAGATTGGTTCTAGCTTTGGATTAGAACTCGACATCTAGCCTTGTGTCGGAAAATGGTGAAGTGGGCAACGTTGTGAAGATTGGTTCTATCTTTAGATTAGAACTCGACATCTAGCCTTGTGTCGTAAAATGGTGAAGTGGGCTACGTTGTGTAGATTGGTCCTAGCTAAGATTAGGTCTCGACATTTAGGTTAGTGTCGGAAAATAATGTAAGCGACGTTGTAAGGTTTTCTCCACCAAGAAGGGAGCTTGTGGATATAGTGGAAATATCGAGTAGGTGTACTCGAGGAGTGAAGTAGGAACGAGAATAGAGCCTCGTTGCCGAACCACTATAAATCTTGGTGTCTTCCTACTAGATTGTTTCTTTCCTTACTCTTTACTCACCTTCATCATTATTACACTTACTACTTGTCATTGTTAATGCATTAGAATTGAACCCAATCATTATGCAACTAGCTTTCAAGTAAAAGATGGTTTTGACACTCACCTAAATGAAAGGAAGTTTAATTAGGAGATAAAACAAAGAGAAACTATTCAACCCCCCTTTTAGTTTCTACAATATTCTAATGAGGGCTTCTTACCTTTAAGAATCTCATAAGGGGTCATTCCTAGAAAAGGTCGAATAAGAATCCGATTGAGAATATAGGTCGATGTGTCCACGGCATTGCACCAAAATTTTTGAGACAAAGATTGCTCGTTTCACATTATCCTACTCATCTCTTAGATGGTAATGAGACTTCAGTTATACATAGTCTCGTCGTCCAAATCGGGCTTAAAATGCTAAAAATATCATCAAAATACCCAAATATATGCTTGTGATTGTTCATTGTGTATTTTAGGTACGGATATCGTGAAATCAACAAAAGATCACAAGAATGAAGCAAAAACGAACACGGGAAACGAAGCCGCACAAAGAACCGGACCCGAATCATGATTTTCCTATCAAGTCCTTGAAGTTTGAAGAATTGTCAAGATTGGTGTAACACCCCATTTTGGAAATGGAATCTTACGCATAATCATGGCGTGTCATCAAAGCATACAAGGATAAATGTCTAAGCATTATTTGACCATAAAAGGGAAATACCGGAATCAAACATCGGTAACCCTAAAGTAGAGCTCATCACACACAAACATAAATACTGTAAAAGGAAAGGACGAAACAATGTCCATTGCAAACTGTATTAAAGTAAAGGAAATGCATAAAGTAAAGAAAGACGGTAAAGCTTCCAGTCCATATGCACGTACGTTTGAGATCTGCGAGCGTCCCTGAGTACCTGCCGTTTTGGGAACATGAAAAGGAAAACGGCTGAGCAAGACGCTCAGTACACGGATGTATAATATAGCATGAAATAGGATAAGCATGTAACATATAACAGCGGAAGACTAAGTCCTGAGTAGACTGGTTAAGTATTGAGAAAACTGGTTTTATAGTTGAAAAGCCTTATGTTTATCTTATGAAAACTGTTTTAACATATAAATACCATAGCCCATATAGATCATGAAAAGGTCACGTGCATGAATACTTAGAGGGGTGACCTCATCATGCTGATTAGAGGGGATGCCTCTAATTAATATACTGGTCTGGGTAGGAGGGATCAACTCCTTGTGAAGGATGCAAGGCACACACCACATTCACCATGAAATACTGAATAAAACATGTAACTAGGATGCACCCATACGCCCCACATGATATAATAATATGGCCAAAACTGAAAAGGGACGCCACGAGCAATCACTCCGCCGTGGGGAAGTCATAACATTGGTGCCTCCAATGTTATGGTTATGGTACCTCCATAACTAGGTGAAACTGGTCATGCTTGTATATGGCTATAGATTATGCTAATTAAACATAAGCAGTTCAAACAATAAAACAAATACTGGGAAAAACAGTTGGCTGCATACGGGGAAATCCTAATAAGGAAAGAATGTCCATACTGAAAGGACGGGAATCCGTACTTCAAGTCCAGTGAATGAACGAAAGAAAGACTCCTACTTCTGGATCACTAACGCTACATGAATACACACGTGTATAAGTATCGAATCACTGATTACGTACTGGGTTTTATGTCTCATCTTAGCTTACTTTGTATGTTTTAGGTCATGGTTTACTGTTTAAAGCCCTATCTGTGTTTACCTTGTACTCTGATTAATCTGATAAAGTATTACTGGTAATTCATGTATTATTATACTTACTGTGTAATAATAAGTAACTTTCCAAAAATAGCAGGTTTCCAAAAATAGAAAGTTTCCAAAAATAGAAAGTTTCCAGAAATAGAAAGTTTCCAAAAATAGAAAGATTCCAAAAATAGAAAGTTACCAAAAATAGAAAGTTTCCAAAAATAGAAAGTTTCCAAAAATAGAAAGTTTCCAAAAATAGAAAGTTTCCTAAAATAGAATTCACTGCTTAAAATAGGTTAGTTTCTAAAATAGAAAGTTTCCAAAAATAGATCAGCTGCCTTAATTAAATAAGTTTCCATATATAGAAGGTTTCCATGATTAGATTAGCTGCCTGAAATAGATAGATTTCCATATATAGAAGGTTTCAATTAATAGATTAGTTGCCTTATTTAATTAAGTTTCTATAAATAGAAGTTTCCATAATTAGAATTAAGCTGGTTGCATAAGCTAAAATATAAGTCTAAGTGTTTATAAGCTTATTTCTTAAGTCATATGATATAGTGTATAGTTTAATTATTATTTCATGAATTTTAATTAAACTATAGGTTAAGCATTTTAATTAAAGTATAACATGTTTTAATTAAAATGGAATAAATTACTTAGGTTAAAATGTATATTAATATGTATTAATAATATAACCTAAGTCATGTCTAAATTAATTAATTATAAGCATGTTTTAAATAATTAATTAATGATAACTTATAACATAAAAATACTTAGGTTAAATTAATATCATGCTAAATTAATAATTAAAAATAACCTAAGTCATGGTTTAATTAATATCTCATGTTATTAATTAATTTATATCCTAAGTTCATAATTCATAATATTAACATGTAGCATAAATCATGATTTAACCAACGAACCATGAATCGGGCATGAACTCGACACCGTACCCCGAGCCAACTCAGGGTACTTGTGTCCCCTTGCTGCCGTGGGTCCCACATGCACCAACCAAGACCAAAATGGTCTTGGTGGTGGCGGCTAAAAGCAAACCGAACCCCCCTCGGGTTGGTTATACTAGGCGGCTAAAAACAAACACCCTCATATAACAACCTTTGATTTTAATTAACCCCAAAACATGTTAGATCTATGTTTAATTATCATGTTTTAATAAGAATAACAATAACATGTTCATGAAAATAATCAAAGATTTAAAAAGAATTAAAAAGAAAGGTTTAGAATGATATACCAATACGTAGCTTGGAAGAGGATGAACAAACACGGTTTATAGCAATGGTTTTCAAGATCAAAATCGACCAATCAACCACCTATGGTGGTCTTAGGGTGGCGGCACAAAGAGGACAAAAAGGGAGGGGAGAAAACCTTTTTAGGTTAAATGTTTATTTTGCTTGAAATGTAAAATGAAATGAAAAGTTACCATAACCCCCCCTTTTCTTGTAAAAGTCCATGGGCTTAGCCCACCTTGTTATGTGTGCCGTGGGTATGGGGCCCCACATGGGGTTCCCGTACCTTTTCTCGTGTCCCGATGTTTCGTGTTCGTTCGTGGTTAAACGTGTTCGTGTTTAAAGTGTTTCTGTTTATTTTATCATGTAGTTTATCGTATTATTTACACTCGTAATTAAGTACTTACGTAATTATTTTAGTTCGTGTTTTAAAATGGTGATCATGATTTAATTATGTTCACGTGAAATATCTATTAACTGTTTATCATGAGTTTGTACGTAATCGATACTTATCATGTCATACACGTATGCACTTGCTTGATTATTAGCACATGAACGTGATCAATACTAAATAGGGTAAGTTTTAATCTAGGACGTACGATCTTAAGGGCACTATTCATGGTAAAAGCATGCGGGTTTTACAATTCTTCCCCCCTAAAAAGAATAATTCGTCCCCGAATTATAGATAAAGTAAACTGGAAAGAAGTAACATACCCGAACTCAAAATATGAAGTGAGGGTAAGAAGCCCGGATAGACTCCTCCGTTTCCCAAGTGGCTTCCCGCTCGGTATGGTCCCTCCAAAGAATTTTGACGAATGGAATCGTCTTCCTTCTCATGACTCGTTCTTGCCTGTCAAGAACTCGTTCGGGTTCCTCTATAAAAGTGAGATCTTCACGTATCTGTTCCAGTGGATACTGAACCATGTGAAGGGGATGATACTTGTACCCTCTGAGTAAGGACACATGAAACACGTTATGCACGTGCGAAAGCTGAGGAGGTAACGCCAATCGGTAAGATACTTCACCGATTCGTTCAATGATATCAAACGGTCCGATGAAACGAGGACTGAGTTTCCCTTTGATCCCGAAGCGTTTAACACCACGCGCCGGCGAAACCTTGAGGAAGACGTGGTCTCCCACATTAAAATGTATGTCCCTACGATGCTTATCAGCGTAACTCTTCTGACGTGACCGTGATTCCTGCAGCTTCTGCTTAGCTACTTCGATCTTCTCATTGGTCATTTCTATAATTTCTGGTCCTTCGAGTGTTCGCTCTCCCACTTGATCCCAGCAGATTGGAGCGCGACACTTCCTGCCATACAACATTTCGAAAGGAGCACATTTGATACTTGCGTGCCAGCTGTTGTTGTATGCAAACTCGACCAAACAGATGTAATCGTCCCAATCACCTGTCCATTCCAACGCACACGACCTTAACATATCTTCCAATGTCTGAATCGTTCGCTCCGACTGTCCGTCCGTTTGAGGATGAAAGGCCGTACTCAGCTTAAGTTGTGTACCCCAAGCGTTTTGCAGACCTTTCCAGAATCGCGACGTGAAACGAGGATCTCTGTCTGAGACGATGCTGGAGGGAGCACCGTGGAGTCTCATGATCTCCCTCCTGTAAATATCTGCGAGTTTACTTACCGGATCTTCCTTGCGTATCGGTAAGAAATGAGCTGATTTGGTGAGTCGATCGACGATGACCCAAATGGCATCGTGCTTCTTCTTGGTAGGCGGAAGACCGGTAACAAAATCCATGGTGATTTTGTCCCACTTCCACTCTGGAATATCCAACGGTTGAAGGAGACCGCCCAATCGTTGATGCTCAATCTTAACCTGCTGGCAGGTAAGACATTTGGAGACATAAGTGGCTACATCCTGTTTCATACCATTCCACCAAAAGTACTGTCTGATGTCATGGTACATTTTTGTCGACCCAGGATGTATAGAAAATGGGGAGCTGTGAGCTTCAGCTAACAATGCTTCCCGGAGTTCTTGATTGTCAGGAACACAAAGTTTCATGCCCTGCCAAACGATACCGTCTGCGTCCATTCTGAATTCTGTCTGCTTCTCCAAATTCTGAATTATCGGCCATATTTCTCCATCATCCTTCTGAGCTTCCTTGATCCTAGACAGTAACTCGGGTTCTACTCTAAGATTCGCCCAGTATCCGTGCTGCCCACGTACCATGATTTCGATGTCTAGCCGCTCCAAGTCTCTTATGTTTTGTTCATTGATTTCAATGCCGTTGATCATTCCGGACTTTCTGCTGAGTGCATCTGCTACTACATTAGCCTTTCCGGGATGATACTGTAGGTTAATATCATAATCCTTCAACAGTTCCAACCATCTCCTTTGTCTCATGTTCAATTCACGTTGAGTGAAGATATACTTCAAGCTCTTGTGATCCGTGAAATGTCGCATGATTCTCCGTATAAGTAGTGCCTCCATATTTTCAATGCGAACACCACTGCGGCAAGTTCCAGGTCATGCGTAGGGTAGTTTTCTTCATAGGGCTTAAGCTGCCGTGAAGAATACGCGATCACTTTCCCATGTTGCATGAGCACACAGCCCAGTCCCTTCCCCGATGCATCGCTGTAGATCTGAAATCCACCTGTACCAGATGGGAGAGTAAGAATAGGTGCAGATACTAACTTCTGCTTTAGGTCTTTGAAGCTCTTCTCTCGTTCTTCCGTCCAGACGAATTTCTCTCCTTTTCGCATCAGTTTGGTGAGAGGTAGTGCCAAACGGGAAAAGTTCTCCACGAATCTGCGATAATATCCAGCTAAGCCCAAGAAACTGCGGACTTCTGTCGCTGACGTTGGTCTTGGCCATTTAGTGATAGCCTCAACCATCGCTGGGTCCATAGTGATCCCTTTTGCTGATACAATGTGACCTAAGAATGCCACTTTGTTTAACCAGAACTCACACTTGGAAAATTTCGCATACAACTGCTTCTGACGAAGAATATGTAGTACCGTACGAAGATGGTCTTCGTGTTCCTCCGTGGACTTTGAGAAAATCAGGATGTCATCGATGAATACAATGACAAACTTATCAAGGAATTCATGGAAGATTCTGTTCATCAGATCCATGAATACTGCTGGAGCATTAGTCAGGCCGAATGGCATGACTACAAACTCATAATGGCCATAGCGGGTACGAAAAGCAGTCTTGGCAATATCCTGCTCTTTAACCGTTAGCTGATGGTAGCCTGACCTTAGATCGATCTTTGAGAAGTGTTTGGCTCCTTGAAGTTGGTCAAACAGATCATCTATACGTGGCAGTGGATATCTATTGCGGATGGTAATCTTATTAAGTTCACGGTAGTCTATGCAAAGTCGCATGCTGCCGTCCTTCTTCTTAACGAACAAGACCGGTATGCCCCATGGAGATGCGCTTGGTCTAATGAACCCTCGCTCAAGAAGTTCATGCAGTTGGTCCTTCAGTTCCTTTAGCTCTATGGGAGCCATACGATACGGAGCCTTAGAGATTGGTTCAGCTCCTGGAACAAGGTCGATGTTGAACTCCACTTCTCGTGCAGGTGGTATGCCGGGGAGTTCATCTGGGAAGACGTCTTGAAATTCCGAAACTACTGGTTGATCCTGAATCGATGGGGATTCAGTATCCATGTCGTGAACCGTAGCTAGATAACCCTCACAGCCATGTGACAGTAGTGCACGTGCTTGCAAGGTAGATATGACTTGTACAGACCGTCCGGGTATGAACCCGTTATGAATGTACTCTGGTGCATTAATGTCGCCGAAGATCACCCGATATGAGTGGCAGTATATGGTAGCATGGTGCCTGGATAGCCAGTCCATGCCGAGAATCATATCGAACTCAATCATGTCTAAGGGGAGTGCATCTACTGCACGAACTCTATCGTCAAATTCTAGAGGAAGACTCTTGTATACATGAGTTATTAATACAGAGTCCCTCAAAGGCGTGGAAATGGTAAGCCTATTGTCTAATGGCAAGGGAAGTGTCCTGATGTTCTTAGCATATGTAGTGGAAATAACTGAGTGAGTGGCACCCGTGTCGAAAAGAACACATGCGGCTTGGCCGTACATATACAAAATTCCAGTAATGGTACCTGTTGATTTGTTTGTCTGATCGCGAGATGTCGTGTAGACACGCCCAGTGGTAGGAGGCGGCTTATTATCAGCATGACCCGAGGTACCCTCCATTTCACCCTTACGGCAATCTCTCATACGATGGCCAGGGAGACCGCACTTGAAGCACGCGTCGGAATCACGACGACATGGGCCAGGGTGTCTGCGATGGCAAGTATTGCAAAGAGGATGAGTGAATCCTCCAGCAGGAGTCCTTGCTTGCTGAGGGCCTGCTGATGACAAAATGTGTTAAGATAAAGTATATGCACGAGTATAAGACATATGCATCATAAGATGTTCACCAGTGATAGCTGAACGGTTAGGCTGCGAACCCCTGTGGTTCTGGTCCTTCCCGTTACCGTGGTTCCTGGTAGAGGTTAATATAGTGTCAGCATGAGAGATATAACATGAAATCATAAGAAGATGTGTAAATAGTAGGACCTGCTGTTGTTGGAGTGTCCAGCATTGTTACGGTAATTATCATTACCGCTACGCCTTTCCACAACAGAACGGTCGTTAGTGTGACCGTTTCCTTTGGGCTGATGAGGCTGCTGCTGAGTAGCCGGCTGAGACCGGTCCCCAGTTTTCTGCCTGGAAGATACAGTTTAAGAGATGATTATTGAACATATAAAGATAGGATGCGGTTTGGTTACCGTTAGAATACGAAATGTTTACCTCTTGTCGGGCCTTTCAGCTTCCCCGAACTCATCTCGCTCCTGCAGCATCTCTAGCTTCCTTGCTGCGTCGGCCACTTGTGCTACTGTATTGAACGTAGCACACACCAGATTGTTCGCGACCGAGGTGCGAAGTGCCCACCTAAAGTGGTGTGCCTGGTCCTCAGGAGTACCAGCTGCTGCTCCCAGGAAACCAGCTAAGCGAAGAAAGCGCTGCATGAATTCGTTGCTATTCTCGCCCGCTCTCTGTCGTATCCCATGGTACTCTCGCTTGAGCTTGTCCTGCTCTGCCTTGGGAAAGAACTGCTCCATCTCTCTCTCCTTGAATTGGGCCCATGTCAAACCAGCGACCCAATCATCACCTCCTTCCGACTGCGTCAATGCTAGCCACCAGCTGAGTACATCGCCTTCAAACCGGTAGCATGCCAATCTCGCCTTGTATGCGGGGTCACAGCCCATAGCATTGAAAATCTTCTCGATATGAGTTAACCAGCTTTCAGCATCGCTGGGGCTATCAGTCTTCTCAAAAGCTCTAGGACGGAGCTTGTTGAATCTTTCCAGCCACACTGCTAGTGTCACTGGAGGGGGAGGAGGAGGTGCTTGATTGTGCTGCTGCTGCATGTTGGCAGCTTGAACTTCAGCACGGATGTCATTCCTCAGTTGAGGGAGCAAGGCTTGCATGGCAGCCTGAATTGCAGCATTGAGCTACTCCTGTTCGCGTGTGAGAACCATCTGACAGTATAACAATAAAACATATGATTAAACAGTTCAAAACATAAAATATAAAATATATACATGAAAAAAAAAATTCTACTAAAAAAATTTCACGAGAAAAATTTTATGCAAGAAAATTTTTGTATGAATGCATGATGCAGTTTTATGAAAACTTTGGATGCTCGAGAGTGAACGCCTCTGGTCAGTTCACTCAAAACAAAAGACATATCGAGGGGACGCCTATGGGTCGGTCCCAAATCTAAAAGTTTCGATAAAACACATGCGACTAAATAGAGCCAGTCCTGTACCAACCATTACTTAGTCAAAAAAAACCCTGTAACAATGACATGTATATGTATGCTTAAAAATGATGAATGCATGAAAACAACTGTCAGTTCTAGGAAGACCGTAGTGACTACCCACTAATCACAGGTCATATTTGAGAGCCTACAGGTCGAAGCCTTGGCTCTGATACCATAATTGTAACACCCCATTTTGGAAATGGAATCTTACGCATAATCATGGCGTGTCATCAAAGCATACAAGGATAAATGTCTAAGCATTATTTGACCATAAAAGGGAAATACCGGAATCAAACATCGGTAACCCCAAAGTAGAGCTCATCACACACAAACATAAATACTGTAAAAGGAAAGGACGAAACAATGTCCATTGCAAACTGTATTAAAGTAAAGGAAATGCATAAAGTAAAGAAAGACGGTAAAGCTTCGAGTCCATATGCACGTACGTTTGAGATCTACGAGCGTCCCTGAGTACCTGCCGTTTTGGGAACATGAAAAGGAAAACGGCTGAGCAAGACGCTCAGTGCACGGATGTATAATATAGCATGAAATAGGATAAGCATGTAACATATAACAGCGGAAGACTAAGTCCTGAGTAGACTGGTTAAGTATTGAGAAAACTGGTTTTATAGTTGAAAAGCCTTATGTTTATCTTATGAAAACTGTTTTAACATATAAATACCATAGCCCATATAGATCATGAAAAGGTCACGTGCATGAATACTTAGAGGGGTGACCTCATCATGCTGATTAGAGGGGATGCCTCTAATTAATATATTGGTCTGGGTAGGAGGGATCAACTCCTTGTGAAGGATGCAAGGCACACACCACATTCACCATGAAATACTGAATAAAACATGTAACTAGGATGCACCCATACGCCCCACATGATATAATAATATGGCCAAAACTGAAAAGGGACGCCACGAGCAATCACTCCGCCGTAGGGAAGTCATAACATTGGTGCCTCCAATGTTATGGTTATGGTACCTCCATAACTAGGTGAAACTGGTCATGCTTGTATATGGCTATAGATTATGCTAATTAAACATAAGCAGTTCAAACATTAAAACAAATACTGGGAAAAACAGTTGGCTGCATACGGGGAAATCCTAATAAGGAAAGAATGTCCATACTGAAAGGACGGGAATCCGTACCTCAAGTCCAGTGAATAAACGAAAGAAAGACTCCTACTTCTGGATCACTAACGCTACATGAATACACACGTGTATAAGTATCGAATCACTGATTACGTACTGGGTTTTATGTCTCATCTTAGCTTACTTTGTATGTTTTAGGTCATGGTTTACTGTTTAAAGCCCTATCTGTGTTTACCTTGTACTCTGATTAATCTGATAAAGTATTACTGGTAATTCATGTATTATTATACTTACTGTGTAATAATAAGTAACTTTCCAAAAATAGCAGGTTTCTAAAAATAGAAAGTTTCCAAAAATAGAAAGTTTCCAAAAATAGAAAGTTTCCAAAAATAGAAAGTTTCCAAAAATAGAAAGTTACCAAAAATAGAAAGTTTCCAAAAATAGAAAGTTTCCAAAAATAGAAAGTTTCCTAAAATAGAATTCACTATTTAAAATAGATTATTTTCTAAAAATAGAAAGTTTCCAAAAATAGATCAGCTGCCTTAATTAAATAAGTTTCCATATATAGAAGGTTTCCATGATTAGATTAGCTGCCTGAAATAGATAGATTTCCATATATAGAAGGTTTCCATTAATAGATTAGTTGCCTTATTTAATTAAGTTTCTATAAATAGAAGTTTCCATAATTAGAATTAAGCTGGTTGCATAAGCTAAAATATAAGTCTAAGTGTTTATAAGCTTATTTCTTAAGTCATATGATATAGTGTATAGTTTAATTATTATTTCATGCATTTTAATTAAACTATAGGTTAAGCATTTTAATTAAAGTATAACATGTTTTAATTAAAATGGAATAAATTACTTAGGTTAAAATGTATATTAATATGTATTAATAATATAACCTAAGTCATGTCTAAATTAATTAATTATAAGCATGTTTTAAATAATTAATTAATGATAACTTATAACATAAAAATACTTAGGTTAAATTAATATCATGCTAAATTAATAATTAAAAATAACCTAAGTCATGGTTTAATTAATATCTCATGTTATTAATTAATTTATATCCTAAGTTCATAATTCATAATATTAACATGTAGCATAAATCATGATTTAACCAACGAACCATGAATCGGGCATGAACTCGACACCGTACCCCGAGCCAACTCGGGGTACTTGTGTCCCCTTGCTGCCGTGGGTCCCACATGCACCAACCAATACCAAAATGGTCTTGGTGGTGGCGGCTAAAAGCAAACCGAACCCCCCTCGGGTTGGTTATACTAGGCGGCCAAAAACAAACACCCTCATATAACAACCTTTGATTTTAATTAACCCCAAAACATGTTAGATCTATGTTTAATTATCATGTTTTAATAAGAATAACAATAACATGTTCATGAAAATAATCAAAGATTTAAAAAGAATTAAAAAGAAAGGTTTAGAATGATATACCAATACGTAGCTTGGAAGAGGATGAACAAACACGGTTTATAGCAATGGTTTTCAAGATCAAAATCGACCAATCAACCACCTATGGTGGTCTTAGGGTGGCGGCACAAAGAGGACAAAAAGGGAGGAGAGAAAACCTTTTTAGGTTAAATGTTTATTTTGCTTGAAATGTAAAATGAAATGAAAAGTTACCATAACCCCCCCTTTTCTTGTAAAAGTCCATGGGCTTAGCCCACCTTGTTATGTGTGCCGTGGGTATGGGGCCCCACATGGGGTTCCCGTACCTTTTCTCGTGTCCCGATGTTTCGTGTTCGTTCGTGGTTAAACGTGTTCGTGTTTAAAGTGTTTCTGTTTATTTTATCATGTAGTTTATCGTATTATTTACACTCGTAATTAAGTACTTACGTAATTATTTTAGTTCGTGTTTTAAAATGGTGATCATGATTTATTTATGTTAACGTGAAATATCTATTAACTGTTTATCATGAGTTTGTACGTAATCGATACTTATCATGTCATACACGTATGCACTTGCTTGATTATTAGCACATGAATGTGATCAATACTAAATAGGGTAAGTTTTAATCTAGGACGTACGATCTTAAGGGCACTATTCATGGTAAAAGCATGCGGGTTTTACAATTGGTCCCTCTACTTTTGAAGACTTGTCATTTTAAACCCTTGTAAAACTCAAAAATTACATAAAGGGTCCCTAAAATGACAAGAAAATACCATTATGGCCCTTGAAGAATGTAAATATAGCATAAAAAGCCATTGGATTTATTTTGCCAAAAGTTTGGTGGCCAAAGTGAAAAGATGAAAACTTATTTTGCAAAGGAATGAAGGATTGGGCTGTTTTAAAGTTAAGTAGCAAGACAATGGGAGATAAGGGACTTAATTTGCCCAGACAACACAACTTCCCTCACCCAATACCACCACGCCACGTCACCCACTTAAAACTCCAACCAATCACATCTCTCCCCTCATCCACCTCACCATTCCACCTACACCTTATACCCGTTTATATTAATAAACGTGGTCAACCCCAGTCAAACCTTTATTTTCCCTCTAAACACTTTATTTAAACCTATTAACATATTAAAACACTTAATCCCCTTTCCATCCCACTCATAAACCCTAATTTACCCATTAACCCAAATCAAAGGGGTTTTATCTGATTCCTTCCAGAACCTCAATTTATCCTACACTAATCAAAACCCACACCCCAAATTACCCCCAGACACACTCATGTGATCTGTGAGGACTCCTTGTCCTCTTTTTCCAAAAACCCGACCAAACCAATGGTTCTCAACAAAACTTGGTCCCTAAGGAGTTCAATCAACAGCTGAGATCATTCCAATCCAACTGTCTTATCACATGGCAAGATTTGACCAAGGCTGCATATTCAAGAGGGCATATTCGGATTTTCATCTCATTAGGGTTTATGTAGCATTTGTTTATTCAGTATTCTAGTAATTTCTATAGAGTAGTATATAAGGGGTGGCATGTGCCCCTTTTTCATTGTTCCAATATTTTTTGTAAATATCTTTAAATGATTAATGATAATGAAACTTTGAGTTTTGTACAATAACTGAGTTCCAAATTTTTATCTGCTTTCATAGTGTAAAATTTTAATTTATGCAACTTAGTTTAAAGTGTTTACAAGTTCCATTATTTCAAAGCAATTTTCAGAAAATCTTTGTTTTAAAAATTCTTGAAAAAGGTTTTTCAAAAGTGTGAGATCAATACTATAATGAAGTGAAAGTGGATTTATAGTATGTATTTAAGGTTTGAGTTAAACTTTTGTCAAGGTTTTATTGGTTTCAAAGTTTAGTTTTCAGAGTTTTTGTCCAAAATCTTTTGTCTTTTTTTATACTTACTGTTTATATAAGCTTGCACCACAAGCCTGAGAAGCTTGTGGTTTTAGCTTATATAAGCTTGAAGGTTGCTCCTTGTTTTTGTGGTGTTGTGTGTAGGAACAAAGAAACAAGATTCATCCTATTTCATTTACTTTGTTATTCAGTTGTGAAGATATTTTCCCTGGGTCCCTTGTGGATTCCAACAGATGGGCTTCTCTACACATCTTTCATGAGCTCACCATTCCATTGAACACTTCCTTGGAATAGGCATCAGCCCAGGTATGGCTTGAACCTTCTAAGCTAGTGTTTTGAATGTTTTTGGTGATTTTGTGATGATTTGTATGTAACCTGTTGAAAATGTTATATTGAGTGCTTGTTTATGCTTATGATAGTATTAGGTATGTTATGATGCTTGTTAACCAGTTCTAATTGATTTTGTTGGATATTGTTTGCAAAAATTTTTATTTTCAAATATAAAGGGGCGTTTGGGTTTACTGTTTAATCAGTTTTGTGTGTCACTAATCTTCTTTAAACCTGCTTAAACACATTTGGGTAGAGTAATATTAGTTGTTTGGATACTTTGTTTCATTTAGTTTATGGTTATTCAGATTTTGTATGCTCAAAAGTTTGATAAAAACAGCCAATAAAATCAATAGCCTAGAACTAAGTTGTTTTAGTTAGTTATAGGTTTAAATCTTGGTAATCTGTTGGAGTTAGGTTATATTTAGGTTTGTTTATCAGTATTTGAAATTTGGTGGTGTTTTTGAACAAGTTTGTGGCCTTTGAAATCCGTCTTGATAACCAATTGCACCAGCAACTGCCCATCAGACCACCATTAGCACACCAGTAACTTTATTTGGTGCTTCTTTGTGAGATTTGTGTGTGTACTTGTGTGTTTTTCTTGCTTATTGTGACTCCCCACAACCCAACTGGTTGTGGGGGTGCCCTACTTGCGAAAAACAACTAAGCAATCACATTAAACAAGCTAATTCAGGTCACCAAAGTTCATCACTAGGTTCTCTGAGTCATCAGAGAACGTTTTGGTTCTCGGACGAAACTGGTTTTTGGTTCATTCGTTACTGTAGCATTATTTAGATTCTGGGCATGTTTTTCCTTTCTTTTGCTTTAATCTTGATTATTTTAGGTTTACATTTGTGTTTTTGTGTTGTATTAAGTACTGGTATTGAGTTTTATTAAAAAGAAAAAAAAAATTTTACAAAAAAGGGGCGTGGCCAGGACTCGAACCTGCGCCACCCACCTCAACACAAACACGTTTACCATCTGTCCTAGGGTCTTTGACTGGTAAACCTTTGCTTTGTTTATTATTTAAGGTGTGTTTGATTTTAGCTTCTTTATTTAGACAGCTTATAAATAAGCTGATTTCAGCTTATTTATTAAGCCTTTTTGCTGTTTTTCAATTTTCCTTTGTTCTTGGATAGATTTAGGACTTTTTGAATTAAAAATTTTATTTTTCACGTTTATATTTAATTTTTTATGATTATTTTTAGTTTTAATTTAGAAAGTAATAAAAAATAGAAAAAAGTATTTTAAAATTTTGGAAAAATCATTTTAAGTTTTAATTAGTATTTTAGAGGTTTACAAAAGAAAAATTTTTCAATTTGACATATTTTTGATTTTATTTAATTTTTGGTTTTTAATTAGACTTTAAAAATTAATATAAAATTATTTAAAAAGTTTTGGAAATTTTTTCTTGCATTTTTGTCTTAGTTACATTTTTCTTGATTTATGCGAATGTTTTGGTAATTTTTAGAGTACTTTCGTTTTTCGTCGAGTTTTTCGATTTTACGTTTTTTACGTCGTAGGGTAATTTTTAGGGCAATTCGTCTTACTTTTCCCTCTTTTCTCAACCAAAAACGTCACTAATCCAAACTCTTGATTTTATATAATTGGCACACTTAATTCACATACCTCCTTCGAGAACGAACCCGCATTTATTCGACTTGTCGGTTTTCTTAAAATCGTCGAGTTTAATACTTGCCCATTATACGTCGTTTTCCTAAACACGTATTTTTACCACAATCATTTTTTACGCCGCTGCCGGGGAGGTGTTTTTGAGTTGCCATTATTATTATCGTGTTTGTGTGAGTAGTGCGTTTTTGCTTTTCCAATTTTGGAAAGCGTAAATAACGTACATACTCATTTTTGTTATTTTTCCTTATTATATTATAGTATCCAAATAAATCGTGTTTAATTTTCCTAAATTAAACACAAACCAATCATTTTACTATATTGTAGATATCCCATTATCGTTTTCGTTTTTCTTGTGAATATATTACTATATTGTACTCACGTAGAACAATAAATATACAAGTACTCCAAAAGCGTGAAAACGCAACCTTGATTCGGGATTTCATCACTCGATCATTGTATTCGAATCTAAATCAAAAGTTTAAAGGCAAAATAGAAGGCGGTTGTATTTCACGACCTAAGGGAAAAAGACTCTTAAGTGCTTAGCGCCGCCTCGTTTCCCCCGCTTGCTTGTGCGTGTTTTAAGAAAGAGGGCTAATCGAGGGTTTGCCGCCCAAGTATTATCTACGTATCATATATATTTGCTTGTTTTCAAGATTAAACCCTCTTGAACGTTTTGGTGTTCCACCAACGTTCTAAAGTCATCGAAGGCGTTCACTCCACGTGACCGTTTTCATTCTTTGAGGCTCCTTTAATCGATAAATCGATTCGAGGAGAGATTTGTAGATTTGTGTCTACGTAATACACCAAAATCCAAAAAAATTAAAAAACAATCAAAAACCAAAAAAATTAAAAAATCGAAACACCGCAAAAAGAATCTTCTTTGCTACCACCCACTCTACGCTTAGTTCATGCGCACTCGATCGAAGGATTATTATAATTCTAGCGACGCTTCGAATCGACGTAATCGTAATCGAAGGAATCGACGACGTAGACGAGATGGCCGACAAACGTTCAATGATGGAATTGCTCCAAGCGCCCACCGAGGGTTATGGAGACGCGATCGTAATTCCCGCTATCAAAGTGGAGAATTTTGAGATTAATAGCGGAATGCTTTCGTTGATACAAGCTACGAAGTTTCGAGGTCGTGAAGCCGATAATCCTCACGACCACATTCGGAATTTTGATCGTCTTTTGGCCACGAGCAAGTTTAAAAACGTCGACACCGATGTCGTCAAGCTTATGCTTTTTCCGTACTCGCTCGATGGTGTCGCCAAGGATTGGTACGAGAAAGATCCACCTAATTCGATAATTACGTGGAAGGATCTCGTTTCCAAATTCGTTAATCATTTTTTCCCACCGTCTAAGACGACGTTTTACCAGACCTAACCAAAGTAACCCTTGAAGAAACTTGTGCTTCGATCCTTCTTAAAAATTCCAAAAGGCATATGCCAAGAAAGGAAGAGGATCCGGGCTAATATCTATTACCTTGTGATTTTTCCGAGATTGAGGGATGTTTAGCCCTTTCCGATTTAGGTGCTAGCATCAATCTCATGCCTCATTCTCTTTGGAAATTGATGAGATTTCCTAGACTTACCCCCACGAACATGACAATCGAGCTTGCAAATTGTACACCACTTATACCAATTGGAATAGCCGAGGATGTCTATGTGAAAGTTGGAAAGTTTGTTTTTCCCGCGGATTTCGTCATATCCGATTAGGAGTGTGACCTTAAATGTCCCATTATTTTAGGTCGACCATTTTTATCGACGGCTCAAACCGTAATCGACGTTCACGAGGGGAGACTTACTATGAGATATGGGGAGGATAAAATGGACTTTTTCACGAGTAAATCCCAAGTGTCTATGATAATGAAAAAACCGAGGTTTCAAAACCTAATGATTTCAAAATGTTCACTTTAGCGGAAAGAATGAGGTTTAATGCATGTTTTGAAAAAATTAAGAAGAACGGTTTTAAAGATGATGATTTTAATGATAAAGAATACGTGTACCTAATTTAAAATGGTATGTGTAAATTTATGAATGAAAAATCACTTTGGGGTGTATTCGATGAAACAAGTGACACACCAATTCCGAAGGGCGACGTTAGTGCCATCACGACAATGACCAAAATGGACTCGTCTTCACCACCTTCGAAGGACCACGTCTTTGAGGCTTCAACTTCTAACTCCATCGAAGTGCCTCCTTTGCCTAGCCCAACACCCGTTGTGGCGAAAGGTTTTATCGACATTGATCCTCTCGTCTTAGAAAAGTCACCTAAGCATAGTCATTCGAATTGTAAGACCATGGTTGTGAGTGCTCACATCGGCTCTTTCTTTGACGATGACGATGGGGATTTTGCCGAGATTGATCACGTACTTCGAAATCCACATGCAATTTTTGATTCTCCTAAAAAGAAATGTGTGAAGTACGATGATTACGAGTTTGATCCCGAGATTGAGGAAATCATTGAACGAGAGCTAGCTCTTATGCCTCCACTCCCACCTACGAGTGAGGCCGATCTTTCCAAAATCGAGGATGAACTAAATGAGTTGGAACGTCTTATTTTCGATGACGAACCAACTCATGTGACAACCAAAAATCCAATTTTCGAGGAGTTACCTAATCAACACTCCTCAAATGAGAATTACGTTTACCACATTCGTGAGGATATAACTTATCAACAATCCCCACAAATGAATGATGGTTTCGTGCTTGATCGTGATCTTTTCGAGAGAGTTTATAAGATACTCAAGGAGAGGAATGACAAACCTTGGTTTGACAAGCCTATCTTTGATGAAGAAATCGATGAGATCGACGTTCATGAGGATGACGAGTATGTAGACCCCGAGGGGGCGGTGTTCTTTATTGATAAACGTTTTGAGAAGTTATATAATCCGCCACCCCTCCCACCAATGACTTAAATGTGAGGATTTTTAGCGTGAATAATTTTGAATTTGACACGCCAAATATTTTCGACATTATCAAATCGGGTTTTCATAAAGAGTTTTTAAACGATGAAAAAGGAAAGGATTTTAAAAATATTTTAAAAGATTTTTCTACAAGTTTAACTCCGTCATCACCGCGTTTTATGAGTGCTACCACCTCGTCTATTCCTTTTGACGATGGTGTGTGTGGATCTAGTGTGGGGGAAGCCCCTAATGTTCCCTCACATTTCTCCACCGAGGACGAGATTTACAATCCCGAAATTGCTTGTAAAGGGAAATCTCGGTCTTCCACCGATGCAATAAATGGAAATCATATCTATTTGCTTGGTGTGAGTCTACCTCGAGTAGCTCATGGTTTTAGTGCCTTACCCATTGCCCCACATTTCTACTTCTCATCTCTTTTCTTCTACCCCTTTGGGGTTCGAGCACATGTTGAAGTGGCGTTGGTTCGTTTATCCCATGAAAACAAGGACGTCATCTTCGATCTCGGTATTTTGCATCATGAAAGGACTTAGTCCTTAGTACCGGTTGCTTTTGGGCATTGTTTATCATGTAAGCCCCACCAAAAATGACCAAACCATGATTATCCCTAAATGATCACATTTATGTGGATTCAAGTCGAGCTTTTGACTCGGTTATCAAAAACAAGGTGCCTCGTGGGGGATTCTCATGCTTATCCTTGTATATATTATTGCTTTTCTAATAGTGTAACGAGGGGTCTTGTGCTCTTCCAACCTTTGTTTCGTGGTTGTTTGTGATTGTGATTCATTAGGTTCATCGTCATCATTGAAGCCTCTCGTGTTCGTTTTACGGATCACTCGAGCTTCAATCGTTTCCTTTGGAGATTCCGATATCCCATGATATCCTTTTATGTTCTAACGTTTATCTTATTAGCATAATTCATAAACGGCTTTTAGGTTATTCGTTTTACCCTTTCCATGCTCGAGATTAAGCATTCGACTTCGTCTCTAGTATGGGGGGGGGGGGTGTTTTCACCCCTAGACTCGAAACATTGAGGACAATGTTTAGTTTTAGTATTGGGGGGGGGGGGGGGGTGATTAGATATTTCACCTTGCTTACATCATCAAGCAATCCAATTTTCATCTTTTTGTTATGGTTTTATGCAAAATAAGGCTAAAAATGGCCAAATTTTATAAAATTTCTTGCTTTTCATAAGGGTTTAAGACAAGAATGTAGGTTTTCCGTTGGTGAGAATAAGAGTAATTTTTGACTCGACCGTGGGTGTTGAGCACTTAGCTTCGATTCCTTAACTTTTTAGGCTAAGTCTCTTAAATGAGGACGAGAAATGATAGAGTTATTTGTAAGTCTCGTAATCTTTCACGATCTCATGTGTAGTAATTATTAGCTTATTCTCCCCACGCTTTTGATAATAAATTGTTAATAAATATTGATTTAGCGGTTTAGTCACTATTGTTGGTTTCTAATTTGTTTTAGTAGCTTCCATGTAATTAAATTGGGAAAACATTAAGGTATCACCAACGTCACGATTTTGAAGTATTGGCACCCGAATAATCGAAAGCTTCACTTAATAATAAGATTTCAAGTGCTCACCTAAATTAAGAAAAAATTTGAAGCTCACAAGGCCGAAAAATCTATGCCCAAATTGAAAGTGAATGAAGCCTTAATCTTTGAAGCTTTAAAGATCCAAAATTCGCTTTAGCGTGAGGATGTACGTCTTTGGCCATAATAAAACCCCCGATGATGGCGGATAATAAAAGGCAAGGCAAGACCGAAGTCATGATAAAAGCTCCATGGCGGAGTTGAATAAAGATGGAGGTAAACCTAAGATAATAAGGCCCTTCCGTTAGGGGGCCTATAAAAGTCTTGGTAATAAGTCTCATGTTCAAAACCGTTATAAAACCGTGTTTATCGATCCTTCTTGTTGACTTAATTTTTTGACATCGTTGTCTATTAGGGTGAATTATTAATTAGATGATTTTGGTTACACCGTTAAAACTCTATTTTTAGACTTAATCTCTATTCACGCATAAGTCAATGATGTATCCTCGTGATCATTAAGACAAAATAAAATATAAGAGATACCAAGTAGGAATAAGGGAGTTTAGGTTCGTAATTAACACTCATGAGATATGATCGTGTTGCTAACTTATAATAACAATGATCTCGTTACGCGCTTAGCATTGAATTGGGTGAAAATCGAGGACGACGAAATTATTTCTAAACGAAGCATTCACGTGTTCTTTTTCTATGATCCCAAAAGTCACTTAATCGTGATGAAAACAATACATTATGTCTAAAACACGTGTAATAGTTATTTAAAGTTTATGTCCTCAATAAAAGTCATCATAAAATGAATTTTGGAAGTGCTACGATACTTAATTCTAGCATTGCGTGGGGACACGACAATGGTTTAGTATGGGGGAGTGATGAGACTGCAATTATACATAGTCTCATCGTCCAAATAGGGCTTAAAATGCTAAAAATATCATCAAAATACCCAAATATATGCTTGTGATTGTTCATTGTGTATTTTAGGTACGGATATCATGAAATCAACAAAAGATCACAAGAATGAAGCAAAAACGAACACGGGAAACGAAGCCGCACAAAGAACTGGACCCGAATCATGATTTTCCTATCAAGTCCTTGAAGTTTGAAGAATTGGCAAGATTGGTCCCTCTACTTTTGAAGACTTGTCATTTTAAACCCTTGTAAAACTCAAAAATTACATTAAGGGTCCCTAAAATGACAAGAAAATACCATTATGGCCCTTGAAGAATGCAAATATAGCATAAAAAGCCCTTGGATTTATTTTACCAAAAGTTTGGTGGCCAAAGTGAAAAGATGAAAACTTATTGTAGAACAATGAAAATCTTTATGTTTCAAGAGGGTTGATGTTTTCTAGAGAGAGAAACTTAGAGAGAGAAGTGAAAGAAACTATGTGTTATATTGTGAGAAAATGAAACAACCAACACCTCTTTCCATGGTGGAAAGAGGTTTATATACCCAAGTCCTTAATGGACTTGGGCCTCCGGCCCATGAACATGCTCATGGGTCGGGCTTAACATAAATATAACTTAAACATTACTACGAGCCTATAATTATATTGTTGGAGTGACCGAGACTTTCTTTATACGTAAAAACGTATTTCCAACAATCTCCCCCAAAGGGAGGTCACTCCAAATTTACAAAGTCCTAATCTAGCATGTTAGATCTTGTTCTTGAGCTCGTAGTCCGCTTTCTCTTTCTTTCTTTTACGTTTCTTCTTTTTGTGAATATGTGTTGAATAATATCAGCCTTTTGCTTGGAACACGTTCTTTTGGCCTTTCACGTGCAGTCTTTATCTTCTTGTGATGTTCGCCTCTTCGTGACTTCATGTCCCACACACTTATCCTTTGTTGAATTCTTGAAAGTTTCAGAGTCGATACAACGGAAGACTTTTAGGTCATACTTTCTTGAATTTGCAGAAGTATTTGATGCAGAAGGAATAAGTATGTGAGGACGACTTCAACAGGTACACCACAACGCCACCGTCTTCGAATGCAGCAACATAATAAGACACGAATAAAATGGCTTTGACATTTTAGTCTAATTCGGTAGCATTTTACCTCCGGTCGGTGAATACCGTTGGACGATATTAGATATCGTACCCGTGACGGATAGTTTCAATTAAGTAACTTCCGGACAGGATTTCGCGGGTAAACCCGTTCTCTTTATTCGACCGTCCAAAGCTGACTGCGAACATAAAGAGTGAATCATTTGGATTAAAAATCCTTATGATTGAAGCCGTCAATTCATGAAACCTGGAACAAGTGAATTTCAATTAAGATATTCACCATCGTTGCTTTCCAATTGTCACAAACTTAATTCAAATAGAATCTTGCTTGTCACCTACCAAGTGCTGTTTGATGTTAACACTAGAAGGATTTCCACTCGTCACTATGAACACTAAAGAGTGTCACTCTGAGTGTTCTGGCAAGATCATACGATAATGCGTAGAGGCCTGGAACGAGTTTAAGTTCAATTAAGAATTAAACTAGTGTTTCTTTCCAGTTTTCACAAGATTGGTTCTTAAAGAACCGCACGTGTCACCTACCATGAGCTTGTTTGATATTGGCTCAAGCAGGATTTCCATCTTCATTGTAATACTTGCGTATCACTCGGATGTTCTGGCAATATTACAAGAATACTGCATAGGACTCATAAAGATCTCTTACTTTTCACAGTGTGTGAAGAAGCAAGGAATAAATGAAAAGTGTCCTAATGATACTTTTGATGATCTCGTGGCTCTAGACTCGATATTGCGTTTTTGATTTAGTGAGCGATGGCTGGAGAGGATTGCCACCTTTTCAATATCAGTCCATTCGGAGTGAATAGACCAATAGATAACGTGTTGAACTCTGTGTTATTAAAACAAATATCTTTTGAGAGATATTTGAGTTAGCTGGGGAGGTTTGTGCATTGCATCACTGGGTCCATGATGTCTATCTTCAATATCGAGAATCATTGAAAAAATGATCTCAATAGCATATGTATTGACCCGGTTTCTGCCTAAAGTTGTAAGGAGGGCTTCTTTCTTTACACCCTTTATCTTTACAATTCTTTTTCATTCTTCAACCCCTTCAATGCTTACCAATATGTCATCACTAGCACCTTGTTGTGATTGTTCCAGTGCTAGCTTAAGTACTTGGTCGGCATTCAGCTACGTTCACAATCATTCTCCATCTTTCCTAGGACTTCTAATTCTATCTAGGGAATTGTCCTTGGGAAGATTCTATTGGTTCTGATGAATCATTGGACTAATACCTATACCTACCACCCTTTTGTCACCACATCCGTCGTGAATTAAGTGTGTTTTGGGTAAGTATTGTCACCATGAAAAATCCTTGAAAAATCACTTAAAGCACTTGTGATATTGTAATCAAAGTTTTTGTGCCTTAAGTGTTTTGATCATCAAAAATGCTCCCCCTTAACGTGTGCATTACACATATTAAGTTGGTTTATCTTTTAAGCCTTTTTTATTGTTTAGCCAAATATCATTAAGTCTCTAATCCCATTTTCTCCCCTTTCCAAAATGTTAACCATCAATATTTTGGATATTCATGAATTAACTGGTCTTTGTGTAATAAAATAAAATTAGATATTGGCCAAAGAACATATTAATGCTCCCCCTCAAATTAATGAGGGTTAGTTGTAGTGCTTGAGTACGATATGTTTGAAAGATTTAGAATCTCGAGAGAAATTCTTGAAAAATATCATACTTTTACACTACAACATGCCACAAAAGCTGATTATACAAAAATTAGCATATTCACAATTATATACATATGGAGTTGACCTGTTATAAGACGAACCATAATTAAATGGCTCGTTCCGTGAACCTATGGTGAGCTCCATATGGCCTTCCACCTACGAATCGTTCCACACTTCATAGAAATCGGCGCTTCCTTAGAAGTTCCTCGATCTTCTTGATTGCGTACTTTGCTCCCTTTTTGCACTGGGTTGTCCATGTGTACTTGAATGCTGGAAGCGGTAGGTCGGCATTGAGAACCGTCAGCTCATCTCGAACATGCTTGAGCGTACCATCGCTGAATTTGTGCAGTTCGGAGAATCGCATAAACTGCATGACTCCAGTTTCATTTGGATAAAATATCCCTGCTTCCGGTGTCGTGGTCCCCATGTACGACTTCTTTTTCTTGTGAAACTTACTGAGTGGAGTTGTATGGGGACGTTGCAAGTTTAGCTATTTCTGATAGCTCTCTACTCCAAGTTGAAAATCTTCCACCCAGTTTTGAATGACGATTTTTCTTGCATAATTGGCGAAAGTTGGAGCTCAATGCAATGACAATCTCAGGTTGTAGATGGTCAACTTTTTCCTGAGCCAATAACAACAGAATATCTTTGATGTCTTCAAGTTGAAGGTACTGGAGATCACTTTCGTCAATTCGGTATTCTTTCTCATCAGTACGTTTGAACACGATTACATTCAAGTAATCATAACCGAAGACAGTCTGAGTGGTTGCTCCTTGGATGCTTTTGATTCTGTGAGCTGAGACAATAGAAGAGCCTCTCTTTGGATGATGGAAATGACTATAAGCTAAACTTTTCTTTGCAGTCCAGTGAGAGATGCCAAGTGAAGCAAAAGTATCATAAAACTTGAGCAGTTTCTTTCTCCATATTGCATCAGGTACTTTATCTTCGATCCATCGAACGTTCTCCAGATTAACAACTTTGAGCATAGTAAGCGACGTAGCATATTTCTTTGCGCCTTTTTCAAGATATTCAAGATCGTAAGAAACAAAGTGCTCTATTGGGATCGTTGCAGAACCGGCGATGACCGTGGGTGTAAGAGGTCGTAACACAAGAGTCTGAATTCCCGTAGTCGTCGCTCTCATTGCCTTGGTAAGCTCATTCAAGTGATATTCTGCTTCATTATGGCTGATCTTCAAAGTATCAAAGAAGTCCACATTTGCGGCTGCCATTTTGATAAGATCCGGAGTCATTGTCGGTTTCCCATGAGAATACCTTAGAAAGGCCGAGAAATCGATAGGATTGTTCAGAAATTGAGTCAGCTCCATTTCAGTTGCTGTATCGAAAGGATACTGTGGTGCTGCATTTATGAGCCAGAGTTGCTCCTATACCGTGTCATCAATGATAAGAGATTCAGCAAACGTTGGTTCTGGCACATTTAAATCTTCAACTTTGTTAATGCAAGTGATGCCTAAAAACATTATTAGTGTTAACTAATCTTTCTTAGTTTTGATCACAACAAACCATACAACACATTTAGTGTAAAACACAAAATGAATTATTTAACTAACACTATCATCAAGGTAATAATCATATCACTAACCTTTCTTAATCATACTTAGTGATCATCAAAATGATTATCCTTAAAACTCACTTTTGTTAATATGACAAAAGACTTTTTAATAAACTTTCTTTTTTAGAAAATGTTTTATTAAAATGGAAAATGAAAATTTGAAAATAGCATATTCTAAATGCTGTTAGAATATCCTTTGAAGGTTTCAAATACCTCAGATATTCCCACCTCACTAAAAGACAAAAAACGGAGCGTAGTCTAGTGGCGGTACCTTAAGTACCTACACGGTTCCTTAGCGATATGGAACCGCGGGGTGAGATAAAGTACCGCGCACAACTAGCCGTTATAGATCCGTTATACTTTGTCTCTTTTAAATAGTGGGTCAAATCTCATTTTACAGTAAGCCTCTTGGACGTTTTTCTCAGCCCTCTTTCTATTTTCTATAGCATAATCATTAGTAAATGATCACTTAAATTGTTAAGGATGTTTACATATGATTATCCTCTTGATCCCCTCCTTTACCTTGTCCAAAGAGAAGATCACTCACTCACTAGTGTTGTGATAAAGATGAATCTATGAACTAGTCATATTCATCATGATACCCTTTTTGTTTTAGGTCAATCCAATGTATTTATGAATACTTGGACTAGTTGTGTTCATCCAAGTTATTTGTGGATACTTGGATTTGTTGTGTACATCCATTGCATATGTGTTTGCTGGAGTTGTGTTGTGTAAATCCAAGCTACATGTGTGTACTTGGATAAGTCTAGTTGAGTTGTAATAGATTTGATTAGGAGTTCTCACTAAACTATAAAGTGATGTGGTTGTGTCTTGTGAGTTCTCACTAAACTTAAAAGTGATTAGTAGTTGTGTTTTGTGAAGTTCTCACTTAGCTTCAAAGTGAAGAGTCGTGAATATTGGTTCTAGCTTTCGATTAGAACTCGACATCTAGCCTTGTGTCGTAAAATGGTGAAGTAGGCAACGTCGTGAAGATTGGTTCTACCTTAAGATTAGAACTCGACATCTAGCCTTGTGTCGTTAAATTGTGAAGTAGGCAACGTTGTGTAGATTGGTCCTAGCTAAAGATTAGGTCTCGACATTTAGTTTAGTGTCGGAAAATAATGTAAGCAACGATGTAAGGTTTTCTCCGCCGAGAAGGGAGCTTGTGGATATAGTGGAAATCTCGAGTAGGTGTACTCGAGGAGTGGAGTAGAAACGAGGATAGAGCCTCGTTGTCGAACCACTATAAATCTTGGTGTCTTCCCACTAGGTTGTCTCCTTCCTTACTCTTTACTTATTTCATTATCATTACACTTACCTATTATCTTTGCTAGTGCATTTGAATTGAACCTAATCATTATGCAACTTAGCCTCAAGTAAAAGATAGTTTTGATACAAACCAAATTGAAAGTAATTTTTATTTGGTCACCAATCGAAGAGAAACTATTCAACCCCCCTTCTAGTTTCTACAATTGGTATCAGAGCGATGGTCACTCAAGATCTTTGAAGTATATTGTACTTTGAAACTTGGATCGATCCATTGTCTCCTCAAATTAGAAGGTCTAGTTGTACTAAAGTTTCTCTTTGGTCAAAATTATTTTTTCCTTAGAAAATAGGTCTTTTAAATGGTAATATTGCATCCCACTTAAGATTAGTAGCCTTTATGCATTTTAGATATACTCTTGAAATGTATCTACTAGTTTGCATCTTGCTTTGTCTAGGTACTCATGAAGATCAATCACTTAATTGGTTGTGGATTGAGTTACTTGAACTTGTAGAAGACTCATCTTCATTGATCATTAACATCTTTGAATGATGATACCAAGATGATTGGGAATGATACTAGTCCTTGAAGACTTAGTACTCATCATAGTCATTTATTGAGCATAGCACTTATTCTTTCATGGATTGCTCTTTGTGGCCAAGGTACGCTTTCGTTCTTCCACACGCCCTTTGATCATTCTTTTGATCATTACTATGTGCTTGTTCTCGGCATCCTTGCCTTGACATTTATTTGTGGTTTGTGTTTCTTTTCCTTTATCCTCTCAAACCTTCATTGCTTGGATACTTAACTCACTATGGTGATGTAGAGTGAGTTAGTAGAAGCTTAAAGTATCAAGCATGATTTCCATGGTTTGCACCCATACGGTTTGTAGGCCCTTTGTGGGAGAGAAAGTGAATTAATACCTTGCTCATATTTTGGTTTAGACTAAGACTATTATTGAAAGTGATCTTAGTCTATACTTGAATAATTGCTTTGTGCTTATTCATTACCAAAGCCGTTTAATGTTTCGCCGGAAAGGCACGTCTTAAACCACTATATATGACACAAGCTCTTCGTTACCACTATTTGAAGATTGTCATTAATCCCTTGAGCATTGGTCCTAGTCTTGATTCACTTCCCTTCACTTCTCTCCACTAAGTCGTTTTGCTACGAGTAGTCGTTTGTCCGTTTCGGTTCTTTTCGATCTCGATTTAACTCGTAATCCTTCGTTTAGGCATATTGCTTAGTGTTATGATGATCCAATGATATTTTAGAAGGCTCATGACATATTTTTTAAGTGTTTTAGAAAAATTTGTTTTTAAAATTTGGCGTCCTTCATAGATAAAAACCGACCTCTGAAGGCGGTTCTTTATCTCAGCGGCTCAAAGGCGCGGTTCCTTATCGATAAGGAACCGCGGGCAGGAATTTGAGTCAAAGCACCAGTTTGATTATTTTATTCATTTTCAAACCACTATCTCTCTCTCCCAAAAACACACAGCCGACGGGTTTTACCTTTTCCACCATTGTTGAAGCTTCAAAAACCTTCAATCACTCAAATTAATTGATTCCAAGTTGTGGGTTGCACTCATCCATCATCTAACATCAATTATTTGTAAGTATTTTCTTTCAATTTCATCTGTTTTGTTCTAGGGTTCATCCTTTCATAATTGGGGATTTTTAAAATTGAAATTGAATTAAAACCTTAATAGGAATGTGGGTTGACATGGTTATTTTACTATGATTCCTTAGGTTGATATTCATTAAGATTTCACTAAAACCCACTTGTAGAACAAATCTGAATTTTGATTAATTATTTTTGATTAAAAGATGGATTTGAGATGAACCCATGAACAAGTAGGTAATGACATTGTTAATGCTTACCTAAAAACCTTGTTTTGCAAAACCAATGTTCTAATCCATTGTTGATAACATAGATCATGTGTTCTTGGTTAATGATGGAATAGACACATTGTGAACATGAAAATGATATGGATTCAATCTTATGTTTATCAAGAAATTGATATAACACATTTTCATTTTTCGATTTATTTATAAGTGATTGAAAAGATATTTTCTTATTTAGGTACTTATCATGTCCTCAAGATATCAAAAAGATCATGAACGAACACGAGCATACATGCCCTCTTCTCCTTACCCTCATTTGATTCATTCTCATAAAAACTCGTCTAAGTGTCTTAAACATCGTTGTTTCCATGAAGGACGCATCGTTCCTTCTAATTGTGTAAATGAGTTTATTCGCTTCATGTTTGTGTCTATTGGCTTTGATTGTCTTCTTGATATTGACGAGCCAATATTTCCTTCGTTCCTTATGGAGTTCTTTAGCTCATTCACTTTGATAGGCATCAATAATGGAATTTCTATACGATTTTCCATCATGGGGAAAATCATTACTTACACTCTTGAAGAATTCGGTGATATTCTTGGAGTGCCATCTAATGGTCAATGTCGATTCACCGATGCTTGGAGTTTAGACTCTTTAGAATCGGCCCCTATTGATGCTCATTATGTGACCGTGCTTCCAACTCCTTCGGACATCATTCATGCCATTTCTAAACCTCGTGAGCATCCTATTCATGGTAAATTTCAAGGAGTTGTTCGAACTCTCTCTCCTTGGGAATTACTATCTAGTGATATTAATGATTTCATGACTCCTTGGGCCGAAATCATTAGGGAAAATGCAATGTGTCTTGATGGGAATCGGGATTTAGTACCCGCTTGCCTTGCACATATGTTGTATTGTGTTGCCACCACAACTCCTTACAATCTCGCATTTTTCATGGCTAGAAGAATTAGATTTGTTCTTCTTGAGTCTAAGTCAAGTCTTCCCTATGGAATGCTTCTTTCTCGTCTTCTTAGAAGAGTCTTTATTGACTCTCCGTCTCTTCTATCTTCACCTTATTGCTCCGTTGATCGTGTCATGTCTCCCATTCAAAAGAACATTTCACCCGAGATCAATGTAAACTCGAGTCAAGTCGAAAATACTTCTCAAGAAGAGTCTTTTAGCAACCCTCCTTCCAATTTCATCAACTTCATGACTTCTTCTATCTCAATTTCTTCCTCCCATGAAATTGATTCCGATTATCAATTTTATCTCAATCATCTTCTTCGAGAACGTCTCAGAAGTGAATCAAGAAATTAGAAGTTATGCTCATGATTATATGCCACTCTCATCAAGGACGACTTCTTGTTTTCTTTTCTTCATTTGGTTGTGTATTGACTTATGTTACATGTTTGGATTATTATTTATTTTGATCCTAAATGTTGCTTATGCCATCATGTTTGTGATTTACATAGCCTTGTGCATCTTTGTGATAGTTAGCTTACTTAGATTATGATCTGTAGTTAACTTTGGCTTGTGAATCTTTTGGGAAAAATCTGGGTTTTACAAAAACTGGGATGAAAGATTTTTTGAAACCTCTGGTCGCGGTTCAATATCGACCAGCGGTTCCTTATCAATAAGGAACCGTGGGTCCTAGATAAGGAACCACCGGTCACTGTGCACGACAGCATCTTTTGCTTTACACTGTTTTCTTAAATCTATGTAAACCTTGCATGATTTTCAGTAATAAACTGCACATTTCCTAAACTAGCTTACCTAAATTCATTATTCACCTAAAATGATTTTAACCCATTACTAGTTTGGATCATCCCCTCACCCATTTAAACCCACCTTGTTAGTCATGTTCTTCACACATCAAAACATCCTTCCCTAAACCTTAAACCACCCTTGTCAACCATGGTGTGTACCAAAACCTCAAACACTTCCAAGACCTCCATCCCAAGGAAAACATTCAAAATAAGGATTAAGGTAGCCAAGCCTAACTCCTCACCTTTCCACACACCTAAGAATGAGATGGTTCCTATCCTCATTTCTTCATCACCTTCCCCACCTCTTGCACCATGCAAGACATCATCCACCCATGGTACTAACCACTCCATTGGTTCTACCTCCTCTTCATTCAACTTAAGAATGAATGAGCTCTCTTCACCCTTCACTCCAAGTGCACCCTTGGATGTGACCACACAACCCCAACCAATCCAAAGCATTCCTTTTGTGAATGACTTTGATGACACTTTGGTGACTTCACCATTTACCCCTCATAACTCACCCATTTCACTAACCTTGGAGAATTTACCTCCACACTCACCCATTTCCCCTTTAGGGAACATGCCTCCACTCTCACCCACATCACCCTTGGAGAACTTGCCTCCTCCACCTCCACCCAACTCAAACATTCCAATTTTGGGTGTTCCTCTTTCCCTCCTTTTGGGTGATCCATACTATGGGTTTCAACAAACACATGGTCCTAATTGTCCATGTTGTCTTTACAAACACTACATCATCCATAAACTTAGGATGGAAATGTTTGGACTACATAGGAGGTTGCAAGAGTTCTTGCTTACCTTGTTCTCCATGCCTCCTCCTAGGAGATGAATGATGAAGTTTTCTAAATAAATGGTTTTCAACAAAACCACGCCAAAGAAGACTACTAATCTAGAGCTAATGTTAAGTTAGCTTTGTAATAGTTACTTGACTTAATTTTCTAGTTGTCTTTTCCTTCATGTATGTTTCATGTTGTTGATCTATGGATTTAGCTTTATGTGTTTTCATCCTAATGTGCACATTAATCAACTTTAATTTGAAATTAAAATTGAACCTAAATCTATCACAACCTCTAAAAACTTGACTAAAATTGGTTCAAAATGATATCTAAATTATTTCGTCACCCTTTGTCAAGACATTCTTTGTGAATGTGTTGCTTTATGCAACCCTAGCATAATTTGGTGCTAATAGAGGTAAAATTCCAAGATTTGCAACTTTTTGAAAAAGTCTTAGTTTTTCTCAAAAACCTGTAAAAACTTGGTTTCAAGTCCACTGGACGCGGATCTTTAAAGCCCCGCGGTTCTCTAGCGATATGGAACCGCCGGTCCCTTTAAGGTACCGCGGGTAGAAATCAGTTTTTGACGAATTTTTGGTCAAAACTTTTAAAACCCTATACCCTGTCAAGATTCCTTGTTTCCTCAAATTGACTAAAAATTCCTTGACACTTCACATTTTCTATTCAAATTCTTACCTTGATTACATTTTACTTATACCCCAACCTTGAGATTTCATTCTCACACCTTCCCAACCTTGAGAATTCACTCTCACACAACCTTGAGATTTCATTCTCACACCTTCCCAACCTTGAGAATTCATTGTCACACCCCACCATGGCGGAACATGGGGCGCGACGTATGGATATCATCACAACATGGCGTGTCTATAGAGATAACTATATGAAATAAGAAATGTCGTAAAAATGGTGACACGAAGGTCATGACAATATCTCAACAAATTCAAGGGGTCTAGGTAAGTAAGTAACAGTCCTACTTCTTACCCAAGACAAAAAATAACATACCAAAACAATCATATGTGTGCCACAGTATCACTTATTAAAATGAACAATCAAATAAAACTAAGAAGGAAACGGGGATTCTCCTTCTATATGCATTCCTAAGCTTCTCCAATCCTAGCCACTTATGTTCTCATGCTTAACCATAGTATCACCTGAAAGAGACACTAAAACACGTCAACATAAAGTTGGTGAGAGTCATAGGTTTAGACTCCAACACAAGACAAGTCATAAGCTGTGAATACCATAAACCAATAAACATATGGACAATGCGCTACAATCATGTACTAACAACTAGCATTCAAGTTCAATCAATCATTACAATTCCAAGGCATCACGCCTTACCAACAATCACAATTTCCAAGGCATCACGCCTTACCAACAATCAAAATTTCCAAGGCATCACGCCTTACCAACAATCACAATTTCCAAGGCATCACGCCTTACCAACAATCACAATTTCCAAGGCATCACGCCTTACCAACAATCACAATTTCCAAGGCATCACACCTTATCATTAACCATAGGTCCCATAGGCGCCCATACACATATGTACCTTTCCAATCCAGATCACACACAAACAAGAAATCACATAGCAGTTAATCACATAAATGTACACACAAGTCCATCTCAAACCTTAAAACATTCACAGCATTAATTTAGAAAATAATTCAACACAGTGTCTCTTCCATCACATCTGGAAGTCAAAAACAATAGTAAACATGGGACTATGAAACTCACCTGGTAGCTTCTTCACAAGTCCTTGCACTAGCAACAAGCTAACAAACAAAAAACACGCAATTAATACACGAACCAATCACTAAGATGGCTCATTAACCTATGATGGACATCTAGCCTATTCCCACATATTTACCTCATTGACAAGCTCTAATCACCCCATTACCCTTCCTTAACAAGTCCTTAACTTGGTTAAGTTTAATAACTATCCCGTTCATATTTTACCCAAAACAGTCCCAGTTTTTAGGTCTCAAAACTTTAAGTCAAACATCCTCTTAAACATACCCATGGTTTCTGTAAAAGGAATATTCATACCCTTACATATGTTGTCTAACACCTCCCACTTGCCCTAACCTTAAAGCTACTGTTAAGGCCCCGGTATACATATATCTACTTTTGTCATTCCAGATTTCCTGATTTTAAACGTACTAAAAGTTTGTTACAATTAAGGGGTCTTACCCTAAACCACAACCTTATCCCAAGTGCAGATACTTACTACAATATATAAACCATCTCTCATGTTCGTGAGAAGATCCCAATGCAATCCTAAGTACCCCAAACAACCCAAAACTTAAAAAAAAACAGGCTGAATTCAAAACCGTTTTGACCTCCGACTGTTGTAACCTGTTTTTGACCCACTTACCGACCTCCAATTTAGTTCTAGTTTCTTGCATTGGAAAGCCACTTCAAATACCTTTCCAGGGGTACTTGGATCGTAAAATAAGAGTTTATAGAACTCCCGATATGATCAAAACAAATGACTCAAAAATCTGCCCAGTTTTTAAAAACGGGTTTAACAAAATCAACCTCATTAATTAACCCTAATCCCTCTAATTACAAGCCGTAATTTATGTAATCATCATATTATGATTAATCCAACATTAATTTACTGTTTTTATATTAAACCCTAACCTAAATCCATCATAAGATTATTAAAGAAAACATAAAAACAATTTAATTAAAAAGGGATTTGAAGATTTACCTTGGATTTATGAAAACCCCCAAATTTTATGAAGAACCCTAATTTTTTATAAGACTCACGAATTTCCTTCATCTCCAGGAGAAAAATAATGAATTTGGTTTAGTATATACATTATATAGGGTATGGGTGAATCCTAGTCCAACCCAAAGCCCACTTTCCTTTTTTTTTTCCTCTTTTTCCTTTTTCCCTTTCTTTTCTTGCGTCTACCAAACCAACCCTACCCCTTAATTTTCGTTTTTTTTCTTTTTATTGTTTAATAATATATTACTAATATTATCTTAATTTGTCTTAATTTATTTCAGCTCCTAAAGCTTCCAAAACCTCAAAACCGTAAAACTAGTCAAATTTACGCGTTTTGCCGTAAAAGACGTAAAATATACACTTTTATAAAAAATCTCAAATTTTGAAATAAACTTGATAACTAAGTCCTAAATCACTTAAAACCATCCCGAAAAATATTCATATGGATAATTACCTCACCCGAGACCTCTAAATGCTAAACCGTAAATCCTAAAAAAATACTATTACTATAATACTTATACATATACGTAAACACCACAATATCACCATTTCATTTCATAGTCACTAATTGTGAGTTCATGAACATGAAATAACCGTTCCTCGATTTACTTATGAGCACTTCTATACTCATAAATGATAACCACACCAACTTCAATCACACAAAATAAACACGTAATCACACAATTCAAGTAAGCACACATAAAATAACCTAAAAGTAAGACTAAGTGACAAACCCAAAACCACGGTTGTCACATTCATTCTCACATAACCTTGAGATTTCATTCTCACACTCTTACAATGCCTAACTCCTACATTCCTAACCTTGACATTTCTTTGTCACAACCCCACTCACACAAAGCTTCCTCATCCAAGCTTTCAAAGAAACCGGAAATCTCGGTTCGACCTATTTGGGTTAAGAAGAATGAACCATCTTCGTCCAAACCACCCATAAACCCTACCTTCTCTCCAATCAAGTATTGGAATGAGACTTATACCATAAACCCCATCACCGGAGCTAAAGAAAATGTTCCCCCACCACCACAATCCTTCAACACCCCTCAACTCAATGACCTTTCGACCTTCCCAAACCTCACAAGGCATTGTGAAAACATTCACAAACCCATTACCCCACCATCACCAAACCCTAGGTTTGATGCCATACCCCCATCAACCGATTTTGTGTTGCATCATGGATCCTCGTGTGCTTGTTGTCAATTTCAACAAATTGAACTTGCTCATGTGTATGAGAAGTTAAATTTTCTTGAATTCCTCCTCACTCGACCTCCTATTCAAGTTTTCGTTCCGGTGGACAAAACTTTAAATGATGCATCGTCATCTTTTTAGTTTTTTTTTCTTTTTAGCAATCTTGGAAAATATCACTATTAGACTAGCTTATGCTTAGTGGTTTATTTTCCATATTTATTGCTTTTAGATACTCATATTGTGTGTATGACTATCTTCTTTGTTGTGTCTTTTTCTTTTATGTAACCTTTGTGTTGTTTGTGTGTTATTTCATTAGTTCTATTTTGAGTTGATCATGGTTAATTTTTACAATTGCTTATGGGTGATTCCATCAATTCTAAACTTTAACCCATTGACAAGCTTATCATCTTCATCGGATTGAAGCTTGATTTTGTCAATAACCTCTTTGGACATACTTAGCAAAATACTTGCTTCTAATTTGAGATTTCTTCTCTCTCTCCCTCTTAAGTTACTTAGTAGGTAGTGATCATATATACATTGGTGTTTCTTTCCTTTCTACTAACCTTTGTGTAGCATGTCACCTTAGCTCACAAACTTGGTGCCCCAAGCAAGGGGGAGCAACCACCAAGGGGGAGCTACTAGCAAAGTTCGATGCTCTTCAAAGACTTGTGCTAACCTTTTTGCTACGACAAAGGGGGAGAAATGATAGTGGTAAACTAGTTAATAATTCCATATTTTGTGTTTCTACGTAAATGAGTTTATCGTTTGTCGTAATCAAAAAGGGGGAGATCGTTAATGCAAGTGATGCCTAAAAACATTATTAGTGTTAACTAATCTTTCTTAGTTTTGATCACAACAAACCATACAACACATTTAGTGTAAAACACAAAATGAATTATTTAACTAACACTATCATCAAGGTAATAATCATATCACTAACCTTTCTTAATCATACTTAGTGATCATCAAAATGATTATCCTTAAAACTCACTTTTGTTAATATGACAAAAGACTTTTTAATAAACTTTCTTTTTTAGAAAATGTTTTATTAAAATGGAAAATGAAAATTTGAAAATAGCATATTCCAAATGCTGTTAGAATATCCTTTGAAGGTTTCAAATACCTCAGATATTCCCACCCCACTAAAAGACAAAAAACGAAGCGTAGTCTAGTGGTGGTACCTTAAGTACCTACGCGGTTCCTTAGCGATATGGAACCGCGGGGTGAGATAAGGTACCGCGCACAGCTAGCCGTTATAGATTCGTTATACTTTGTCTCCTTTAAATAGTGGGTCAAATCTTATTTTCCAGTAAGCCTCTTGGACGTTTTTCTCAGCCCTCTTTCTATTTTCTATAGCATAATCATTAGTAAATGATCACTTAAATTGTTAAGGATGTTTACATATGATTATCCTCTTGATCCCCTCCTTTACCTTGTCCAAAGAGAAGATCACTCACTCACTAGTGTTGTGATAAAGATGAATCTATGAACTAGTCATATTCATCATGATACCCTTTTTGTTTTAGGTCAATCCAATGTATTTATGAATACTTGGACTAGTTGTGTTCATCCAAGTTATTTGTAGATACTTGGATTTGTTGTGTACATCTATGGCATATGTGTTTGCTTGGAGTTGTGTTGTGTAAATCCAAGCTACATGTGTGTACTTGGATAAGTCAAGTTGAGTTGTAATAGATTTGATTAGGAGTTCTCACTAAACTATAAAGTGATGTGGTTGTGTCTTGTGAGTTCTCACTAAACTTAAAAGTGATTAGTAGTTGTGTTGTGTGAAGTTCTCACTTAGCTTCAAAGTGAAGAGTCGTGAAGATTGGTTCTAGCTTTCGATTAGAACTCGACATCTAGCCTTGTGTCGTAAAATGGTGAAGTAGGCAACGTCGTGAAGATTGGTTCTACCTTAAGATTAGAACTCGACATCTAGCCTTGTGTCGTTAAATTGTGAAGTAGGCAACGTTGTGTAGATTGGTCCTAGCTAAAGATTAGGTCTCGACATTTAGCTTAGTGTCGGAAAATAATGTAAGCAACGATGTAAGGTTTTCTCCGCCGAGAAGGGAGCTTGTGGATATAGTGGAAATCTCGAGTAGGTGTACTCGAGGAGTGGAGTAGAAACGAGGATAGAGCCTCGTTGTCGAACCACTATAAATCTTGGTGTCTTCCCACTAGGTTGTCTCCTTCCTTACTCTTTACTTATTTCATTATCATTACACTTACCTATTATCTTTGCTAGTGCATTTGAATTGAACCTAATCATTATGCAACTTAGCCTCAAGTAAAGGATAGTTTTGATACAAACCAAATTGAAAGTAATCTTTTTTGGTCACCAATCGAAGAGAAACTATTCAACCCCCCCCCCCCCCCCCCTTCTAGTTTCTACAAACTTCCATATCAGTGATGTGCTGATCTTCAGATGGTGTTGAAGGTTGATCTTGCGTCACCGGTATATCATCGTGAGGTTCTTCTTCTAGCATTGACCCTGTGGGTTCTTCTTGTTGTGTAGACACAGGAATTTCGTCTTCTTGCATATATTCTACAGATTCATTGTGAGAATCAGTAGTAAAAACTGGTTCAGTAGATATACCTGTGTCAATATGCTGAGTTTCTGGTACAGTTGACTCCAGCGTCTTTTCTGCGGTTTCAGCAATGCTTTCTACAGCTTCCTCAATACCTTTCTCAGTAGCCTTATCACGTTCATCCTTATTAGACTCTTCGGAATTAGTACCCGTTTTGTCATTGTCATCACCCTTGTTGGTTCCATTACCGTGGTCATTATCATCATCGTCATCCTCATCCTCATCTGTATCCTCGTCCTCATCTTCATCTTCATCCTCATCCTCTTCTTCCTCCTCATCTCCTTCCTTATCCTCTTCCTCATTTTGATCATTGTCACCATCATCCTCATCACCGTTACCCTTATTATATTCCTCCTCTAGCTCGTCTTCATTGTCAAACTCAGAGTCGGTAGTATCTGCAGGCGTATCTTCAATAATTGCTTTGTTGAGATATTGCAGAACTTTTCGTTTATTTTTCGATTTATGAGCCCCCATATTTAGCAGACGTGTCTGTAACAATGTCATTAGTTGAAGGGTAGATAAACCATTACCGACAAAAGTTGGTAGCTGCTGATCAACATATGACTTGACTTCTCGTCGAATGATCTTGGTCATCTTCTCATCAATTGACCCAAGAAAGGCAGCATTCTCTTTGTCACGAGTTTTCTTCTCTCCAAGAAATGATTTGTGTTGTTCTTTAAGTTTAGACACTATGTCGGATATTTTCTTTAGTGTAGGCTCATCAGGTTGCGGTTCCTTGAGAGGAGTGGTGAATCTTTCAGTCAGTGTAGCTATATGTTTAGCTTGAGCCTCCAGCTGTTGTTGAAGAGACCGGATCAGTGGATCATTGACTGTGAGGAAAGGGTTAGAGGTTGATGATACTTGTTGTACTGCTGGTGGAGGCATAACCATAACTGTTAAAGTGGTGGTGGATGATACTGGTTGTTCAAGGATAGGTGATAGTGTAGAATCAGTGATTGGGACAGTTGTTGATACAGGTTGTTCAGCTGTTGATGATGGTGTAGACTCAGTAGTTGGGGTGGTAGATGATACCGGTTGTTCAACATGTGCTAGTGTAATAGTTGGTGTTATGACTTCACTGATGACCGGGGTGGATAGTGGTGGAGTGGTGGTTGATGTGACAGTAGTTATGGTAACATCCACCATATCTTCATTTGTCGATGGATCAGTATTTGTAACCTCAACACCCTCCCCTTCCAAGTTAATATATTTCATAACATCTTCAGAGCCGGAAGTAGACTTACTTTGGAGTTGAGTTTCTGGTATGAAAGTTGCATAAGCATCGTCGTGTACCACCGTGTGAGTTGGTTCTGGTAAGGATGTGGTGATATTGGCGTCTTGATACAACAGATTTGAATCTGTGTTTGCACTGCTACCACCTTCTTCACTCTGCTCACTACTTTCAAAATGGAAGTTATCAGCATCTTCATAAGCATCTTCATCGGTAGGATCTTCATAAAATGCCATGTCAGCATCAGGACTGCCAAATTCCTCTAAGTCCTCAAACAGTCTTGAACCTGATCCTGTGGAAGTCGCAAAATCTTCATCTCTGCTTTGTTGAAGAATAATACACAGTCGTTTGGCTTCAGAAATGGATTGTTGTGCTGGTTCATCTGAAGCAACACTTGCTTCTTTACCTTTAGTTTGCTTTGCTTTCTTTGGCCTTCGGGGTGGTACTTCTTCCTGTTCTTCCTCAATATGGATCGTCTCATCTTCATCAACTATTTGCATTTTCCCTGTGCCTTTATCTTTGGAGGAAGTAGTCGATTGGCGCTTTGAAACTCTTTTCTTGCGTTTACCTTTTTGCTTCTCTAAGGGAAGTGAATTTTCTCGTCGAAACTGTGCATCAATATCATTAAGCATCTAATAAGTGTGTAAACACTTATCCTTTTGCCACTAAAATCAAGGTAAAACAAGACCTAATCATGTGTTTTATATCGTAAAAGTCGGAATTACGCGTGGTTTTGTGTTTTTGTGTTTAAATAGGTACAAATGATCAAAAGAAGAGAAAACACGGGATTTCACGGTCAAATGTTGAAGAAAAGTCAAGAAAGAGACAAAGACAAAGTCAAAAGACCAAGAGTGTGCCCAAGTTCACGAAAACCGGCTAAACCGACTCGAGTTTTGAAGAAAAGATCAACAAATCCGAAATCGAGCTCGTCCATAGTGGATCTAATATTATTCGAGTTTAATGGGCCTTGTGGGTCCCACATTTGCTTATTGGGCCCACAAAGCCCATTTGAAAAATTAAACCTTGTGCTTAAGTGGATAAAACCCAAAAGCCCATTTGAGGTTTTGATGTAACGAATTTGGGCCTAGCCCAATTTATCACAATGAAAAGGACGGAGGGAAATGTTATTCATCTTTCTTGGTCAGCTTTGTGGTCAAACACCACAATTACGTATTTACTTCACACAAACAATTCACTTTCTTTTTTCAACAAACGTTTTTTAATAAACACACCCCAACCGTCCCTTACTTCCTGCACCCTACCACACCATATCAATCCTCCCTTCACACGTGTCATCTCACCCTTCACCACTCATTTGCATTAAACCGAATGTTACTCACATCCACTCAATTATTAACATTTTATTTACCCCACATATTTATTCGATAGAAACAAAGCAAATACCCCCATCCATTCACTGTTATTCCTTTCATCTCTCTTATATTTACATAGCTTCACCACAAACCCTAATTACCCTAGATCAAAAATACCCAATACAAATTGGGGGTTTCACTAAAAACGTGTGATTCACACGTTTGTAAAATAAATCCCCAAGAAAAACGGGAGATAACACAAAGTGGTCCTCAAATCCTATCTGACGTGGCCCTTTTTTTCTTGTTTTAATTGGATGGAACTAATCACCAATACCCATCATCCAATAATCATTTGACAAGGTGGCGATCTGTGACAAGAGGGGGTTTTACAACCGTTGATCAAGTGAAGAAAAAGAGAGAGAAGAAAAGAAGGGCTATGATTCGAGACCGTGGGCACCAAGGCATTTGGGGTTGCCTATAAAACCCCCACTTCTTGTAATTGAGGGCTAAGCTTTTCATTATTTTATTTTCAGTTTTTTTTTTAAATTAGGAGTAGATTAGATTTAATTTTCTGAAAAATTAGATTAGGTTTATTGTGTTTTTTTTAATTCCCAGTTATGTACTCTCTTTTTATTAATGAAAAATTGTTTTTATTTTAATTTATCTCTTTAGTTTACCGTCGAGTATTGATTTAATCTTCTGCTTTTTTTTTTAATACCACTGTTCTTGTTTATCATTATTATTATTAAGAAAAAAAAAATAATAACTAAATAAATAAAAAGGAAAGTGTTATAAATATTTCCCCCACTGGGAAATATTAAGGTTACTGTTCGGTTAAATTCAAAGTAATCGGGTTCGAATGTTATTTGTTTCTTCGGTTACTATTTGGTTCGAAGAAGCTGTTTGTTCGAAGCTTGTGTTTGGTTCGAGATTTTCCTCGATATAGTTGATGAGATATGGGTTCGAGACACTGATGTTGAGGCTCGAAGGTTGTTCGAAGGTGGTGTTTGTTCGGTTTTCGATAAGACGGCTCAGCGCCTCAGTCTTCTTCTCAACGGGTATCGACATCGGGTTTTAAATCTCTTTTTACTTTTGTAAGTTTAGTTTAAGTTAGTTAATATTAATCTGCTAGTTCTATTTAGTTTTGGGATTTAATATTTGAATCTGCTTTGTTTTTATTAGATATATGCTTATGAGATTTCAGTTTTATGTTTTAATCTGCTTGCTTCATAGCTTGTAATTGATGATATTAGTTTTTGGTGATAGTTAGTAGTTTTATTTGATTATGCACATTTAGATTTGATGTTATGAGTTTGATTTAGATATCTGTTTTTTTTAGTCTACTGATAATATTGGTGTTGCATTCTACATTGCTGAATGTTTCTTTTATTTTGATAGTTGCTGCTTAATTCATTTAATCTGCTAGTTTGAATTGGTTCTATTAAGTAGATGTATCAGTTTTATAAACAATCATTAGTTGAGTTTGTTTAAGAATTGATTATAGATTGGATAGATCTTTTAGTCTGCTTGTATTTTGGTACTGATTTCTTTTTGGTTGCTATTATGCTTGATTATCTCAATACTGTTATATCAGAAGACTAAACCAATTGTTTAGTTGACTGATTTACTTTACTAATATAACTTGAAATCTGTAACAAATTTCAGCTGTCTAAAAAGTAATCATTCAAAAAAGAAGGTCACCGCTGGGAATCAAACCCCTGACCTTCTGTTCAACTGCCTAACGCGTTTACCATCTGTTCTAGTCTTTATTTGTGTTTAATCTTGGCTTTTCTTCTTAATATAGTTTATTTAGTCATTGGCAGTTTAAATTAATTAGATTTAATTAAGTTGCTAGTTTAATTAAGTTTTAATTAAAAAGTTTTTAGTTTAAAATTAATTAGGTTTTAGTTTTATTTTCAAAATAGATTTTATTTAAAAGTCATTAGTAGTTTTTAAGTTTTATATTTTTAATTAGTTTAAATTAGATTTAAATTTTTATTCTTGTTAAGTTTTATATTTTCAATTAGTTTTAAAATAGATTTATTTAAATTAGTTTTAATTTTTAAATTAGATTAAATAGAAATAAAATAGGTTTTATTTTAAATAGTTTAAATTAGATTAATTTTTACATTAGATAAAAAGATTTTATTTCACATAGATTTTAGCTTATAAAAATACAAAAATACTATTTACCAAAAACAAAGTTAAGTCGTAACGTTAAGTCCGATTTCAATTCGAGTCGAGTCGAGGAAAAACGAACATTAATTTAAAGGACTAAAAATCTCTAGTTTCAAATGGCGCCGCTGCCGCTTCGCTCGTACGATTGACGATTTTTCGTGAAGACGTTTGGATTTTGGGATCCGTTCTCTTTGAACGTTACGTTTCTTGCAAAAATCAAAAATCTAAAAAATCAAAAACTTAAAAATACAAAAAAAAATTAAAAATCACAAAAGCAATTTCTTTCCTAAGATTTGCACCAAAAAAATTAAAAAATCCAAAAGTAATACGTTCTCCTAAACGTATTACACAAAAAATATTACGTATTAGTGTTAATTTTTAGTTCGATTTCTTTCGCTTTTTCTTGTGTATATATTTTTCTAAAAAATACAAAAATATTCTTCTTTATCCTCTATTGTGTTTGATTCTTTTTCTCAACCCCTCTTATTTATAATTCTTCATGGATTTGTCTTGCGTTCGGTGTGGGAGACCATGGCTTGGTTTTCCAATATGTCCATGGTGTACTTGTGCGAAGTGTGGTTCCGATATCGACGATACACAATTTGGATTTTGTCCATTGTGCAATTCTAGAAATTCGTACTTCTCCTCTTACACAAATTTCTCCCCTCCTCCCGTCTATGACAATCCCTATCCTCAACATGCACCGGGTTTTTCTCAATACCCGTGTTGCAATCATTGTGGGGGTCCTCACCATACTTCTTATTGTCAACCGATGAATTATGAGCCACATCCGTGCTATAATTCCGGTTTTCAAAATTTTGAACCCCCACAAAACTCCGTCGTTCATCAACCTTCTTTTACGGAACAAAGCATTAGTTTGGATGAAATTTTAGAACGCTTAAAACAACTCAAAATTAGCTTGCATGACGAAAGACAACAAGAGCAAGTATCTACTCTTAGTGTTTCTACTCCTCCTCTTGTGCGTTCTTATTATTATGATGACGATGAGACTACTATTTCTTGGAGCGATCTTTGTGCTCAATGTCCTAGTGCAATTGTAATTCCTTCTCTCAATATCCCAAATGCATCTAAGGATCTTGATACATCGAGTGAGATTAGCGATTTTGGGCTCGACAAATTCTTTGATGAAGTTTGTGATGTGCCGACTTTTACTGAGCTTACGGACACGGTCGTTCCGCTAGTCCATGATCACATACTCAAAAATCCAAATGCGATAATTGATTCTTCCAATAAGATTTCTATATGTGGTGAGTATGATGATTTCGTCTTCGAGCCCGAGATTAAGGAAATTATCGACCGAGAGCTAGCTCTTTTACCTCCACTTCCACCTACAAGTGAGGTCGATTTTTCCAAAATCGAGGCCGAACTTGATGAGTTGGAACGTCTTATTTTTAATAATGACGAACCAACTCACATGACCACGCATCCAATTCTCGAGGAGTTACCTAATAAACACTCCTCTAATGAGAATTACGTTTACCACATTCGTGAGGATTTAACTTATCAACAAATCCCACAAATGAATGATGGTTTCGTACTTGATCGTGATCTCTTCGAGAGAATTTCTAAAATCCTAAATGAGGGGAACGACAAACCTTTGTTTGACGAGCCTATCTATGATGAAGAAATCGAAGAGATTCACGTTCATGAGGATGATTACTTTGACCCGGGAGGTGACATTGACCATTCTTTGATTAATACCTTTACGGCTTTGCCGAATAGTGACCATCCTATGTCTTTGGGGGATGACAATGTGTTTCCTTTACCCATACCACCTCCCGTGGATCACGACCTCACATACTTTTCGTATGTTGAGAGGACCTTTTTACCTTCTATGACTTATCCTCCTGCCTCTCATTTATTATGTTCCTCCGGGACCGAGGATAAGATTTTTGATCCCGGTATAACATTCGAGGCTTCCCCATGGACCATTTAATTCGGGGTCGAGTCAGGCTCGTGACTCGGTTAACAAAAACAAGCGCTTCTCGGGAGGCAACCCGATGATCTATCTTTTTATCTTTTATCTATTTTCTACAATAAGTGTAGGGGGAGCTGTGTAGGTTGTTTGTGTGTTGTGTTGTGATTGTGTAGGTACATGTGCTTTGATGATCCACTTTTGGTACTTTTGACGAGACCCGTGTTCCCGTTTTTCCCGTGTACCCGTTTCCTTCGATAAGTTTTTGCTATTGTGATTCAATCTTGTATATAAATAAAACAAATAAATGTAATCACTTTAGTTGTCCTTTCCTTAGCTCGATTTTAAACAAAGTACTCAATGTCCTAAGTTTAGGGGAGTTTATTCGCCCACATGCTTAAACATTGAGGACAATGTTTATATTAAGTGTAGGGGGGATTTCTATCGAATTTTAGTGGCCTTTTCCATGATTTGACCCCATTTTACTGGAAAATTTTTAAAATTTTTCAACGTTTTTCAAATTTTTGATCTATTTTGGCCTAGTAGTATTTTTTTTATTGCATCATAATAATTTCCATTTCAAGAATAAAGTCAAAAATAAAATAAAATAAATAAATAAAATGGTTTAACAAGTTTAGATGTCTTTGATATATTAGGCCCGTCGTGAATATTTTGACTCAACCTGAGTTTACTTATCTAAGTTTACTCTAGCTAGTATCCTTAACCATATGAACCTTAATTGGTTTATTAGGCTAAGCATCCACGAGTCTCATTCCTTGAGATTTTAAATTATGGAGAACGAGAGATGATAGAGTTAATTATAAGTTCGGTATTCTTCCATTAACTTATGTGAGTTAGTTATGAGCTTTTTCTCCCATCGCTTGTTAATAAATATATTTGCAATAAATAAGGTTGTACGATTTGAAAGGTTACTTAGCTTCTAGCACAAGATCGTTTAAAAGTTGCTCGATATTAATTAGAGTTCATAGCCAAGGCATAACTTATTGAAACGGGACGCGAAGATTGGCTTATCCAAAAAGGCCCTAACAAGGCATGAGGATACCCGAGTCCAAAAAGGCCCTAACAAGGCATGAGGATTCACTTTTTGCTAAAGATCCTAAGATGATGTGAAGATCATTAATCCAAATCAATATGAAGGATCAAGACACAAGACGAGAAGCAATTACTCCCCTAAAGATCATGGAGAAGTCTATCCAAAAAGACCCTAACAAGGTATGAGGATAAATAGATCCAAGTCCGAAAAGGAGGCGGATCGTTGTATATCAAAATCCTAAATAAAGAAGAGGATAAATGAAGAAGTCGTGGTCAACGTTTGAAGCATCTTTCAATCCTTATAAAGATGTATACCAAAATGAAGAGAAGACCATAATTTCAATATCGTCTCTCAAGATTTGAAGTTTGAAGTACAAGCCAAATATCGGTCCGAGAAAGGTCTCAAATCGTGAAACGAGTTATGCCAAGATATGAATTTTTTGAGGTTTCGAGAAGCCGTTTTAAAAGATTTTGTCCTTTAGCTAACTATTGATTAAATCGTCCCACTTTGTTTTCGGTCTAAATAAATTATCGAAATAAGTCAAAAATGCATCCTCGTGATCATTGAAGACACAAATAAAATACAAGAGATACACCGTAGGAATAAGGGGGTCTAAGTGATTAACTAAACCACATGAGTAAGTGTTAGTTGTGCTAACTTGTAAATAACAATGATCTCGTTTTTATGCTTGGTATGGGGAACGTAAAACTTGAGGGTGATTAATATTCATGACACCAAAGCCCTAATTCAAGCCTTAGATTTCTTTACGAGTTTCTTCCATCGAATAATTTTCAAAATTAATAAATTGTTATAACTTTTGTTTCTTTTAAGTCTTTATCTTTTCGTCATAGTATTAGTATATATTAATAAAGGCCGCGATAGATTAATAATGAGAAAAATGTAACTTAATGCTTTAAAACTATGCATTGCATGGGGTCATTGCAATGGTCAAGTGTAGGGGATTTAATAAGTGTGTAAACACTTATCCTTTTGCCACTAAAATCAAGGAAAAACAAGACCTAATCATGTGTTTTATATCGTAAAAGTCGGAATT